>CM021697.1:66181081-66244962 GCA_011074415.1 Stictonetta naevosa
ATAAAACTGTTTCTAGATTTAGGCAGATCCAGAAAACCTGGATACAGGTGATTTTTCAAAGCACTCATGCTGTGTGCACACCCAAATTGTTCCCTCTACAGGCTACTCTGTCTATGTTTTACTCTTCAGTTCATGAGAGAGTTTTATCTCATTTTTTTTTTTTTCATTAGTAGCCTTACAAGTAATCCTTTTACCCACTGTTCATCATAGTAGTTGTGGCTGCAAAGGACTTGGACTGGCATTCTAAAAAGTAGCAATGACAGTGTTTGGAAGCTAAATAACAAAGCTGGTGAGATAAAGGAGCTTTCAGTAGAGATGATTTTTCTTCTCTCTTCTTTCCACCCTCCACAACCCACAATTTTAACAGGAGTTATTTCTGAGTGTCAGCAAATATGACTTCTTGGGGATACCCTGGTCACAGGCTCTGGACAGGAGTGCTATGTTGTCTGTGCAGAATCTCGAGGAGTTTGTCCAGGATTTGGAGATGGGGGGAAGCAGCAGAAACAAGATGGTGGGTTGTGATCAGTGGTTTCTTTTTTTTTTTTTTTTTTTTTTTTTTTTGTCTCCCATTGGGCCCAGTTAGGTTTTTAGTACTTTCCTCAGAGGAATGAGACTTCTGTAAGGTTCCCCTCTATGCCTAGCTCTCAGGCCACAGCTCTGGCCTGGAATTAGTGGTTTGCCTACCCTGCTTGCATGTTGAAGTTGTTACAGCTGTGAGCAATTGCAATCGGCCCTGGTAGCCAGAGCAGTGCTGTTCTTCACAGCTGAAATGAACAGAGATCCTTTAAAAAACTTGAGAGAGATCTCTGAGGTCAGCTCCGAGTAGTTGTTTGTTCTGACTGTGAAAATAACTTGATTGTAAAAAAACATTTATGACACTTTCAACTCTGTCAGTCAGTGTACGTTGTCAAGATTATTTTGAAAGATAGAGGATAGAACAGGGATAGAAACATGCTTATTTTTTAAACAAGATGAGATTACAGCAAGTGTTTCCAGTTTCACAAATTAAAGGAGCCTGGGATTTGCGTCTTTGGAGACCCTAAAGGCTGGCTTTGTCATCCAGAAATAAAACTTGCTAGATAAGACAACATAGCTGTATTCTGAATCCTTGTCCCACAGTGACATGATCTTGCTGTGCTGAACTGTATTAGATCTGTGCCATCAATTGCTCCCCCTGGGGAGCAGCATGACCTGTGACCTGGCCAAGCAGTTCTCCTCTCTGACACAAGCATCTGCTCATGACTACAGTGATAGAGTTGTTCACACAGTCTGTTTACAATTGCATGTGGCAGTTCTGGCTGCACTTCAGTGTCATGTCATTGGTTTTATTTTGAAATGACTACTCAATTTTCTCCAGTGTCCCTCATCCCTTTCTTCCTCCCTTCAGAGAGTTGGTGTACAAAGTATTTGAGTCTTTGTCCTGGGTAGCCTTGACCAGTCCCTTTTTCTAGGAGAGGAAGGAAGAGAAGAAAAAACAACAACTGTTGATTCTGGCTTTATAAGTGTAAACACTACGGTGCTGCAAAATAAGAAATGAAGCAAGCAGGTATATAACTTTGAAATGTGCAGTGGTAATTGAGCTTTTTTTTTTTGTCTATTTTTTTTTTTTTTTTTTTTTTTAAACATGATTTGATTAAAGATTCCTTTTGACCAAATTTGGAGACATTTGGGTAAAGGCTTTTGAAGAATGCCTTTCTGCTCCAGCTTTTAGTGAAATTCATCCAAACATATGAAATGGAAAGGTTGTTGATACAATTTCTTTTGGAATGTTGTATTTTCTACACATTTCAGGCTGTTTCCTTAAAACTTGTTTTCTGCTTATTGCTCTTCTCACTAAACCTGAATCCAAAGCAACAACAAAAAACCTTCTGGGTCTGTTTTAAATTCTCTTCTCTGGCTCCCAAGAAGACACTCTGCCAAGATTTTCAATGAGCATTTTATGTCTGGACAGCTGTAGCGGTAAGCTGAGGCAGGGAAGTGCTATTACAGAACTGTACAGGAGCTTTTTGTGGGCTCAGTAATTGTGGAAATTGATCCCAGTTTGATTGTGCCAAGCTCCACAGTCCCTCAGCTAACTGCAGGTTTTCCTTCCAAGCTTAATATCAAATGTAAGCAACTATTCCTCAAGCTCTCCCTAATCTATTGCCACTTTGGCTCAAATGTTTGTCAGCTCCTTTTCTTTTCATTAGTGGTAACACCATCCTGTTCCATTATGCCTCTTTCTGCCTTTTTCTGGGAGGTCCTTCAACTGCAACAAGCTTGGCCTTTTTCTTTTTGTTTTGCTATTCTTGTAAGCCTCTTGTGGGACATCACAAATATTATTGCTAAAAGGTTCTAATCTAGTACAGTGGTGGACTTCATTCTTTGTATCTCATCCCAGTTGTGTTCTGTGCTGCCAAGACGTCTTTGAAGCAAATCCTGAATCTTACCAATCTCTCCATCTAACGTTTTGTTCCAGAGACAGTATGCTGTGTTTTGTGACTGTATATTGTGTGTATCCTTGACTTCATGACTAATTGCATACCGTAATAAACTTTATTACTAAAATAGTTTTGACAGTCTTCCACAAGAATATTAGTTCTCCATTATGCTTCCCCATAACATAAGAAATAACATACTAGATATAACTGATCTAAGAGTCTCTGAATTTGCTTTTTCTTGCTGCTTCACTATTTTTTTTTTAATGATTGCACTTGTTTTAGAGACTGGCAATATTTAGAGGTTCTGTAAAATTCCTCATTAGTAAAGGAATCCCTGTCTCTCTGTGGATCTGCTTTTGCTTTGTTGTTAGTGTTGTATCCCCTGTCTGGCCTACATTTATATTCCCATCTTTATTTATTTATTTTTATTTTTTCAGGCCAGGCTTGCCTGAAACTTATGCAATTACACACACACACACACACACACACACACACACACATTTTTTGGAGGAATTAGGTTTCCCAGACAGACTGATAGGGAAGGTTTTTCCACCAGTTTTCTATTAAGAAATCTGTTTCTGGAGAGGGCTGGTACTGTCTTAGGTATTGCTTTAAATAGTCACAGGATCATCATGTCTGTGATTCACTTTGCTGATGTGGAAGATGTAAAAGATAGATCTTCACTGTCAAGTCTGCTCATTTGCGGTAGTTTCATCAATGTTTTCAAAAACTCTCTGGGCACTGTTCTACTGAGCTTAATGTTCTCTGTTGCTTTCTTGAAATCTTTTTCATGGAATGAATACTGCACATATGGACTATTCCTTTCTTCGTATAATTTCTGACCTTTGGCCATATTCTTCTGCTATCAAATGCATCATCAGTTTTCAGTCATTTTGAAATGCTTTCATGTTTGCAGTGACTGGGTTCTCTCCAGACAGGGAAATGTGTTCCCACATATGACAGCATTGGTATTTCAGGTGAATAGTTTGGTAACCTGAGTGCTTCTGTTTCATTTTGTTATTTGCATTTTTAAATTTTGCTTTCCGATTCCTTTCCACAAATTTGACATTTTTAGTCAGCAAAACCATGATCATTCTGCCCCTATTCATTGCCTTCCTGATAAAAGAGTTGGCAACAAGCAGAAGAAAAAAACCTGCTAGCCATTCCTCTGGTCTGTCAGGGCCTTGCAAGGATGGTAGGGCTACCCTTTGTGTCTGCCTGTGCTTTAAGCAATCAGGACTGCTACGGCCAACATGAGCCTCCACAGCTTTGCTGGTGACTGAAGTCAGTTTCAATTTACAGTGTAATTTGTACAGATATGTGTTCTACAAATCACTTTCTATGTTTAACAAGTAATGTTAATAATTACAGTTATTTACATTCACAGTAGCATGATGATTGATGTTATCACCTTGTCTTTAACATATTTGCCAAATGCTGCTGCTCATCAGTGTGCTTTGTGTTGCATATGTGCTTCCTTTTAAGTATTTTAATAATTTGAAACCAAATATAAAAGATTACCAGACCTTAAGTGTTCATAATGATGAACATATAGTGATTCATGATAATGAGTCACGGTCTAACAAAAACAGCATCTTGATAGGGGATCTCTTTTAAGCATTCTTGGCTGGTGTTACAGTCTTCAGGATAGGATTTAGAGGTGGCAGATAAAGTTGTGCAGTGGTAATTGTAAAAAATACATTCTAGAAGGGACTAGAGCAACAAAATATGGATTTGTTTTCTGCCAACATCTTAAAATCTAAGTCCTTATATTTTCCATCAACACATGCTGAAATACAAGTTAACTATAAGGCAGTAGAGTTTGAAGTGCTGTAGTAGAAGGACAAAGAGGTTTTGTCAGAGCACAAGTAAACCTAATACACATACTTCAGGGAGCAGAGATGACTTTGTGCTTTTCACAACCAAAAAATATGGCCAGTTGGTTCAGTCACAGATTCTATCTGCCACACTGAGAAAGTCACTTACCTTGAGAGACTTCTAGGTGATGGATTTTTTAAAGCTGTAACTGCTATTTACACTGATTGTATTATTGCCAAATTACACATTATTGTGCCTAATCACCCATGTTAAAAATGTTGATCTTAATTGCTGATCAAGTTCCACTTTTCTCACCTGTAAAAGCATGATCATGTGTTCTTTCTCAAAAGCTTTTTGTCTCATTTAACTTCAGAGAGTAACCTGTGTGGGAGAAAGTCTGTATCTTGATGTATATATGGCATCTAACCAAATGGAGTCATAACCTTTGTAGGGGTCTCTAAATAGCTGTTACTTTACAAACAAAAGTAAAAATATGCTGTGTTTTCCTTTTACCTACACATTCTGAGGCTCTTAAGAGCATTTTCAGAATGGGTCATAGCAGTTATAAGCATTGGTACAATTCGCTTTTGACCATTATTGCAATATAAAATTATATACTATGCATAGCCATTGTAGTAAGAGAGCTTGAACTGGGTAACATGCAATTTGTTTTAAGTGAATTTTATCAAAAAAAAATAAAAATAAAATGTGTTATCCTTCAGTGGATGAGTGGCAAAACAGTTTAAAGCTCTTGTGCTCCTTTTATTACTACATGCCCCAATGGGAAGAGGTAGAAAACTAAGAAGTGTGGTGGGTGGATTGTCTGGTGGGATAAAGCTGCTGTTGATTTATATCAGAATATTTGTAAGATTGAGAGGAAAAAGCTTTATGGAGAGGGTAGCATTTCTTACATAAGTTGTTAAATGACGTATTTTTTTTTTTTTGTTAATCAAGACAGTCTACAGCACTTATTTATGCGAAAAGAAACATTTATTTACAGAAAAAAATCTGCTGAAACAAACAAATAAAAAAACATAGGACTGCTTTGGAATAAATAAAAATTGCAGTGCTGTCAGCAAGTTTGTTACTTTTCCTGGCTTGATACTTTTCTGGGACTAGGGACATGGTTTAGTGGGTGACATTGGTGGTAGGGTGATGGTTCGATCTTGAAGGTCTTTTCCAACCTTAATGATTCTATTATTCTATGACTCTTGACTGAAAAGTGCATTTTCAGGAATTTTAGGTGGCACCTACAGAAAAGACACAAAGGCAATCTGGACAAGATGCGCAGGACTAATTATCTGTGACATGGAAGGAAGTTTATAGCACTTTTATTTTGAAGGAATAATTCCAATTACTTGAGGACATTTTAAAAGCAGTGACAAATATATTGGGGGGGGGAGGGGTAGGGAAGGGGACTGGGCATCCAAATGCAACTCTTCAATGGAAGCTATTGATGCTGGTGTTTAGTGGCATAGATATTAACAGTGGGATAATAGTTGCAATTCATTTAGCTTGAAAAATTGAAGCATCTGGTGAAAAGCCAAGGTTTAAAACAAATGGGTGCCTAAAGATAGACTCTTCACTCAGTGTTTAGTAACTGAATAAGGAAGATAGCTTTTTCTAAAGTATCAAGTATTCATCAACTGCTATTAACACGAGCAGAATTAGTAACAAAGTGAAAAACTAAAAATAATTCCATAATCACTGTTTGATTTGTGCTAGGTAATCTATGCATGTGGTCAGAAGCAAGCCAAGAATTCAGTCTGTAGATTCTGACCCCAAAATGCCTACTCTGATATGAAGAATAGAAAAACAAACAAACAAACAAAAAGAGAATAGTATGTTGCATACAGGAAGATAATGAGGGTCATGGAAGAAAGATCACCTGGTCAGCTCAGGGAGGTGTATGTTTCTAGTGTGCATTTGACATGGTATTATAACTATCCTCATTCCTACAGGCAGCATGAAAAGCAAACATTGAAGAGGAAGGTAGCTTGGCAGATGGACTTGGGTAGCATGCCCTGTGCAGAAGGGGAGGCATAGAAGGTGATACTGAGGCACCTGCAAGTCTTTGAAGAAGGAAGCAGGAGATATAGACAGATTGGAATGCACATGGCCAGTATGATGTGAGCTCAAAATATAGGCTTGCTGTCTGAATTAGTATCAGATGACATAATTTGTAATTACTGATTATATTTAGAATATGTGGTAATATGGTCTGAGACCTCCCATATGTTAATTCTGCAAATTTCAGTATGTATTTATAGCTTGTGAAAGCAAACCTTCTTAGGGAGACCTAACCTTAAGCACACTTCTGCAGAAAGTCACATACCACAGCCAAAGGTTGTTTGTTTTTCTTTTCCTATATCTAAGTTTCTTGTATATTATTTAGAATTAAGAAATAATAATACTCATAGAATATCCCAAGTTGGAAGGGACCCACAAGGATCATCAAGTCCAACTCCTGACACCACATAGGTCTATCCAAAAATTCAGACCATATGATTGAGAGCACAGTCCGAGCACTTCTTAAACTCTGACAGGCTTGGTGCCGTGACTGCACCCCTGGGGAGCCTGTTCCAGTGTGCGACAACCCTCTCGGTAAAGAAAAAAGAAAGAAACATATATTCAAGCTTGTTCTTATTTTGGGATATGAAGGTATTTGGTCCATATTTATCAAATATAGTGGTTATATTGTAAAGTGAAGACAAAATATTTCTAATGTATTACATTATAGCAACAGTCTTTGTATAGGCTGAAATCCTGGTGTGGGATCTGTTCAAAGCACTGCCTCTAAAATATATTAGTACTTTACTATATGTGGATGAGCTGAAGAAGAAAATCTCTCTTGTAATCTTCATATGTGAGCTCGCACTGTCTTTCTGTTCATTCTTATAGTGATCTTAGAAGTACAATACCAAATACCTGAAATTTTGAATGGTTATCGTGATAGCATCTTTGTGTTGAAAAGTAGCCTGAGCCCTTAAACTCAGGTACAGGGAAGGTTAAATAGCTAAAAGAACATTAACCTTGGCTGAGTTGGGACTGAGGCACACCACCCAACAAAGCATTCCTTCTACCTTTAAAAATCCTAATCCATTTTGCATGGGGTAAAGCATGGATTTCATATGAGCATCTGTGGAACATATTGGCCTGTAAATCTGTAATTTTTAAACAGAAAAACATAGTCTTTTATAGAAAGTTTAGTGAAAAAAATATTTTTTCAGAAAAGTCCAAAAATATTTTGATTTGTATCTAATCATTTGATTGGAAAATTCTGAAGAAACAGTTTGGAATTTTTGATCAGTTGCTTTATGCCCCCAGCCTAAAAGAAGCCACTATGTATAGACAGATCCCATAACAGAAGGTGATGAGTAGCAAGATAGTTAGGTATTAATCTATTGGAGGAGCCCAGTTCAGACAGAGCATACAACATTCAGTTTCTGAGCTGCAACATCTTATCAAAAGAGATTTTAGAGATATGTTCTGTGGAAAGCCTACACACTTCTCTTTCCTAACATGACCCCCAACATATTAGCCTCAATTTTCATTGAAATGTTTTAACAGAAAATATTTGACTGACCTACTTGCAGCATTCTTCATGGGTTAAAAATGGTCTACTCAAGACTGTTTAAAGCCAAATCTTTGTTATGCAGGGAAGCTGTGACACAGCCTAGGTCATATGGTAGTTAGATGTTAGGGCTGAGAGAAGTCTTTGGGAAGAGTTTTCCCTCCTCCTTGCTTTTTCATTACGTATCTCTCCTCCCCTGAATCATTTTCACTGTTATATGCAGGACTGAACTACCAGTCTGAGAGAGAACTGGCCATGTATAGGAGGAGTGCAATTGTTTCTTAGAATATTTTATTTGTTTTTGAAGTAAATTCCCATGTGCTAGTGTTCCACCATGAATGCTTGAACTGTAAACCTGCACCTTCACATTTTATCCAAGGCTGCTTTCTTTTCATTGAAGAGTTCCAAATCTACGACCTTTATTTTATGGCCATGGTAATATGATAGCACTTGTCTGTAACAACTGGGACTCTTTGTTCTTCTGATAAGACTAGTGAAGGGATGGAAGAAACATGTTTTTTCAATCTCAAATTGTTGTGCTCAGGTATTTTTTTGGTTTTTGTTTTTGTTTTTTTCCTCCTCCCCCCATCAGTAAGATGCAATAATGAATTAATCCATAACTCTACTAAACCAGATCAGGTGAATGCTCTGGAATGCAGGGGGAAGTACTTGCTGATTGGCCTGCATAGTCCTCTCCCAGTGCTTGTAGTTGGTGTGAAGCAGTGGAAATGACTGAGTAATAACATCAGGGGACTGAGTCACCAAATAGAGAATTTCATTTTAGCAATAAGGAAAGTGAAATGAGCATCATTGCTACAATATAAACAATTATAGCAACAATCTTGACTGAAATAGATGTGAAAGATGTTCAATCTTCAGTTAAGGTAGGTGGTTTTGCACCAGGTGTTAGTAATAAAAGTTTCTGCAGAAGAAAAAAAATTCTGGGGGGGTGCAAAATCACTTTGGAGAGTGTTAAAATAACATCTATTGGGCAAGTCTGCTCTAGACCATCTGGACCGACCTTAAAAGGGAACAGAGATGTATTTCTGCTGTTAGAAAGAGAGCTACAACTGGGAATTTTACCATTATGTAAAAGTTCAATTTCCCACATTAGAGAGAGGATGTTGCAGAGTCCAGAAAGAAAAGGAGAAGAGAAGAGGGGAGAGGGAAAATAAAAAAGAAAAAAAAAAGCCCACAACCAACAAACCAGGAAAAATGCTACTATTTAAGGTCTAGTTTTGGTGGGCAATGAAGGGCCAAAAAAGCACACATAGGAAATAAATTTGCATATTATGATTATGTATGAATGTAGGAATTGTTGTAAAATTCATTTACGTTCATTTTATGGCTGCATTGTTGTAGTGATTTGATGCATTGTTGTCCTGGTTTCAGTTAGGACAGAGTTAATTTTCCTCCCAGTAGCTGGTAGGGTGCTATATTTTGGATTAGGATGAGAAGAGTGCTGATAACATGCTGATGTTTTAATTGTTGCAGAGCAGTGCTTACACCTAGCCAAGGACTTTTCAGCGGGCAGGCTGGGGGTGCAGCAAGAGCTGGGAGGGGACAGACCCAGGACAGCTGACCCAAACTGGCCAAAGGGGTATTCCATGCCATCTGATGGTATGCTGAACAATATATAGGGGTGGCGTGGCTAGCTGGGGCAGGGGGCTGGCTGCTGGGAGATAGGCTGGGCATCGGTCAACAGGTGGTGAGCATTGTGCATCACTTGTTTTGTACACATTATTATTAGTAGAACTATTATAATTATTATTGTTATTGTTATTTTCCTATCTTAATAAACTGTCTTTATCTCAGCTCACAGGCTTCACTTTCCCATTTCTCTCCCCCATCCCAGAGAGGGAGGGGGGAGGGTGAGCCAAAGGCTGTGTGGTGTTTAGCTGCCAGCCGGGTTAAACCACAATTGTTTTCTTTCCAAATGTCACTGGTGGTTTCTTCACTGCCTGTCTTTGCCAGAGATTTCTTCAAGAGCTGCTCAGCAGGAATTGCCATGAATCCCTTCCAATGGGGCACCAGGTAATTTCTTGCTTTGGTATGCAAGTACCGAGGCTAATTCATCTGCAGCACCACATTGTTCATATTTACTGTCTCTATGAAAAGTGTAGTTTTAGTGTTTTTAGCTTTTCTCCTGTCCTTTTAACTGTCCTGCAGTGTTGGCACAGGGGTTATGTGTTTCAAGAGGTTGCATGATAATTACTTGCCTTCTTGAAAGGTCAGGCTCTGGCTTCCTATGAGACAAGTTGAGAAAGGCTTGGTGGCTTTCTTTTTTAACCTCTTATTTATTTATTCTCGTGAAAAACAAAACAAAACAAAACAAAAAAACTTGCGAATTGAGGTCCTACTACTGTCTCATCTGTAGGTGGGAATGAGAAGAATAAAGAGGGAAAAAGAGTTGTGATGCATGTGAAAAGCTAGTTTAGAAGTATCCCTTCCTAGTGTTACACTCATAGAATTGCAGCCTGCCTCTGGATCTGTCTTTAACTTACTTGCTTGTCCAGATCAAGACACTTTGCCTGAATATCATATCACACATGCCATGCAATGTGTGTTATGATGGATGATCATCTGAAAGAGACTTTAAGAAAAATCCCTTTCCCTGTTACAGAAAGAAACATAATTTCCTTAATGTGTACAGTGCAGAGGGGAACTCAATAGCTAATTAGTAGTTTATGCATGGTATTTAAAATCATTATAAAGATACCAAAATCAGCAATAGATTGTTACAGAAATCTTTTCTTTGCTTCAGAAATAATTTAAATATTCACAGCCAGGCTCTTACTGAGAGGAAACTCTTCAGATGAGCTTAGAAGAACAGTGAGGATCTTCCTTTGTTGCTGGTGTCTAAATAGTGATCTATTTATTTATTTTCCAAGGGGGAGGCACAGAATTTGGTGGCATCAAGAGGAAGCCCCTAACCTCACTGCAAGGCTCACCTGTGAACAAGCTCACCTAAGAGAATAGATGTAATCTGTCATTATTTACTTACAAAATGTAAAAAATAGCAGAGAGGTTTTGAAAAGAAGTGTACAGAAGTCAGACAGAAGGGCAATGGAAGCAGCAGGAAGGTTACAGAAGGGGCAGAACATAATAGGTAGCCAAAGTTTTTGTCTGACATAGCTTGAAGAATGCATGACAAATATAACAGGAAAGATTTTTGGAGCTTCTTCACTTGTGTTCTGTCTTCTGAAAGAATGAGTAAACACCTGCAGCACTGAAAAGTGTCCTTGTGGTACCACACACTTGAAGTTAGGGGCTTTTCTTGAAAGGAGATGAAGTGCAACTCCAGCCAGATAATAAATTCCCTTCTCAGATCTTCACCCATAGGACTGACTTAGCTCTGTTGTGTTAAAACATTGTCTTAGCCAATGCTGCTTCTTTCTCCTTTCCTATTGTACAGGAATTAGAGATCTGAATAGCGTTAAAATATATTCTTAATGCCATTAAGTCTCTTTAGATGCTTCTAAGGAGCTGTTGTACTGCCGTGTGTGATGAGAGCTCTTTGTAGTAACTGAGTACCTCTAATTGTGCAAGTAATCTAGTGTATGCCATTGTATGTAGAATGTTCTTATAGCAGCACATAGTCTAAGAATAGCTTTGTGAGTCTTGTTGTTTCAGGCTTTTAGGATACTCAAAACTCTTCAAGCTGGTCTGGTTTTGTGTTGCTTGATTTTCATGCTCAAAAAGTTTCAAAAAGAGGTTTGGCTTTACTAGATACTACATACCTGTGTGCATAGTTGAAGATGTGCACAGCTGAGCACTATCTGAGGCTTTCCCAAATGTGTTTTCATTCCTTCTCCCATTTCATGCCCTCAGAAGTTTTCTAAGAGAAGTCTGGCACCAAACATAAGAGAAAATATTTTGCCCTTTCAAGTTAGAATCACCAAATGCTATTGTTACCCTTGGGGCCAGTACAAGTATTTTTTTCCTGTTCTAAGCAGGGTAGAAGATTGCCAACATCCTTTTCTCCCATCCTCACAAGTGCATCCTTATGCAAGTGCCATGTATTCTCCCTCTTCAGGCACCCAGCTGTGCTGCCTAAATGTTCACCCCAGCCTTCTTACCAATTTTAAACACTTTACAGGGTCACAGTTTTATTGAAGACAACCTGAATTACACATTGCATCAAATCTTCCACTTAAAAAAGTCCATTCCCTTATCCCTCCTCCCCCCAGAAAAAAAAGAAGACAACAGCAAAACACAAAAACTCAAACTGTCACATGGATTAATTTTCTTGGATCTCCTACCATAAAATAATGACCTGGTAGGGGATGAGCTGTATTCAAGCAGGAGTTAGGCTGGGTCACTGTTGAGACTTCCAGTGGCTGGGTTGCACACTTTTTTTTTTTTTTTTTTCCCCACTTTGAATGGTCCCTATTTTTTTTTCCTCCTCTCCCAGGAGCAATTTTATGTATTTTTTCCTTTCAGTTTGAAACCTGAGCTCTTTCTGTGAGCAAACCCCTTATGAGCTTGAGAGAATCAAAGCTAATTTCAGTACTGGAGGGAGACTTTGTGAAAATTAGGGGATCTATGGTCTTTTGACTCTACAAAACAGAGTTGTAAGTCTTGATTGCCATAGAATCACAGAATCATTAAGGTTGAAAAAGGTCATCTGTTCCGACCGTTCCCCCTGCCAACCAATATTATCCACTAAACCATGTCCCTAAATACCACATCCAACCTTTTCTTAAACACCCCTCAGATTGCTATCACAGACACTTTTCTTGTACATTTTTCTTTAAAATATTTCTCCCTTTGATTGAATGGGTAGCTGAGGCTGCAAGATAAATAAAGGTATGTTTACATGACTGGTCATTGCTACTTTTATCAAAATGGATTTGACATTTACATCAAAACTGACTAGAAACACTTTTTGATACATATATATGCATATTGTTATCACAGCCTTTGTTAGAAGGATTTAGAGTTCTGCAAAAAGAGAAGCTGATCTTTGAATAATAGCATATGTGAGCTTTAATTCAGAAAACCATTGGAAATAATGGAAAACTGACAGAAAGTTGTCATGGAAACCACTAACACCTAGTTATGGGTGAAAAAAGTAGTTTTCATTCAGAGACTGAAATTATTTGTAAAAGAATCTGTAGGTTTCTGAAACATTTTTTCCACTTAGTTCTGATGGTAGGATTGCTTTTAATTTTGAAAGATTGTGGAGTCACACATGCATACAAACCAGGAACACTGTGCTTTGTGCTAAATGAATAAGAATAGTTTTGGAAGGTGAAATTGCTAAGAACCAAATACAAAGACTGAGAAGGATTTTATTGGCCACTTCTGTATGATGATTAAAGCTTTTTCATTTTTAATAAAAATTTGTTTAATCCTTGTTGACTGAGCATAAGGGAAACGTGCAAGGGCATAAATGCAAGGGTATCATGTGGAATAGAGACAGAATACTTGATAAGTCTTGCTGATCATGCAATAACAGCTAAAATAAATAAGAAGAAAATAAATAAGAAGAAAGAATGGGATGAATCCAGACCTACATCACTTCATCACTTTTTTTTTTTTTTTTTTTTTAAGTCTCTACACCATTTTTTTAAAATGCCCTTCTATTGAGCTTTTCTTGGGAAAATTAACTCAACAGTCTCTAGTAAATGACAGTATCTATCTAAAAATGGTTTTACAAAACAATTTTTTAATTTAAAATTTTTAATTATTGAAACTTTGTGTTGGACTATGATGGCTCTGGGGATTAATTTATCTTTACAGAGCTCTTTCAAATCATGTATTTAAGTGTTACAGTAATCTTAAATTTACAAAACTGACAGTTCTGCTCAGAAAACTCATAGTATTTTTGCAAATTTTTTGAGAAATCTGAGTTATGGAGTGACTTCAAATAGGGAGAAATGAGTCAGATCCTGAATATTTTTGTATTCTTCAGGTTCATAAGAGAAATAAATCTACATAAAATAATTGTGATGGTTCAGCAAGGCAAATAGAATTTATAATAATGTTTCAAGCCTGCTAGGACATAAGAACATCCATAATTGTTTATAGAAATCATCCACAAAGTCCAGAACTTTATGTCTGGAAGTGGCCATAAACAGACACTTGGGAAAGTGTGAGGACAGGTCAAACATATGTGTTGCTTCTACCCTAGTACTTTTCAGTCTCCGACTATACTCTCCACAGAGACTTCCCTGAGCATCTCTGCTTTGTAATCTGTGATGCATTTTGACATGTGCATTTGCTTTTAAATCTGTACAAGCTTCTTGTTTGTGTGCTTTCCTTTGGCAATGAGTTCCTATGGTCTGGTCTGCCCACTGAATTGAGAACCACACATTAAATTCATTTTCTACCAGCAATCTTCACAGGATTTGCTTCCACTCATCAGTACTGATGAACAATTAAATAAGGTTTTCTCAGAGCTGTCTGCTTTAATCCCAGTCTCACTACTGAATGGTAATTATCAGCTCAGAGTCCATCCTTCTATCTGTGATTGTTTTTGTCCCTGTGGATCACAATATATTCAACCACAGTGTATCTGCCACTTTACAGTCCAGCCACTCAGGCTCACGTGGTTCATAAGGCTCCTGCAATTTTTTCAGTCTACCCACATTCTAGCTACCTTAAATACATTTGTATTAACAGGAAACCTTGTTTTGCCATTGATGACCCCTTTTCAACAGCATTCTTCAGCCTTTTTTTTTTTTTTTTTTTTTTTCTGTATAAAAGTAAATGACAGCATGTTGATACAATCAGAGTTGAGATCTGAAATGCTGAGAAGGCACCATTATGTGAGGCTTTGAAGTCATACCTGGTGCCAGACATAGAGATAAATGTGTTAGGGAGTGGAATAGCATTTGAATTGATTAGGAGCCTCGCTTCAGTTTCTGCAATGTGGATGGTCTCACAAAAAAAGGAGACATGGTATTTTGTTTATGAGCAGTGTATGTAAGCCATCTGGTTCTTGTATCTCTGTGTGTCTGCCATGAGACATTTATTTCCAAAAGTCAGCATAACAGATTTCATATCAGTTTTGCAGGAATTATGTAGTTTTCACAGATCTGTACACAGGTCTCAGGTCTTTAGAATTCCTAACATTTTTTTTGTTGTTGTTTTCATCAGCATTTCCATGATGAGACATTCACTTTAGCATACTCCCACAGCACTTACTTACTACCTCTTGCATATTATTAAGACTTAAGATCAACATTTCAGCTGAAAGATCAGGAACACTTGGTGAAGGGTGAACCAACTACAGTTGTTAATCTCTTCTAGCTCAACAACTGTTAGAACTGTTGTGTTTTCCAAACAATAAATTTTGTTTCTGAAGGTGCCCCAGACATATTCTTTCAATTAGAGATGGGAGGCTCCAAGTCCGCAAAGAGTTCAGTGAATTGCTGCTGTTGTATTCTGAGACACAGTTGGCGAGAGAGAGTCTTGTAGCTCAACATCAGATTACTCTGCTCTGGCAAATATATGTACCTGAGTCAAGGTAGTGTCTCAGAGTTTAAACGAGAGCAATATGGACAGCAGGTGTGTGTACTGGGTCTGGCTGGGATGTTACCTTTCCCTGCAGCAGTCCATACAGCGCTGCGCTCTGCACTTGTAGCTAGAACAGCAGTGGTATCACTCCAGTGTTGTGTCTGCTGCTGAGCAGTGCTGGCACAGCATCAGGACTTTCTCTAACCCTCCTAGGGGGTGGGCAAAAAAGTGAGAAAGAAACATCACCAGGGCAGCTGACCTAAACCAACCAAAGGGATATTCCATACCATATGATGTCACACTCAGCAATAAAAGGTGGAAAAAGGAAGAAGAGGGGAGGGGTGGGCTCTCATTGTGAAAACGTCTGTCCTCCTGAATACTGGCTATGTGAGTTGAGGCCCTGCTTCAAGGACGCGGTCAAGCATTGCTCATTTGTGGGAAGTAGAGAGTAATTTATTTCCTCTGCACTTCCACATAGCCTTTCGTTGTTTTGTTTTGTTTTTCTCTTCCCCCCTCCCTTTTCCCCTTTCCCTTTTTTCCCTTTAGTTAAATTAATTAATAATAATATTTCCTTAATATATATTTTTTTCCTTTAATTAAATTATCCTTATCTCAACTCAGGAGTTGTTCTTTCCTTTACTTCTTCCCCTCCTCACCTGAGGAGGGAGAGTGAGAGAGCAGTTGTGGTGTTCAGCTGCCTAGCACGGTAAAACCACCACAGTATTGTAGTGAGCTCTTTGTTCAGCTTGTATCATCTGGCACCGGTGTGTGCATTGGTGGCAGGAACTGCTTATAACCAGTCTTCAAAGTGCTGCACTGACAGTATTGCATACATGACCAAGGACTATAATGTCTCAGACTGCAATACTTAATATGCTTCATCTGGACAAAAGGTGCAACTCTGACCCAAAGGAAGTCAAATATGATTTCTTATGTTTCTGAAACTTAAATTATTGTGGCATTCTTACAAAAGCTTTCTTAGCTGACTACTCTGCCTTGTTCTGTTGACGCTAAAATAAAACAAGCAAAGGTTTAATAAGGATACCAAGTAGGTAGCCCGCACTATTCATTTTGCATGAATGGTTATATACTCATGTCTGTTTAGGTATTAATTACCTTGCCCTTTGGTACAATTGCAAACTAAAGTCTAATTTATTCCTATTTTTATTAAAAGGAAGTGTACTTAGTGCTATAATGATGAGTAACAGACTAAATCCACTGTGGGAGAGAATTACATCTGGAGCCAGAGGAGATCAACATAACATTTTTTGGTGGAACAGAATGGTAGATTAATAAAATATGAAACAAGAATAATGTTGTAGATGACCTTAAAATACTGAATAGCAAAGAGAAGAATGGCAATTATATGTATAGCTATAAATATCTGATGGTGATGGTGAGTGCTTGTAAGTTTTAAAAAGATGATCAAAATGATATAAAAGACCCTAACTACAGAATGATTGTGTTCATATAGTTTAATGTGAATGCAAGTTTACTAGAGAAATAAAGAAAAATAAACTAAATTATTTCTCTCATTCTATGAAAACTTAAGTAAATGTGTTTTGGAAAGAGAAATTCAGTAAAATAAACTTCACTGTGCTTGACAAGAGTGTTGTAACTGCCTGGGCTGGTTTAACTGTCTCTCAGGTTGGCTTTCTGTTCTCATGCAAACTGCTTCTCTCTCCATTCCAGAAACCCTGCCACTTACTAGGGGTGTCCATGTGGTAGGTTGTTGTCTTCAGCTGGGAGCAGTCTGTGACCTTAATACAGCACTGCACATGCTGAGTAGCTCATATAAACAGCAGATGATTTTCTTTTAGTGTCGTGTTGTTGGAGGTGGCTAGCCAAGTATTGATGCTGGGGAGCACAGTCTACCTCCAGCAGGTTCTCCCAGAACTTTGGGGGCAATAAACTGTGTTTTTCCCCAAGATCTCACCAATTATGTTTATAAATGTTCACTTTTTAATAATCTCCAGCAAGCATTTCTCTTCTGTCTTAGTTAAACCAAAGAGATTTGTAATATGTCCTTTCCTTGGCATTTTGTAGTAAACTTTTCATTTAATATCTAATTCACAGCAAAACCAGGCAAAACTTACAATGAGATAATACTGAGAGTTGCTTACACACATTATAAAACTTAAGGTATTATAAGAATGTGACTGAATTATCATTCACCTTCTGTTATATTGAGTTTTAGGATATGCATATTGAAATTGCACTTTGATTTTTTCTAGAATTACAAAAAACATTTTATGCATTTTTATTAATATTTTCATATGTGTTGCAAATATGTTGGCTTAGTTTTGTTAGAAATTAATCAATTTTCATTTTACGTTTCATCACTAGTAGTACATAGCCTTATACTAACACACATTTCATAATAGCTGTGCTTCAGTTTTGTAAATCTAGCCTTAGCCTTTCCTCACAGGAGAGGTGATCCAGCCCTCTGGACATCTTGATAGCCTTCCTCTGCACCTACTCTAACAGCCCCACATCTTTCTGGTGCTGAGGGCCCCACACCTGGATGCAGCACTCCAGATGGAGCCTTAAAGGGGCAGAGCAGGGGGGAACAATCACCTCCCTCCACCTGCTGGCCATACCTCTGTTGATGATCTGGCCATCAGGATGCAGTTGGCTTTCTGGGCTGCAAGTGCACACTTTTGGCTCACATCAAGCTTTTCATCCACCAGAACCCCTAAGTCCTTATCCATAGGACAATTTTTATTAGGCATATCAAATAGTTGTATGCCCATGGGTATTAGGCCTTGTTCTACTTTAGTCATAAGCTGTTTTCCCTAACTGTTAGTTGTTTATGCTAAATTTGCAGTGTGGTTGCAACAGGCTTTGGCACTTGTTGATGGAACATGCCAAAGAGGTATGGTAAAACTAGGAATTTTACAGAAACCTGGTGAACATGCTGTGCTGTAACTGAGTCTGTAGTGTACAAGCAGTCACTGATATCCCTAAACGCTTTGGCTGTGGCAGAAGGGTCTGCAGGAAATTGCGTATAAGACATGCAGGAGGTACTCTGATCAACTCCATGCTACAGTCAGATGGGTTTTAGATACGGGTCACACTGAGCATCTCATTTGGGGCATATCTCTGAAGTAAGGCAATTATTACGTAGAACGTATCTGTGTATATATAAAAGTAACATGGTTTCTTTTAATAATCCTAATTTTTGAGCACTTTCAGTATTAATCCTGATTATGGATTAGGCATGATGGTTCCAAGTCAATGATTTTAATGTGGGTTTAACAGGCTTTCCACAATCAGGCTGCTACACATCTCCATGGCTTTCATAGTTGTCAGCCTCCGAACATGTTGCAGGCTGTAAAAAGTGATGCAGCTAATGTCTGTTGTGTGTTGTTTAGTATTTCATCTTTTCCCTGGAGGACAAATGTGCGTGCTGTTATTTGTACCATTTTGTATGGGTTTTGTTTCAAAACAATCTACAGCTGTATGCTTGTGGTAGAAAGAGAAAAGGGCAAGGTTAAAGAAGTGAGCTCTGCATGCAGGCTGGGATGTGGCAAGATTTGTCTTAGCTTCTGTGAGAGTTTTTGGACTGTGCTTCAGGAAAACTCAATATCCTGCACAGCTGAGCTTCGCCTTTAAGTAAACAAAGTTGTACTGTGCTAGTACATCATTTCTGTTAACAATGTGATTTTCATCTTGCAGCTTTGGGAGATGTCAAACATTTACCTGCAGTACCTGAAGGCTACTGCCTGATGAGCAGATCAGAACTGTGACCTGGTGTCAGGCTTTTATCAGCAGGAAGATGTGACAGAGAGCAGAGTAAGTTGGAGCTGCTCATGATGACATGAATTACAGAAGAGAGATGTTGCATCATCTTTGTTTATTCAGAGTTGATCAGGAACTGTTGGTTTTATGACTGGGTATGCTCTGCTCTGTTAGTTGCTTTGTGTCAGTTAACTCTGGCATCTTCCATGGCAATAGGAAAAATCCTTCACCTGACTGGAGGTGTTAAGGACCAAACAAAATGACATCGCCTAACAGCTTCTCTGCACAATTGACAGCAGAGCACTAGCATTCAGTGGAGAGTAGTTTGCCATTTCTAGAAATTGATACTTTTTTTTTTCCATTTTTTTTTTTTTACAGAACTTTATAAATTAGCCAGAGAGGTTTATGACCCAAGTGCAGCAGTAAGGAATTGCTTAAGCTTAAGCAGACAGGCAGTCCTTCTGAAATCTAAAAATCAAACCCTGGCACCGGTGGAGGGAGTTGCAGATTTCTATTGACATCAGTGAGCCAGGACTCTCTGTAATTGCCTGAATAAATAATCTTGTGCTTCAGAAAATGTGGTAGAAAGAGAAATGAAGTAATTTCTCAGTGTATTTTCAATGAAATCTGTTTACTTAGGATAAGGGTTTTCCATGACAGTGAAATTAGTACTTCTGCAATTTCAAATAGTATAAGAGATTAATCTGAAGGTGAGGTAGGACATTTGTGGACTCTTCTCTCTTCAGTTATACCACTCTTGTGGTAAATGTGTTTTCTTCATTTGTTCATTTTTCTGTCTCAGACTGCTGAAATCAAAGATGGCACTTAAAAAAAATACTTCTGCAAAATCAACTCTTAGAATAACATTTTAGGTTTTTCTGTTTGGACCTGAGTAAAAATATTTAGAAGAGAAAGTCCTGGGGAAGGAGAACCTTTCGCTTGTGAACAATTTCTCCATTATTCCTTCTGATCTAATTGGCTTAAAGCACAGCTCCTCCTTATTTTCCATTAAGAGAAATAAAACTTTTTTTTTTTTTTTTTTTTTTTCTTCAAGGAGAAAAAGCATGATTTCGCAGCCTATTTTCAAATAAATATTTATATTTACTTCTTTTCCAGTGGAGAATTGTTTTGCATTTGTAGAACTAGTCCTAATGATCAATTCCTAGTCAAGTCCTAGAGCAATTTTTCTAAAGGAGAGGTGACTTGAATTTTTTTTTTTTTTTAAAGTTGTCTGAACAAGTCCCACTGCCACACAAGAAAGATCACATTGTTACTGAAATGTGGGTTACAGCAGGATATGCTTCATATGTTTAATTGAATCTTTTTATGAATGGCACACTTTCATGCATTTCTTATTAAAGGAAACATAGTGTTTTTATTTATTAGGAGTTAGGACCGAGGCTTGTATTAAAGAGATTATAAACTAGGATTTATTCATCACCAGCTGCCAGTGCTTCCTATCTTTGAGATGATAGGGCTGAGAGGGCTTTCTAAGGGCAGGACAGTCGGGATTTCAGCTGATGCCATGGGGAGGTGTCCTCTTCAAGGACATACTCTCCTCCACAGACATCTTGACTCAAAGGCCGACTGAAGGATGGGAACACCATTTGAATGTACTCTTTGGTAATTCATCATTTGAAGAAAGGTTTTTTCTCCTTTTCTATGTCCATACTCAACAAGGGAGTACAGGACAGAGACACTGAGTTAGCAACACCAGCTCAGGTGCGTATTACATGGAGCATTACAGTGCTACACTGTGATGTAAGCCAGTGGTGCCCATGTTAATTCATACAGAGCAATCTTAGGTGCTTTTGCCCTGCTTTACATTGTCTTCACGTCTTGGAGTTGGTTTGTCAGCAAGCCAGACAAGTGGCTTCATACCCAAATATCCTACAACACTGAACTTCTGATCCAGTCAGAGTCTGCTACTAAATTAGCTGCAACAAAATTTTCCCAGGCAAGCATAATCCAGGATCACAGTTTCCCTGGGAGAGATGGCAAGGCTCTAGCAAAACTGGGAAAGAGGCAAAGGTAAAAGCACCAACACTCTTTCCTACTGCAGTGATCCATGGGTTTGGGATAGGAAGAAGAATGTGGATGTTGAGTCTTGTCCGTATTGATGCAGAACTGTGAAGGGATGTTTTTGGTTTAAATGCATTCCTTGTGGTGGTAGGATAGCTTGCAAAAAGGAAATAACATCTGATTTGGACAGATGTCTGTCATTGTAATTATAAGCTTTCAGGTGGTTAGTGACAGCAAAAATAGTTAGAATCAAAATATTTAGGCTGCCTCCCAAGTGTGTTCTAAATCAGGCTGAGCCCTTGCACAGAAACATGAAAAAAATAAAAGACCCTCCCTGGGGCCTTTTGTGCACACATACAAAACAATTATTTTATCGGGGCTAGGTAAAATGCATTTGGTAAAGTCAGAAACTGTAAATTTAGCATGAATCCTTTTCACTATTTCCCTTACAGTAACATCCAGAATTGGGCCAGAGTTTCAGTCCTCTGCTCCTGATTTGGACCGATAACAATAACCATAGAGAGGTTTTAGAAAAATCTTATAGTTTGGTCCCAATTAGAAGGACTAGTCTGAACGCAGCCAAAGATCTACTTATTTGTCTATTTTTAAGATCTCAGCTCCCCTGCTCTTTTTTTTTAATCTCTCTCCACAAGATGCTGGTGCAATTTCGTATCATGTAGTTATCTGTTCTGTTTCTTGCAGGGGAAGCATAATCTTTGTTGTCCCTGTTGGCCAAGTCAACATCAAGAAGAAATAAGAACCTTCTGGGGCTCTTGAGCAGAATCTTTGCTGAGTTTTCCTGATTCCTTGGAGGTATTTTCCCCAAACACTTATTCAAGGCAAGTACTTTTCTGTCTTCAAGCCCCTCTCCTTACCCAGGACTTCTTTTCAATACCAGGATCATATAAGTCAGTATTTATGCAACTTTACAAATGTTACAGGAGAAGGAATTATTCTTTCCAGCTGTAATTCTGGGATGTGGGCATACATGGCAGTAGTAGTCTATCATGTAAGCTAATCAACAATGATCATTTGAACAGGAAAGGAAAATGTAATATAAAAAAATTCCTGTATTTCACTTGTCCTCATCAAGCACTAACCCTGACCTAAGCCACTTACATCTCCTTTTCCTTTTTTGTTTTGATGTTTTAGGAGATTTTTTCCTAAGGCTGTTAAATCTGCTTTACTGCTTTTCCATATCCTATTTCAAAACATGACCTTACACAGGATTCGGTTCATCAGTTAACAATTAACAAACAGGCTTGTTTCCAGTCATAAATACTTAAGTTTTCTAAATGATGTTTAATCTGATCTCTCATAAATGAGAATAATTTATGCAAACTCCTCTAACCTTGAAATGGAATTCAGATTGCCTGCAATTACCTACAAATATCTGAATTAACACAACAGAAGCCTTTCTCACTTTACAAGATTTTTTTTGAGTTCACGGTCACTTCTCAGACTCATTTTCAGAAGGGTGATTTCCCCCCCCCCCCCCCCCCCCCCCGCTTTCACAGCACATCCTCCCAACAGCATTGTTGCCTTTACTCTAACTGGCTAATATCACTGGCACTCACAATGTTCAGCTAGAGTAGATTTGTCAGGGAGTGTAGTGGTAGGACAAGGATTAATAGTTTTATACTGAAAGAGGGCAGATTTAGATGTAAGGTTAGGAAGAAATTTTTTACTCAGAGGTTGGTGAGGCACTGGAACAGGCTGCCCAGAGAAGTTGTGGATCCCTGGAGGTGTTCAAGGCCAGGTTGGATGAGGCCCTGGGCAACCTTGTCTAGTGGAAGATGTCCCTGCCCATGGCAGGGGATTGGAACTAGATGATCTTTAAGGTCCCTTACAACCCAAACTGTTCTGTGATTTGTGTGGGCTGAAAGATAAGTCAGATCCAGCAAATGGCAGCTGTCAAGTCATGAGTGTGTGAAATGCCCATGATCTACACCTCATGAGTTCTCAGCTCTCTTATTGCTGAGCTAGAAATGTGGGTTGCCAGAGGTAGAAATTATCTGTTATGGGGTTTCCACAGCAAAAGACACTTTGCATGTGTTCTTTACTGAAATCTGGACACCTCTAGGACTGTGTACAGAGATGGGCTTGGGACTTTTCTGTCTTGGAGTCACAGAATTTTCTGTTTTGATTTAAAAAAAAAAATCATAGGTTTTGAAAAAAACACAGGCACTGCACATAGCTAAGATTACCTATCTTTTCTTGAAGAGTTAGGTATGTGGTCAGTCAGCCTTGTCTGATCCTTGGGAGAAACAGGAAGGCAGCTAGCCATGTGGAGAGGCTCCGATGTTGAGGAATGTCAGGCCTGTAGCCATCTACCAAGAAGTGGGCAGAGGCTAGGGGGCAGCCAGAAGATCTGCAGCAAAGTCTGGGATCCCAGACAGCTTTGAAGGTTGGTTCAAGGAAAGCCAACCTACAGAAAAGCTGAGGGCTGGTCAGTTGGTGCTTCCAGACTTCACCTCCCTGTCATGTGGTGAAGAAGACTGCTGGGATTAAGGGTGAGGAAGGTGTCATCTTTCAAGTTGATGTGTCTCTGAACAAATTTATTCCAGCGGAACATTTCAGAGAAAGCCATTTCCCAATACAAAAATGTAGTGCTGGAACATCGTCTGGTTCCTGTTTTATTCAGAGCTTGAACACTCTGGTCCTAATTCTTCTATTCCTTAAATTTCATCCAGCCATTTACACCTGTTGGATGTGGGTTTAGTAGGCTTTGCTGCTCTGCTTGTAAGCCTTTTTTTTGTACTTTTCCAACATAAATAATACCAGAACAGTAAAAATAACAGTATAAATGACTAGGAGGGATGGGATGCAGTAGGAAATCAAGATGTATATCATTTTCTAAAAAGCAAGATATATTTAACCACTTGCCTGTCTGATTTCTAAGTACTATCCACTGGATAAAGGAGTAAGGTACAAGGCTCTGCTAAGATGTCGACCTCTGCTAAGATGGATAAAGGAGTAAGGTACAAGGCTCTGCTAAGATGTCGACCTCTGCTAAGATGTCGGCTATTGAAGTAATCATTTGAACATAATGGCGGAAAGAAATTTGGGAAATTCAGTCCCTCAAAGGCAAAGCAAGAACTATACCTACCAAAAACAATTTGGTTTACAGATTCCTACAATTTGTGCCGTGTGCCAAGAGTTTTGCTGAGTTTGTTCAAATGACTGAGATGTCAGGAACGAATGGTTGGGCACCCTGATGAATTCTGCAGTCAGCTAAACTCATCTCATTAGGCTAATGCAAGAGGGAAGTTATCCACCACTCTCAGTCCACAGATACTCTGAAATTGGAGCAAGGTTTTCTGTCAACCTGGGAAGTGTATACTCTGATCCTCCATAGTATAAAAGTTGAATAAAATGCCATATGGTTAGAATAATGTAGACATTTCTTAGCAGTTCCTTGTGGCTTTTGATCTTACAGTTAGGGGAGGGTATATGGCTGGGCCATCCCCATAGATGGTTTGCTGATGGGTTCCCAGAGTTTGTCCTTGGAGTTCAGATGGTTGGCACACTCTTGATACAAGTTTGTTTGTGATAGAGAGTTAACCTGGCACCTGCTTCATCTTCAGGTTCTCCAACACTCTCTGTACAGCCAAAGTATTCAAAGTGACATTATTAACATTTTAAATAAAAGCAGTGCTTCAAATAAATGAATTCAGTTAAGATGATCATGTGGAATGGTTGCAGTGTATGTTCTATTTGTGGGCTATGACAAGTCAAATTTGAAATAATAAAAGTTTGAATAACTAATGGCAAGGACTGCTCTGCTCAGTGAAAGGGTGCACTCTTGGGTCATTGTGAAGTAACAGAAACGTTCTAATTCGAGAGTTAGCAGCAATGACAGAAATGTCTCTGATTCAGCAACCTACTGAGAGTGCCTATTGAGCTGAGTGCTGCTCTGCGAGGTGGAAAAAAAGGTCTGAGTGAACAACTTGTTTTTTCCTTAGATCTGGTCCATAGAGCTTTCATTTGTGTTGTCCAGGCCTATGGACATACTGGAGTACCTAACACCTCCCCATCTCTACATGCTTGGAAGATAATGTACAGCTTGTTCCTGTCCTGACCAAAGGAATGCTTCTGCATCCTTCAGTTCAGGTGCACCTGTAGTGTCAGTTCTGCGTCAAAAACACTGCAGTTAGGAAAGGGATTAAGCTGACTGGAAAAAAGTTTGTAGGTGAAGTGATGTAGATACTTGCAGCATGCAAGGAAGATTCAAAGGAGAGGAAATAAGCAAGAAGCAAGGAAAAAAGACAACGCCACCCAAAATGTAGCAATGGGGAAACCTTCTGTAAGTATATTCATGTATTTCTAACTTGCATATTATGATAATGCTAAGATAAAATTTTAACAAGGTAAGCTAACTCCTAGATCACTGTGTTGAAGTTTGAGGAGCTGATGTGCATGTACACTGCTTTAAATGAGAAAGATGTAGGCCTCTGAGTATGGTGTATGTTTGTGGTCTTGGCATGTTTCCTAAAGGCCAGACATTTACAGAAGGGGAGGGACTTTAAACAAGCCTATAAGTATACATCTCCTTCTCCTGGAAGCTAAAGAAGCAAGTTAACCAGCCAGTTGAAAATTTTAAGGTGTCTGAACATACCAGTTGGTCATAAGATGAATGGATGTTTAAGGGAAGATGAGACCTGTTTATGCCTAATCAGATTATTGCCAGCTGTATCTGTATGGTTTAGGTCTAGTGAGACCAAAGAACATCTGGTCCTCATAAAGGCTGTGAGCACAAAGAGGGATTTTGGTTGATGGGAAGAATGCATTGCTCATGTGACTTCTAGGCAGATGGTAAAAAGTGTGAGGGTAGAAAAGTTCCTCTGGGAGTCCCTGGTTAAGAGAAGCATGTAAGAGTCAGTTTCTAAAAACTGTTGGCCATGTGAGCTGGAGAAATCTTCTGTCCAATAAACTGCTTCCTGAGGCAAACTGTATCTGAAGAAAATAGATTTTTGATGCATCTTGATTTTTTTTTCTCCCCATCTTGATGAGATAAATGCCATGAGCATCCACAAAAGACATCACAGTTCTGTGATTTTAGTATGTGATTTTTCCAGCCTGTACCAAAACACTGGTTCTGTAACAGGAAAAATGTAGTCTGATTTCTGACCCATTTGAGGTAGTGAGATTAAAGTACTGAATGAAGGAAAATAAATTGGATTTTCATTGTTAAAATATATTTTACTAATTTCTTTAATGAATTGAGATTTAATGGAAATCCTGTTGCTGCTAGGTTGCAAATAGCAATAGCTATTTCTGCAATAGGAGAACTTTCACTAGCTATAGGCAGTCCTGCCTGGGTCCTTGAAAGTTTGGTAAGCACAGATAAAAGTCTAGCAGTCTAGCTAGCTTTTTTTTTTTTTTTTTTTTTTTTTCTTTTTTTCCTGGTAAATGATAGCAATGAAATTGTATTGCTCCTGTGTTTGCACTAGATTGTGCAAGTCACACAATATTCTCAGTGCATGGCATCATTTTGACTTATCTTCCTTTCTCCTTTATGTCCTCTCAACCTGACTATTGCAGCTCTCTGGCCCAAATCCCAGCTCTTCAGTGGGAGCAGAATGCTGCAGTCTGTGCTCATATATATGTGTCAGGAAACATGAATGTCAACCTCATTTTCCAACAATTATGTTGGCTGCCATCTGCTTTAGAATCCAGCTCAAAGCAACTCTGCATCTATTTAAAACTCTATTTGACAATCCGTGTATTAGCACAAAGATATTGTTTAGTTTTTCTTGAAAATAAAAATACAAAGAAAGGAAAGAACTTTACTAAAGTATATTAGTGGATAATAAAAGCTGGAGCTTGTTTCAGCCACTGTGTTCTCTATGCATCTGGCAAAAGCAGTTCCTGGCTTATCTATTACAGAGAACTCCTGTGATCAAAATGTCTTTCTTCTGCTGGAAACAATTACAATTTTTTGTACTACTCTATTTACACCAAGAGAATCCTAATTAATTTTTGTTAGGCATTTACTGTGATTGCTCAGCTTTCCAAAGGAAGAAAGAGGTCAGAAATCTGAGTTCATGGAAGGATTTTCTCTTTCAAGATGTTTTATAAAGGTTTTCATCGCACATGGAATTTGTCAGCCTTATACTCTTGGACTATGCAGGGGGAGTACTATACATGAACCTTTAGAGCTAACGAAGGAGAATGTTTTGGGATTAGAGCCTTAAACAGTCCTACACACTTTTCTTCCTGTTCTATTTCCCTTCCATTAGTCCCAGCACCCCCAGCCCCAACCTCCCTCTCTGGGGCAGAGATGAGACTTTGGGGATAGGCAAATGCAGGATTACAGAGTTAAAAGTGAGGATCTTGAGAGACAAAATTCATGCCCTGACCAGGTGAGGTTAAAACTCTACAACTCAACATAAGCTGAAATTTTATGAATCTGTCTTTTTGTTCCAAAGACCATCACCTCTGGAAGAGGTGAGAGCTTCTCCTTTTCTTTGAAATTCAGTATAATTGTTCTTAAAATTTCTGCCTAAAAACAAATTTACTATTTGTATACTATAAAAAATATCCTATTATCAGTGTTTAATGAAATTAAGCCCCTTTTAAGAAAGATTTCTCTATTGCAGAGTAGTAAGAAATAAATTTGAAATTGTGTGCTATTTAATGAACAGATAGTAACTGTTCCTTTACCATATTGAAAGGAGTTTAAGGAATTTTCTTTTCAATAATAATCAGGCGTTTAAATCTTGGCTGCTTTGAAAACAAAAGTCTTACTCCTTATTTGGCATAGAATTCACATAAAGAGAGCTGTCAGAGTCTGGATCTGGATAAAAAGTTTCCGGGATTTTATAGAGATTTTGGATTTGGGATTTTGGTTTCATACGTTCTAAGGGAAGAAACCAGGCATGAAAGTATATGTGTTAAAATATTTTATATGTGGTAAAATACTTTATCTGTATTAAGATATTTGCATGGTTCTCATAGGTAGTTTTTGAATGAATAGATTTGGATCTGAATTTCACCAGCAGCTAAGAGTCTGGATCAAGGCTTCTGTTCAGTGTCATTGTTCATTCTAACTGGCTTCTGGGAGCTTATGACCCTACTTCTTTGTTGCTTGTTTACTTGTGTTTTTTTGTTTGTTTTGTTTGAAACATGATACACTTCAGACATTTTAGGCAGCACTTTGATTTAAATTGGCAAAATGTAACAATGCTTTCTGGAGATAATGAAGTGGTGGATATCCTGGGAAGCTGATACCTGTGACTGTCAACCTTGACCTCCAGCCTTCTCTGCTTAAATTAAAATCTTCATGAAAAGCAGTTTCTAGACAAAGATTCATGAGAAATGGCAAAATATAAGCATTGTTTGTAGTGAATGTATGAAAAAGGTTAAAAAAATGAAGTCCATTTCTAATGATTTTAAAAAAAAGGAAAAACATTATATATACTAACTTCTGCTTCAGGATAAATTGCCTAGGCATATGGGAAAATCTGAAAAGGAAAAAAGTTCCGTGTTGCTTCCTGAAATTTGAGCAAACAGGTTTTTGCAGCTGTATGTAATTACAAGAAGTTAGAGGACTGTTTATTTAACAATGATATATTTATACATTTACTAGGAAATACAGCATTAGTCAGAAAGACATTAAAATATCTGTTCAGCTATCTGTTATAGTATCTGCTAATTGAAGCTTTTAAGAAACAGTATTCTTCCATTCTATCATTTTTCAGTTTCCTGTAAACATAGCAAGAAAGTCATAATCCAAGAGGGAAGTTCATGGAGGTTCACACAGAAACAGAGAAGTTCATCTTCTAAATTTATTTCTTTCTATGATACAAATTTAACACCTGTTTACATCTCAGGAGTTTTTTTTTTTTTTTTTTTTTTTTTTTTTTAATATGTTTAGGACAGAGGGGAGACCTGAACATCCCAAACCAAGATTATCTTCTTACCTCCACAACTAGTCCCACAGACACCTATGGTTTAGTTAGAGAAATTTTTTGTTCATATGAAATAATGCATGCACAAGATGGCTTCTTCTATGGTAGAGCAAACTGTGGGACCTCTGTGTGGATCCAGGCAGAATCTGATCTTCAGTTGTACATTCCTTCCATGGTCCAACTCTTATCACCACAGTCAAGGTACATCCCCTAGACTAGGCCACCTCTAGAGTGTAGTGGCAGCCTCCATGATCTTGAGAAAAACATATGAAAAAGGACTAGATGGTGATGATAGTCCAGTTTACACAACAGCTTCATGGTTACAGCATCTGACAGTGATGCGATGCAGTTCCTTCCCTACAGTATGTGGGATTCTAGCCCACATTCTGTGAATGTGCTAATTCCTGAAAAAATGTCCTGACTGTCAGAGGATAGAAGTTACTTGACTTTCAATTCCTCCTTTACAAGTTTTATGTTATGTTAAATGTTAAAGAGACTTGAAGCTAGTGTTTCAAAGTCAGAGGCTAGCAACATAGCCATTCATATTAAAAACAGAAGATGGAATTTAGTTCTAATATTTTTCTTGAGTATTTTCTGTTCTTTCTTCATCTTCTTGAATTAATTTAATGGTGCTGAAAAGTTCTGAAATTCTTTCCTGGACTAGATTCATTATTTAAGACAATGGGAGTTGTTTAGTTTACTTCATTGTGAATTAGATCAGGCAATTTATTAAAAGGCAAGATACAGAACGAACAAGAAATAAAGCCAGCTCTCCCTTCTCTCAGTCCTCCTCCACAGACGCACACAGTCTCATATGCAGTTTCAGCTTTGATCTCCAATGGTGAAAATAGGTTATTCTCCAGGCTTTTTAATTTCTTGATGATTTGAGGAGAGGTTGCCAGTGTTTCTGTGGGCACCTTCCTTTTGCAAACTAGATTTATATAGTGAATTCTTCTCTCAGGGTTCGTCAAATAAGTGCCAGAGCATAACATACATTATTTTGAATATATTTACTACATTTTAAGGCAGTTATGTTCTGTGGTGTTCATAATGTTTAAATGACTCCCTTATTACATATCTGCCCTGTAGATTTTACAAGCAGGGAGCAAAACAGAGACTGTGACTGCAAATAAGCAAACAGCTGGTAGGATGCGTTTGTTATAATACAGCGTCTTATTAACAGTACTGAAGTACATATTGCCACTTCATTGGTAGACAACATAAGTCATTACTAATGTGCTGTTATCACAACTGCATGAGCATTTTCAGTTAAATCTCTTCTAGTGTGCAAAGCCCCCACACTAGATAGTAGCTTTATGCATGTGAAGGGTGAAAGCCTTTTCTCTTTGCCCTCAAGAACATAAGTGCATGTGTTAATTACTGATTACTGCAGATCCTGCTCCTCTTTCCATTGAGGTCAGATCTTTGCATCTGATTTCAATAAGAATGTAATCAGGACAATAGAGAGTGCCTCAACAAAGAAAACTTCTTATAATAAACCTTAGTAGCTGAGGGATGTGATAGCTTTCTCTTCACTGCAGAAGGTTGGCTTTCAGTTTGCAATAAAAATATAAAAGCCACTTAAATGTGAGCTATGTATTCTTAACCCATTCAAGGACTTCTGTGGATAGAGAGCTAAGCATCTCAGAAATGTATATATATTTTTTTTAAAGAAAAAAAAGACATGGGGAGTACCATCTGCAAAAATGCAAGGTTGTCAACCAGACGGTAGAAGTTCTAAGTGATGAAGAGTATGCAGTGTCTTGCCTTATAATGGAAAAACGTCAGTGCTCTACCTGATATATTCTTTTAGGCCACAGATAAGATGACAATATTTCTGTGGATGCTTCCAGTTGTGGTTAGAAAACCAGCAACAAACAGTGCTGTGACTATGGGGAGGGGAAAAAAACAACAATTTTTCTCTTGTTCTTATTCTTTTGCACTTTGCTAAGGAGGGATGAAAGTGGATGGAATTAATTTTATGGAGAATCTTAAAGAATCTGACTTAAGGCTTTTGCCTCTTTCTACTGTTAGCACTACCACTGGAAGGATGTATAAATTGCTCTCAGAACAAACATAATTATCCGTTGACTTCAAATTCTATCTTAATTATTCTAGTGTCAGGGATTTGTGCAAGCCTAGCTGAATTCGGACAAGGCAGTTATTTACATGGTGTTTTGTGCTTTAAAATTGAATGTCTGCTTATTCTCCTTAATTTTAAGTGTTACGTTGTATCCTTCTGTTACCCTACAAATCCACCTGAATTTGCTGTTGTACACCACAGTAATTTTATTAATATGTAAATTGTCACAGGGTTAAGCTTTTAATCTTGCCCTGCCTTAGGGTATGATTTTCACAAGCACTCATCATTGATCTAATCCTTCTCCCGCTGAAGTTGGCAATAAAGCTTCCATTAGGTTAAATGGGAGACAGAATTAGGCCAGCTTTAATCCTTTTCAAGACAGCACCTGGTACACTGCCTGAGCCCTCAAATAGAAAATTACAATTGAGATTCTAGTTTGATAATACATTTTTTTTTGTCTACAGTAAATGAGACTACAGGTTGGATCCCAGTCTTAACAGTAAGGGAAGTTTAGGTTCCTACTTGTCTGTTGCTTCAAACTGTCTGCAAAACAAACTAAATATTTTGTCACTTCTAAGAGCCAGAAGGCTGTCTTGTAACTCCTTTGTTTACAGCTCCCATCTTTGCATTCAGCAAAGATAAGAAGTCCCATAAGCAAGTTGTCCAAATTTCTTCTTCCCCTTACAGTAGCTTTAAATCAACTCCTTATTAATTCTCTCTTTCTCTTCCTGGCTGGGTAAAGGGATGGGAATGTGATGTTTTCTCTCCTGTAGAATTTATGGGACACTGCTGTGTGGTTGCCTTGTTGATAGCAATATTACCCTAAAGACATTTCTACAATATATTGTATGATTCTGAACCAAGGATGATCTAAACAATTCTGACTATTCCTGCAAATTCCAATAATCGTCATGTTCACTGCCAGTCTTTGATTTGTGCCTCATTTTTAACAACCAGTGATCCTGTATCTTTTACAAACAGTCAACATTTTTATTGATAGGTCTTGCTGCTGCTTTTTGACTATTTTAATTCTGCAATTAGTCATATTTCTCCACAGAGCTGTGTAGAAATGTAATAAACTTTTCTGTATGGAGAGGGGATGAGTTTTGCAATTGGCATGTTGTGATGAGTACATTTTGCACCTTAATGTGTATATTAAGCATGTGGGGGAGATGAGAACTGTTTTGGATTTACCTGAAAACAATTTTGGAGGAATTCAACAAAGAACAAAGTATGAAAAAATTGTTTTCAGTGCTTAAGTTGTGACGTAGTCTGCTTCAACATGAAATGCTTCAGTTTTAGGTGACTTAAACTTCAAGCCCAATTCTAAATGAAACAATCCTGATTTAAAAAGAATACAGTAACAAACCTTTTGAATTATCTGTATTTGCTGCTCCTTCGTTGTGCCTTTCCATTTCCTGTCTCTGAAACTGCCAAAGTTGTGGCACTAGAGCTGTAGCCTGACCTTTACTGTTTGCCACTACATTTTTGCATTGTTCCTGTTGCATTGTCCTCCCATTGCACCAGAGTGGAAGACTACACTGAAAACAGAGCCTGAACAGTCAGACTTTCCATGAGTACCCTCCTAGACCTTGAGTCACAGTAGAGACCACCTCTTTGGGCTTTTCTTATGTCATCTGCAGAACAAATGGAATAAACATAACAGCTATTAGAAACTATGTTCTTGAAGAGTTTTTAAAAATTCATGGCTTAAGGATGTAACTCAGCTACTACTGGAGATGAAGAGGTTATAAAATCTGCTGTGCTTATTTTGAGGTTCCTGAATATGCCTTTGCAAAATCTGTACTGGCTACTGCAAAGAGTAGGAAGACTTAAATAGATGGGATAGTAGTTCAAGATGATATGACAATTTCTAATTTTTTTTTTTTTTTTTTTTTTTTCCTCTCTAGTGAGTTATTTATAATTACCTGTTCTTTCTGGTGCATGTGAAGCTATTCCAACAAGAGCACTCATGGCAGCTTGACTGGGACTAATATTGATGTCCTAGTACATTTGTAGGTGAAACATGTTCTGAACTGAAATAAAAGGTTAATCATTAGAAGACAGCTGACTGCTCTAAGCGACAGCCTTTTTTCATAAATGCTTGTGACACAAATTAAGAAACAAAACAAACAAACAAAAAACCAAACTCAATCCTTCAACTAAATATAGCATAAAAGTCCCCAAAAGCCAGTCAATAAACAGCAATTATATGTCACAGCTGGAAGTGTGTTTTGTTTTGAGTATAACCAACAAACTGTGCTTGACTATGTGATGATTATTTCAATCAGGTTATAAGGGAGAACATTATCTGGGAGCTGCTCTCTTGGAAGGTGTTCTTGTAAATGTGTGCATATTTCTGAACACTTTTTTCTCCTTTCCGGACTCTTACAGACCTTGATAAAAGGTAGAGCCTGGGTGATTTGAATGCATTTGAATTTGATTTGTGATTCAAATACTGCTGTTGGGCAGAGTTTCATCAATCTCTTCTTCACTGTGCTCCCACTTGCTGCTCCTGTTCAATTGCTAGTTGCAAAATAGCCAAGCAGACTCTTAGTATCTGGTCAGTCTTGCCAGGTCTCAGCCAACATTGACTGGATGCCTGCTATTTGAGAGGTGGTGAATCACAGTACTTCAAGAAGGAAGAAAGTAAGGGAAGAGATGGCAGTTCTTGGAAGAGGAGTGAAAAATAGGCCTGGCATATTTTGTGGTTCCTGACACAGTGACCTTTTTAGATACCTTAGCAGAGCTGGAGAGTGACCTAAACTGTGAGAGCTTCAGAAACATGATCCACACGACTGGCTACCATAATGCTGTCAAAATGAATGCTGTCAAAATGAAGGACAAGTTTTAATAAATTTTCAAAAAGAACATGTCAACAACCAGACATGGAAAATGAATTTTATAGTGCTCTTGTAATGTGTCCTCCTTGTCCCAGGAAATTAAATCCTGTGTCCTACCAAACTCTTCATATAAATCCTGGGCTAGTGTACAAAATCCCTATTTCAGTAAGAGTCAAACACTTGAGTATTTTCTTGCAGCTCACGGGACCTGTTTTAGAAAAATTATATTTGAGGATTGTTTTCCATGCTGGGATGATGGTCATCTTGTAGAAAACAACATCTATATTGGTGCTCATCCTCCATTTCTTACATTATCCACTTCTCTGATTTTTTTTCTCAGTACATAAACAAAATACTACAAGGCCTTTGTAGATGGGTGTTCACATCACATTCCAAATTGTTATAAATCTTCCTCTATACATCGTGCTGTGTTTTGAGGTGTTTTTAATATGTGATTCAGCTGAAGCTTCTAGATGAATAATTCACATATTCTAATCTTCCTTCTTTTTAACTAGGCCGGTTGCAGTTCTCCCATTTGTTTTCATTTCTTTGGTATATTTGGGAAAGAAAAGAGTCAGTCAATCATTTTGCTTAATATGTAAGCTGATCTCTGGCTTCTTTTTCTTGGAAGACATTTACATTTTCATAATTAGCATTTTAGGACGTTGAGTGTAACTTTTACTATATTGTGCTGTTCAATTTGTACTTCATGACTTCAAAAATATTTAGATTGTCATTAGAAGTTAGTTGAAAACAAAAGCTGGTTCCTTTCTAGGTCAGGTGCTGCTTTCTTTTCTTTTGATTTTGAATTATTCATGCCATAGGTTATGTATGAAATGACTGCAATTCACGTGGGGAATATGAGGCTGAGAAGTGTTGTGGAATGTCTCCAGATGCAGCATTTCACCCCAAACCAGCCAAAATGGAAGGATCCCCACTCTAGCTAAAAACAGTATATATATACGTATATATATATATATTTCTGTATTAGATTCTACTTTACCTGTTCTACAGGTGTTTATAACTAGTACAAAGTAAGAATTTCCAAGCAAGAATTTCCAAGACAAAAACTAGTAGAATGAAAAAGCTAGCTGTTAATGGACCATTACAAATCATATAGCTTGCTGCAAGATATTAAGTGCCATTCAGCTGGATTGCAGTGGAATCTTAGAATTATTTGGTAAATTAACTATTCACCTAAACACAACATCAGGCAGGATGCATTAGTGTATGTCTGTGGATTTTGTAGTGGTGCCATTTCCAGGCTGTACCTGATCAGCCCTTGAGAACCAGAGAATAAAGGTTGTTGGCTTTCTCTAATTAAGAAATTTATTTTTTTCCTTCAGTAAAGGCTTATATATGGCACAAGTTTCCCTTGATCAAAGTCACTGTGGAAGAGGATAGATGTAATTGTGTGAACATAGAGTTAGGTAGCCAGAAACATTGCAAAACTGTGATAGAGTGTAAAAGTATGATACAGCACAGAGATTCTTCACAATCAAAAGAGATTCTCCCGAGATTTGTGTAGAACAACATACCTCAGTGTCATTCAGATGTTCTCTCAAGGCTCTGAATAGCTTCTTGGAAGCTATTCAGTTTGGCTGGTCTTTTTGTTTTTCCAACTGTATATGGACTTCTTTTGTTTCAAATTAGTCTGTTGATTGACTGCAGATGTACACTAAAACAAAGGACATTTTGGTGTACATTTTCAAGTGACTGATGATTAGCATTGGTTGGAAACTCTTCCGTTGAAATGATTTGACAGACATTTCTGGTTACAGCAAAATTGATATTTTCTGTGGAAATGCATCAATTTTGCCAAAGGTTTTTTTTTAGTTTTTTTTTTTTTTTTAATTTTTTTAAATCAAGTCATCCCAAAATTCATGGTTTATTTTAGGTCAGCTTGTTAATGGCTCTAAGTTGTTGCATTGTCTCCGAGTACTACTTGAGACTTGTGTTTTATGACCTCTTTTTTTTGCTTTGGATCCACTGATCAGTTTACTTCATACCTCTCCTGTTGAGATGGAGTGATACCAACCTGGGAACTGTAGGCTGTGGTGCCCTCAGAGAGAGAAAATACCTTACAGAGAAAGGAGGTTGTGGGTAAGATCAGAGGTCGTGTGGAGAAAGTGCAGCAATGTTGTTTGCAGTTGCAGCTTGGTAGGGGATTTAGATGTTTCCTGTACAAAATATAGATGTGGAAAGCATTGAGTTTCCTTTTGAAAAATATTTCTAGGCATTCTTAATAGGATTAAATTTTTATTTATGCACTGGCTTTTTTTTTTTTTTTTTTAATTTGAATTGTGAGGGTATTTTTACAAAGCTTTAAAAATTCCCTCAAGTCCCATTGTCAACTCTTCTCCACAAGCACAAGGATTTGAAACTTTTATTTCATTAAGAAATGATCATTAAGTAATTGTTTCCAGGATCTGTGGCCCTAAGAGAGAAAAATGACATTATAAGACTTTCATTGATACCATGAAAACTGGCAAATATGGGATAGTGGTAGGGTAGACTTCTAAAGAGTCATAAGAGCCATTGCATGGTGGACATTGCTTTTCTAATATCTGGGTGAATCAGTAGATTCCAGGCCTTTAGGAAAAAATGGTAACAATTTTTCCATTATTATCTTTCTTGTTGCTTTATGGGTGCAGTGATCTACACACAGGGCTATCAGTCATTGTGCTTGCAATCCCAAGACCAGATCAGTCAAAGGAAAATCCTTTACTCCCTTCCTTACTTCCCCAAGAAAAAGTGGATGGAAGGAGAAAAATGAAGGAAGGAAAAGGGGAATATGGAAGGAAAGAGGAAATTAGTGGGGAAGAGTTGGGAAAAGGCTGCCAGCTACTCCCTTGATGTAAACTGTTTTTGCTGTCCCCCTGTGGAGCTAAGCTAACTTCTATTCCACAGCAGAGACAATCCCTGAATGAAAGCACACTGAAAAACTGATTGGCAGGTAATGTGGCATTGCTTAATAATGGCAAGAACTGCAAGGTCAATGTCAGATAGGCAGTGTTCTTGTCTCCCGCCAAGATTAAATAATCAGGATCATTTTTCAGCACAGTTTTGCCTATTCCAACTCTCATTTTTGTCTGTAAACTACAGCTTAAAGCTGCTGTAAGCTGAAGTTTGTCTTGGCAGTGAAAACATATACTGAATACAAATAATTTTCATTGAATTTAACAGTAGGCCAATTAAATTTCTTTGAAGCCTCTAGTGATAGAACTGGGATGAACCGAGTCCACCAAGTGCAACTTGGGCCAAAGAAAAAGAAAAAGAGGATGTCAATGAGTGAAGAAACCAAATTTGTTGGACAAGTTTTCATCTCCTACAAGTCAGCAGCTGGAGGCAAAAGATTTCTAGTATTAATCAATTTTGGGTTGGAGCTAAGCTCATTTCATATTTGCCTCACAGGGAATTTGTTACAGTTTGTGCAAGAGAGAGGAGGTCTTTTTATTTTTTTTTTTCAACATAAACTTCATTTTTTTAATAATATTTTTTTTTTTTTTTAAATTAAAATTTTTACTTTTGAAACCACCACAACAAAATCAACGCCTTATACATATATGCATATATATGTATCTTTCCCTTTTCTCACTTTTGCTAAAATGGCTAGCTCTGGCTCTGATTTTTCACAGAATCACAGAATCACAGTATAGTCTAGGTTGGAAGACACCTCCAAGATCACTGAGTCCAACCTCTGACCCAATGCTAACAAGTCCTCCACTAAACCATATCCCTAAGCTCTACATCTAAACGTATTTTAAAGACCTCCAGGGATGGTGACTCAACCACTTCCCTGGGCAGCCTATTCCAGTGACTAACAACCCTTTCAGTAAAGAAGTTTTTCCTAATATCCAACCTAAACCTCCCCTGGTGCAATTTTAGCCCATTCCCCCTCGTCCTGTCACCAGGCACGTGGGAGAATAGACCAACCGCCACCTCACTACAGCCTCCTTTAAGGTACCTGTAGAGTGCGATAAGGTCACCCCTGAGCCTCCTCTTCTCCAGGCCAAATAGTCCCAGCTCCCTCAGCCGCTCCTTGTAAGAATTGTTCTCCAGACCCTGCACCAGCTTTGTAGCCCTTCTCTGGACTTGCTCAAGCACCTCCATGTCCTTCTTGTAGTGAGGGGCCCAAAACTGAACACAGTACTCAAGGTGTGGCCTCACCAGAGCTGAGTACAGGGGGACAATCACTTCCCTGGACCTGCTGGCCACACTGTTTCTTTTACAAGTCAGGATGCTGTTGGCCTTCTTGGCCGCCTGAGCACACTGCTGGCTCATATTCAGCTATCAACCAATACTCCCAGGTCCTTCTCTGCCAGGCAGCTTTCTAACCACACATCTCCCAGCCTGTAGCTCTGCTTGGGGTTGTTGTGCCCCAGGTGGAGGACCTGACACTTGGCCTTGTTGAACTTCATACAGTTGGCCTCAGCCCCTTGGTGCAGCCTATCCAGATCTTCCTGCAGAGCCTTCCTACCCTCGAGCGGATCGACACACGCACCTAACTTGGTGTTGTCTGCAAACTTACTAAGGGTGCACTCGATCCCCTCATCCAGGTCATCGATAAAGATGTTAAAGAGGACTGGACCCAGTACCGAGCCCTGGGGGACTCCACTAGTGACCGGCCTCCAACTGGATTTGACTCCATTCACCACAGCTCTCTGGGCCCAGCCATCCAGCCAGCTCTTAACCCAATGAAGCGTATGCCAGCCCAAGCCATGAACAGCCAGTTTCCTGAGGAGAATGCTGTGGGGAATTTTTGCAGTGATTCCAATCTCTTTAATCATAAATGTTCACAAAAATGAATAAGCTACTTAATGTCCTATTCCCCTGTGAGTTATCTTTAAAGAAATAAACATATTTTCTAATAAACATCATCCCAATTACTTAAACATCTGTCCTAGCACCATGCAATTGGAGCATGGAGGAAACAGAAGGGGCACACACAACATTTGTAATTCTTGTAAAACAGGGACATAAGGAGATCAGGTTGATAGCTGAGCATATCAAGAATTTAATGTTATCCAAATACTTAAAGTCCATGCTTATGCAGGCTCTAATAACCTCAGACAATATCTACAATATCCTTCCTTTGAAGAATGGATAGAAAAACCCATGCATTCATACCCAATAGTGTGCATGAATAGGGGTTCTAATTTATTAAAATTAATTTTACAATTAGACAACACACTAAAACTGTGAATTATCACCATAATGACAAGAACAGATGTAATTTACTGCTGAATGAGCAACAGAAAATATCAGGAATGTACTGTGCAGTTCTGTCTCATGCTTCCTGACAGCCAACTTAAACTCCCTGAAGTCAGCTTGCTCCTTAAAAACCTTACCTAACGTTTGTTTAGTCAGAGGCATACTGCAGTGGTAACAGAAGGCACCTCTGCCGCATGTCCTAAATCCCTTCTATTTCCTTCCCTCAGTCTGCTAGAAACTCTGGGCAGAGTCCATTCAGTCTAGCCGTTCCCCTCAGGGACGTGACAAACAGGGAATCAAAGTGTGTTCTCCGGAGACCTCTCTTGGACCAAACCATATAGAATTGGTTCCACATCTGTGTGATGCCAGTAAGCTTGCAAAAAGTTCCTAAAGGGAGGTAGGAGGGGTTTGTCAGATACTTTTCTGTGGTTGCAGTGAAAAGTGAAAATATGATGACTAGAACATAAAGGGGGAGCAGTGTACAGGTTCCACTAGAGCAGACATTTGCTACAGCTTTGGTGCTGGAAACTGTCTTGTTGCCCTCTTGGATCTGACTAATTGGCAAGATAGGATTGGACGGGTTGAAAAGTTATGCATAGCTGTCTGCACAATACTAAAGATGTGAAAAGAGGTCATTGATAGCTAAGGGTCATCTATAGTGTTTTTGAGAAGACCTGGTGGAAAGATCAGGCATGCAATACTTTTTCAGTGTCCTCAATAGCACTACAGTTCTGCAGAGTGCTATTTTGGTTTGTCTCCTTCCTCGTGACTTCACAGCAGAAATGGCAAAGACAAATTACTACCAAATCCAATGTGACAGTTTGAAGCTAGTCAGCTTTTAATTGAGCAGTGTTATGGTGAGAGAGACTCTGAAGGAGATCTCATTCCCCATCTGTTTACATAGTGACATGAACCTGTCATGGACATGGATAGTCATATAATCCAGATCTACTTTTTGTGAATGTGTCAGGGGCAAGATGCTTTCCACATGCCCTTGAAAATGGGAGTAATGGGATTTTGTCAGAGAGGACCCTTTGCAACAGTATAAAGATGTTAGGCACTCAAGGTTTGTCGGCCTTATAAACCACGTTCCCATTCTCGTTTGTTGGTTCAATGCAAGTGATTTACTGAGGCAGTAATTAAATCAAATGAAAGCATTAAGTTCTCCAAAGAAAAAGCAGAAAGCTAGCATAGTATTTACAAACCTTATACTCTTGTTGAACATCCAGCCAGCTTGTTCAGGAGGGCTTTTCTGCTCCAATTCTTTCAATTTGCTTTAGCAAGTCAAGCAATTGTCTGACTTTACAATTGTTTCTACACACACATATGCACAAAAGCTTTGGATTGTGTGAGCTGAAACAGAATTCTTGTGAAACAATGGTATGGTTGAGATAGATGTGTGCTGATGCTGCCTCTTGAAACATTTTGCTTAAAGCTCCATGTTTTGCATTCATCACTGATAGTTGAACTTGACTTAATTCTGTATTTTGGAAAGTTTAATTTCCTCTCTGGATTCTCAGCGTGGAATGGCTGGAAGACGTCTTTCTGTTCCAAGAGAGAATCAGAAGTGTGCTCTCTGGGATCTAGCTTGTCCAGCTTCAGTGATGTTTGCTAAGGCATGTTTGCAACCTGAATATTGGAACTTTGCATCTGTGTGGCCCTTCTGTTCTTATCAGTTACTAAGGAAAGTAAATAACACCGTAGGATAACTGATTAGTGAATATATGACCTTTAAGCTAATTCTGCTTATTGTACACATGGATTGCAATTCTGGGAAGCCATGTGAGGCCTGAACCTGTTGAGACTGGTAGCAAGAACAGTTTTACATTGACTTTAGCAAAAGCCACTCTGGTCCCTTTCTATTGTTCAGTGTAACCTTTGGTAAACTGTGGAGGGCAAGGTAAGGAATGCATTTTGGAGCTCTGTTTCTAAAGACTCGTGGTTAACAATTTCTTGCCTTCTGTTGTGAGCCGTTTATCTGAAGATTCCCCCGCCCCCCCCCCCCCCCCCCAATTTTTTTTTCTTTTCTCACCCGGGGTTCCAGCCTGAGTGTCTCCAGTCCAGGGAGCCCAGTGGCAGGCGAGACCACGGGAGGGCGCCCGGGACACGCCGCTCCCGGCCCTTCGCTGCTTTGCCGTCGGGACTTCGGGCAAGGTGGCCACGGGCTTCAAAGCTGCTTCGTCCCTTGTCTGCGGGAGGATGAGCCGAGCCGTACATGCGAACACCCATCTCGGCATGCTAAAACCTGCTGTGTGCTCCCTGAAAGCACGGAGGCACCCCACCTTAATGGGCAGTCCGACATCAACAGCTTATTCTTGTATGTGTCGAAACATAACAGCAAGGTTTTTGCTAGTCGGGAAGCCCAGAGGAATATTCAAGCTTGCTAGTGAGTTTCTTTGAATTTCCAGGTTTAAATGGAGTTCGTTCTCATCTTACTTTACAAAGCTTAGTGACTCGCCCAAGATACTATCGTACATCCCATTGGCTATGTCAGTCATCCTCTGACCTGTAGTCTGATCAATAATTATAATTTTTTAAAATAAAAAATAGATATAGTTCCTGGCATCTTTTATGAGAAGATGTAAAATCAGTTAAATGTAATTTCAGTCCTCTGCATTTCTCCCCCTATCTCTGCAGTTGAAAAAGCCTACTGCTGGAACCAGAAAGAAGCTGTCAGAAAGGTTAGCCAGAACAGAATATGCTTCTGCCATCTCTCTCTGATATCTTGGGAAGGGATTGATCACACCTTAGATTAGCTGCCTGAAAGCTGCAATCCAAACAAGTCATCAGTATGCCATCAGACTCACAGAAAGACACACCTAGCTGTCAGTTCTTCCTGTCTATCTTGAAATAGTCTTTTACAACAGGCAGAATTGACCCTTGAATATTTATTTATTTATTTATTATTTATTATGGGAGTGATGGGAAAAGCCTAGGGGCCTGATCTTTAAATGGCTTAGCTAGCCAAGATGAATACCATAGAGGATCATAACTGGCTGGCAACTGATAAATGAACAGAATTGAAGATCCTTGATGTCTTCTTGATGGTGCTTGTCATGCCATGCCCAGCACGTAGTCTGTGAAAGCTCCATGAAGTGATATTTATTCAGCTGATACCTTCTCTCATTTAAATTCTAGGACTCTTGGTGTAAGCATAGGTTTTGTTTTGATTTTTATACCAGAGAATAGTTTTCAATAAAGGGATAAATCATACACCAGGACTAAGATAATTGCTGTTACTTTTCCAATTTTCTTTTTCCTTGCTTTTTCTTTTTCTTTTGCTAGAAGTTTCTGAACAAAATATGACAGAGATTTTAAAACTGTGGAATACTTTGTAACATCAGAAATGGGACGCTAAACTGTGAGTCTGTATTGAGGCTGCAGAAACACTGCACACAAGTTGTGAAGATGGTGAATTTATTCCATGACCTGAAGGCAGGACTAACATGAAATCTACACTTCTCTCTTATTGTAAATTCCCTAGGCAAAGCCTGTCTTTTCCTTTGTGTTATATAAAGATTTATACAACATGACCTGAAACCCATAACAGAACTGGAGACTGGAGCTTTTTGTGATCTTGTAATAAGGGTGATCAACAGATTTAGTACTGTGGAAAACTACCTGGAAATCAGGTATGCTTTCCAATAGTGGTCAGTGGTTATCTTGCCATAGGTTAAACACAGAGTGTTTTTCCTTAGTATAAGGAGTTTTACAAACAAAAAAGGCCATTAATGTGGATAGAAAGATAGAAAGTGCATATTTATGAAAATACAGCCAAAATGCAATTTCAGAAAGCTGGTTATTCTCAGGCAAACATCTACTCTTTTATCAAGTTTTCTTAAGGTTTTAAAATGCAGGATTCAAGATATTTGTGACCACGTTTGCAATGCATCATATCTGTGCTGTAGCTTTAAAGATTTTTTTTTTTTTTTTTCAAACCTACTTTCTCTATTTGCAAAATGGAGATAACTCCACTTTTCAGGGGTGATGTGAGGGTAAAATCCATTAATGATTTTTAGACATTGATATTAAAGTTGCAAGGGCCATATAAGTACTGAGATGTCAAGAAATATTAAACAATCTCCAGCAAATTTCTCTGCTCTTTTCTGTGTGGTTCATTATTGTGCACTTGGAGATGACCTTAGTGTTGCTGGTGGCACCCTTTCAGATCCTGTTTAAAACAGCTATTGAATGACTCACTGTTTTAGGAACATGGAAATTTTCCCAGAGTGCATTTATGCTCCAGTGTCTTAGACTTCAGGAAGAGAAGCTGATCAGGAAGGCTGTTAGAGATGACTGAATGTACATATAATGAGTGGACTATTCTCCCCTGCTTTGGAACATTTGGAACATTTAAAAAAATAAAAAAAAAATCTGTTGGCTGTGCCTTGTAGGAAGCAAATACAGGTTGTTTTTGTGTCACTGACGATGTATCTTTAGAGGATTACACATGCCAGTTGCTTGACTTCAAGGAAAATTTTCACACTGAAGTGATGACACAGATGTAGTGTTGATCCATTTTTTTTTTTTTTTTTCCCAGTGCTTCTGTTCTCTCTGTGCTGCTTTAGGGATGGTACTAAGCTCTACAATTCAAAAATTCTTAAAATGTGAGTTCAGATGTATTTATTTTTTTTTTTTTTTCCACATGGGTTGTTTTCAAGTATGGAATCTCTCTCTTCTCCAGGCCAGGTTCTTTTATTCTCTTTGATTCTTTAGCAAAATTTATAAGCCCATGTTTTTGCCACGGCATGCTGTCGCTGTGGAAATCAGTATGATATCCTAAATCTGACACTATGACTTCAGATGCAGAGGAAATAGCCTGTGAAGAAGCAAACAGAAACCAGTTGAGTATAGAGCTGTGTTGGAGACTGAGGAACTCAGAGTGAGACTTGAACTCAAACTGAAGGATTCAGAATCTAAATTCTTATGGGAATTTTCCCAGAACTGGGCATAAGGAAACTCAGGATGTGGTCTCCTGATCTGTTCCTGAAACAGTCCTGAGGTTGATGGATATTGTGGGCCATTACACAATTATCTATTGTCTACAAGTTTGTTTGGGAGGAAAAAAACAAAACAAACAAACAAAAAAACAGAAGTTAAACAGATATGAATTGCATTTGAGATTTTGATTTGAAAATCAAAAGCATTTTACATTAGTGGGAACTGATGTCTTATGTGAGTTTTCATTTCATTTTCTAGGTTAACCTTTTCTATTTCCATCTTTTTTTTTTTTTCTCCCTGTTTGAAAATATTTAGTATTTTTACTGCGAGAAAAACTTTGAGGAAAAAAAAATTGAAAAAAGTGATCATATTTTCCTGAAATGGTAGGTAGTATGATCTCAGCTGGAATTAGTGCAAATGTCTGGTTTAAATGTTAGCATTAACTATTTTACTGCTGGTAAAAAAAAAAAAAAAAAAAAAAAAAAAAAATGGAAGAATATTGAATGAGTTCTCATCTTCATGAAGCCAGTGAAAAATACCCAGGAAGTTGAGTAGATAGCTCAGTTTTGCTTATTTTGACTTATTGAGAATACAAGAAGAATATTAGTGCAGAATGGAATATCCTTTGGAGTGACTAATTAGTAGATGACATAAATAACATGGCTTCCAAGCTCAACAAAGAAGCAGAATCCTTGATACTCCTAAATTACGAAAGTTAAGGATGCTAAAGCTGAAGTTAAGGATATTTATAGTTTAAACACCTGCTGCGCTAACACCATTCTTTTGGTCTTTTGGTTGAGTTCAGATATTGGAATACAGAACACAAATTTGTATATTTACTTATAGCAAAACTCTGATATGGTAGATTGAGGGAAAAGATGGGCTTCACTAAAAAAAAAAAAGTATCTTCAAACCTGGAAAATTAAAATCTGTTGTGCTCTCTCTAAGATGTTCCTACTGCATATCACTGCTTGGACAAAATATTGTAGTAAAATAAGGGAGATGGGAATATTAGTGATGATTCATACCTTGCTTATAGTGAAAGAAATAAGATACTTAGTGTAGCTTGTGGAAAAAAAGACTTTTGCTTGGTATGACTGCTTGCATGGTGAGAAGATGATGATGGGTTCTTTAACTTAGTTCTCACAAAACTCTAAGGAAGAAAAAAAATGCTCTTAAATTGAATATAAAGTGTGTAAGTTAAGGACAAAAGCTATGTAAACACCTTTTGAGTAGTGAAGGTTGTTTCACTGGAAGGCTGCAAACATCCATTGTATGGCTTTCTTAGTGATATACACTAGTGCAGTCAGAAGTGTAGGACTCGCTATAAGAGTTTCATCCAAGAAGTATGTGGCCTAAGGCACAAACTAGTTTCCATGTTTTTGAGCCTTGTAATCCATGAATCTTGAATACATTGTTGATTTTGATAAGAGCAAAACCATGTCTGTATTGCAGAAGGAGAGCTATTCCTATGATTTTACGTGACAATAGATATATGTGAATATGATGTAGGGAATTTGACAATGCATTCGTATAGCTAAGGAAATGAACTTGGGGGAAAAAAGTCTTTAATATATCAGAGATACATGAATTTTTGAATGTCTTTATTAGGCTTCATTGTTATGTTGGATGTCTTAACAATGGTTTTGATTACATTCTATGTCACTATTTTGTTAATATTTTTTTACATTTTTTTTTTCCCTGTTGTTTTTATTGTGATTGTAACACTTTGCAATATAACACAATAGACACTAATGATCTGTAGTGAATAAAGTATAACAGGCATTTGGTTTAATTAACATTTGGAAAAACAAATTTAGTTCATGAGTTGCTGTGACCTGAATTTTCACTAGATAGTGTTCTTTTTAAAGTAGCATGAGGCTATATGACTTGTTTGAATGTTAACAAGATATTCTAGTTTTAATATGCCAAAACAGCCTCACTGCACTTTGTGACATCTTTCCCTCTTCATCTTTGTTCATTAGATTTATTTTTAGATTTTAAATATATATGTGTATGTTTAAGAATGTGCATTTAGCAGTTACTATGTTATTTTTATTGTAAAAAAAAAGGTTTACATAAAATATTCAAATAGTCCAAGAATTGTAACCTGCAAACAGTATCAAAAGACACATCAAGGACATTTTCCTGGATGAACTTTTTCTGTGCTGCTCATTGATCTTATATTGTGAAATGTTCTGGCAATTCGTGAAGCAGTGAACAGTTGAGCTTCCTGTGGCTCTAGAAGGTGTCATGGATATTGGAACACAAAATTTCTACTAATTACAGTTGAACGTATTGGTGCCTTGTGGTCAATGTGACTTAAAAAGAAGAAAACAGATTTGTCAAGTCTTTGTGCATATTAATTAGACTGATATATTGAGAGAATTATTTGAGAACATGACATCACACTAAAGTTATCAGAGGTCTGTTTTTGTTCTATTTATGTTTGTTTATGTTTTAGTTTTACTTTATTTTTATTACTTTTTAAAATTTATGTTTCTAAAATGCTGCCAGGAAAAGAGATGTTTTGGTACATAGATAATGAAGCATTGCATCAAAGATATTTCTTAAGTGCAAATAGTGAAAATAAAAATTGCCATGAGTGGTGAATTATCTGAAACACTTGCTTTTTAAAATAGCATCCTTTCCCACACACCCATATATATGTACACAATAAAAATGCTACAGTCCCACTGGTCTGCATTACAAAAATCCTGGCCTGAATTTCCTTTCCTCCAGATGAGGATTGAAAAAATTTATCCTAGAGCAGTGCTATTGCATAGACCTTAGCATAAGGCACCTCCTTGATCATAACTTGCCATGACATCTCAGTGTTGATATAAAAAAAACTGTGGCTCTTACTGAGTAACAGGTACTGAAAAGATACTCTCATGGGTTCTGGTCTGCAGGCTGATGGATGTTGTAAAGCACAGCTAAGGTTCTGCCCATTTCACACCTCCTGGGGCAAAAGATTTGGGTGAAACAGGGACCTTTCTTGCCTTGCCTAGATTTTAACTGCAGGTAGCCTGCTCATTGTATCTTACTTTGGATTCTCAGTGTAGACTAAAGGTAGTCCTCTGAAATCAGCAGAAGAGCTGATGCGTGGATGCGTAACTCAGCAGAACTCCGGAGATAGAGAAGAGAATCAGGTCAATTGCTAGCATTTTTAGCAGAGGTGCTTTAAGGAATTTTTGAGGCTGAGTTCTTTTTTTTGGGTTCTGCAGCTGGCATGTCTTGGTTTCAGTTTGAAAATACATGGATGAATCTCATATTAGGGTTTGTCTTGGGGAAAATCATTTTAAAAATAAATCAAAGTATGATCTCAGGTCAGAATCATTATTCTGCAATAGCTTCAACATTGTCTTGCATTTTAGCTTAAACTAGTTTTAGGTATAGATTAAATTAAATAGTGTGGAGTCAGGTTTACTTTGAAATAAGATTTCTGACGTGGTAAGCCAGTGCCAAGTTATTAGGTAAAACCATTCCCTAATATTAGATCAGCTCTTACCAGTGTTTATACATGTCTTCACCTGTGAATAATAAGAAATACAGGTCACTAGAAATGTCAGTTAGGCTCTTTCATTCTATTATTATTATTATTGTTATTATTATTATTATTATTTTGTATGAATTAAATTGATGAGCTAAAAGCCATGATAAAAAATAAAACACATGTTCTGAATTTTCAAGCTTCTCAAACTTCCATCTTCCATTTAGGAGGAAGAGTTCCTCTTATTGCAGCATGTGTGTGTAACATACTGAGATTGTCACATCAGGATTTTAGTTAGATTAAGTTGTTTATAGGTCTAAAAATAATTATTTAGTAGGTCTAAAACATATGAGAAATTGGAGCTTCTAATATTATCACAAATAACTGTAACTGAATGGGAAAACATTTGGTCTTAGATGCCAGCCCAAAATATTTTTTTAAGAGAAAAGATATTTTTTCCCATCAGAAATGTTGATCACAACAAAATGTTCATGTTGCTTCTAAACAGCCTTTCAAAAATGATTTGAAGAGTGTGTAAGAAATTGAAGTGAAAACATCTAATTTTCTCTTTCATGTCTTATTTTTGACTTGAAAAATAAATACTTAAAGAACAAGAAAAATAGATTTATCTTTTCCTTCTCTCCTGATTTCTGTTTCAGGCTGCTTCTTTTTCAACCTTTCCTCTAAAAAAGACAAAGAGATAGAAAAGGAAACAATATCCTAACACCATATGAAAAATTCTAAGCTTTACATTTCTGCAAAATACGATCAAGGAACATTTTCAGATGAGGTGAAGTGGTATGGTTTTCTTTTGAATTGCAGTTTCAGGAGGTTAAAGTGCTGATTTATTGTTATTATTAATTTTTAACTGGAAGAGTTAGTCAAAATTACTTTGTTTAATACAGTGTATGAAAGTAATACATTTCATCCAGGCAATTTTTTTGTACTTCTAGCAATTCGTTATATGAGGTTTACTGTATGTGGAAGATTTCTTAACTGTATTGTATATATTGGTCAAATATTTATAGTGTTTCAATGCGTGTTGTAGTATTCTAGAAATGCCATTTTTTAATGTAGGATATGAAGATGAGTTTCTTTTTGCTTGTAATAACTGAAAATAACAGATGTAGTGGACTTGTTTACATTTCAGCCCTGGTAATTGCAAACCGTGTGATTATCTACTATTTCCTGTTGTACCCACGTTATTTCTTAAAGGGTAGCATTTTTATTGGCTCATCTTCTGTGTTAGACAAACAGTAAGATTTGCAGTGGTTGGTAGGTCCAATTTCATAAAGGTTTTGATTCTTTGTCATAACTCATTAGTTTAAATTTCCATATAAGTAAATTTAGTACCAAAATTAATTTTGTAGAAGTAGATACAGATACTTTTTGCTGTGAGCACAAAGTTCTTTAGAGACTGCAGTGGAATTTAGGTGCTCACAGACCTTTACAAAATTTGGTCTTCAGAGAACTAGACATACAAATTCTACAACACCATTCTGTGTTTAAGCCTGTAAAATGCATTGAGATCATTTTGATTGTTAATAAGTTGACCTGCTTAAGGTGGAAAGACTGAGGATGGAAGTTAAGAGGCATAAGAAATACAGTAAGCACCCCTGATGCTACAGTATGAGAAAAGGTGAAAACTCTAGCCATATGAAAAAGGTAGATCTTGATATGGGAACTAAAGAATGTTGTAGGGATGCTAACATACATGCTAAGAATAGCAAGTAAAGGCCTATATTTAGGAACCTGACACATCTGTAAAATGTAGCTCAGTAATTATTTAGCGTGTTATTGTACAGGTCAGGTTCTTAAAAATGCATCTGATGTTGGATACTAAAAATGCCACCTGTCATGCTATAATAATAACTCTAATTAATTGTTAGTGATAGCTATATATACTGTTTATTTTCTGATCTCATAGCAGTTCATGAAGATCGTCTCTCTCTCTCTCTCTCTCTTTTTTTTTTTTTTTTTTTTTTAATGATGTAAATCACTAACAGAGCCAGGTCTTGAATTCTTATTTCTCCAGTCTTGGCTTTTGCAGTAGTTCTTAAATCACACTGTCAAGACACCTTCAATTCAGCTTTTTGCTATCCTCAAAACTGTCCATCCTTCCTAACCATCCTATGAGCAACTTCAGGTTTTTTTTGGCCCTCAATGCCAGTTTTCTCTGCTACTCATCTCTGAGAGTAATCTCAGTTTACCTCTTAATGCATCCAGACTTAAGTGATAGAAATTTGATGTCTAGAGTCACACAAGCAACATATAGGCCTGGTTAAAACCTCCTTGTACCAGATAAAAATAGGAGATTCAGTGAAGCTAACTGTGGAGACTCAGACATCAAACTAACAGAATTTACCACTCAAGTATCTAAATAACAGAAGTCACCACCATTGATAACAGCTGCTTAGCTTTTAAAATGAAAAAGGGAATGGTTAGAGTCTGAACTGCCAGAACTAAAGAGTGTAAATGGAGCTGTCTAAAAAACTTGCTATTGCCTCTGTTTTTCTCTTGTGTTGATATAATTTGCTTTTGTCACAGTTTTCTTGCTTTTATAACAAAGATAGGTTATAGTACTTGGCCTTCTATACTGTAAAACCCAGCACAGTCTTATTTGATAGCTGCTTTTTTGACTATTATATACAATTCCACTCTATGAGGATTTTTTTCCAGCTGTTTGGTCATATGATTTCTTAGTCTATGTGGCCTATTAAGAGCCTCTGCAAGTATTCAGGAGTATACTTGGCAGACCAATACAACTAATCTTTTAATTTATACTGTTTGGCATCCCCAAACCAGTCTATCGGAAAAGGCTTTCTTTGACTCTGAAGTGGCTTCTCCATAGCCATACCATATGTTGAGAAAGATTTGTTTTCATCATTTTATTTGTTGCTCTGGGTGACTGTTGATAAGTACATAATTGCCTACATGTTTACCCTCCGTAATAAACTACTGTTCCAATTCACTTTTTGTATGTTGCAGAAGTCCTTCCCATTAGAATTATTGGGCTGTTTAGGAGCTGGACCTGAAATATGAAATTCATCAGAGTGTTTTGTTTTGAAACAGGTGCTGGTTGGTAGAAAGCTAGCAGCTCCAGCTCAGCACACACCAGCACACACATCACACATCCTTTCATGCTGCTGGTTTATGTGTATACTAAGGACATATCTTAAGCACAATTGCTGTCACATTTTTTTTTTTTTTTCCTTGCACAACCTGTTCTTCTTTTAGTGAAATTTGTATTTTTGGAAGGTAACATATAAGTGGTGTATAATCTTCCAGGTGCTCTCAAACCATCCTGCCAATGTGTCTCAAAGGTCTTATTGCAGTGTTTTCTTATTGAATGGCTTGTTTATAGGTAAGAGGCTTAGCAGTAAGACATACTTAGATCTGGATATTCTCAGCTGAGACTCTTGCCCAGGCTAAAATGAATTCTAATAGAAATAGTTGTGGACATCATCTCCAAATGTTAAGATGTGGTCTGAGAGCATGATCTGTCTTCATGTAAACCAATAGTTGACTCTACCTGCAATAACTCTTGATCACTTTTAACAGTGTCTAACAATTTAGGAAAATCTCACTTTTGTACACTGGAGTGACAAATAGTTCCGGAAACCAGCAAAATTTATGAGGTTTTCTAACACAATATATTGATCCAACCTCAGAGGAATGTATATTGGCTGGAAAGTAACAGTCAATTTGTCTGGGGAAGGAAGAAAAATTACCAGGATTAAGAGAACATATAAATGGTGAAAAAAAGAAGTACTTCTGCAGCAAAATATTTGATGCCAAGTATTTATTTAGAGTTTTCTTTAAAATTTCAGAGCAAATATCAGATTACTCCTCTGATCCAAATTGGAAAGCCTTTTTTCCTGACACATGTTTGTGGACCAGTACAGGTTTAGAAGCCATGATAGTGGAAGAGCATTTGTGATGAGAACCTAGTCTTTTCACCAGTTCCTAGTAGCATTCTGGACATCTAAACTGAGATTAGATTTAATAATCTGTCTGCAGATGTAACTGTCAAGGCCTGATATTTTAAATCCCATTAATCTGAACTAGAATGGAGCTATCCCAAACTATTTTCTTTAAGCTTGTTTTGTCTCATAGCATGCCACAGTTATTGGAGTATATTCATTCCATGTAGACTTTACTTACAATGTTTATACTTGTCAATCATAGGAAACATTTTAACAGTCTTTACTATTATCAAGATATTGGTACTTTACTTACTGCAATTAAAAAGAGAAAAATTGACTGTAGCTCCAATTTATCAAGTATCAGAAATTTTACATTTGCCTTAATGAAGGAACTGTTAAACTCCTGATATGAAATTTTGGAGAAATATCTGTGAAATTTGGTTATTTTACACACACAAAAGAAGTTATGATTTGTAGAAAGAAACTGCATATACTTAACCAGGAAGACAAATACAGATTTGAGATCTGTTTTGAATAAAGACATTATTTTCTTTTAAGTTCTGTCCTTGCACTAATTTCTCTATGTCACATTTAGAAATGGAAAAGTCCCTTTTTTTTCTTGGATTCTGTGTTGTGGTAACTGTTGTTAAAGGTGACTTTTTAAGAATAACTCTTTTATGTCTGATTTTATGAAGTTCATGTTCTCATAGCTGGCAAGGAAAGTTACGAGACTAGACTTTTGGAGCTAGAAAATTAACTCCAGCTCTATCTGAGATTCCCATTGAGTGAATAGAATCATATATTCATTAAATTTCCTTCACTTACCTTGCAAGTAGAATTATAGGGATTTATTGAAATGGTCACTGAAAGGAACTAAAGAAAATATTTGTGGGAAGGAAACTTTAAGCTCATAATAATGACTATTTTCTCTGGAAGGCTGATTCAATTCTGCTCATCTGAGAGAAAAAAATAAAAAGGAACATGTGACTTGGGACTTGTAAGTTAGCGCAATGAAGATGGTTTTGAAAAACCAAAATGCTATGACAAATTTAGAACAGAAATTTTATGCTGAAAGTATTTAGGTGAAATTTCTTTCTTATTTTTGCATGTGAGTTGTTACTTTTGCTTTGTTTGAATCATAGCATAAGACTGAAATAAGAGATATTTATGAAAAGGCTACATTTAAAAATGTGGTAGTAATTGTGCATCTGTCTCTTCCTGAAATCACTTACACTTTGTAGCCACTGCATTTGATCCTTGGGAATTACTTTCCCAGGAGACTAGTCACAGAAAATCTAAATTTCTGTGCAGAAATACTGTTGTAGTTATTTAATAGCTCATAAATTACTTCATAAATGATGACAGCAAATGTAGTAAACTTTATTTTCAAAGTAACTTTGTCTAATAAAGAATACTATTGCTTTTAATCCTGTTGCAATATATAGAATCATAAAATCATCTATGTTGGAAAAGACCTTCAAGATCATCAACAAAATCAAAAGGAAGAGGAAGGTCTATGAAATGCGGAAAAAGGGCCTGTCCTCTTGGGAGGAGTATAGGAGTGTTGTAAGGGCCTGCAGGGATGCGACGAGGAAGGCTAAAGCCCACCTGGAGGTGAAGCTTGCAAAACAGATAAAGGATAAGAAGTGTTTTTTTTTTTTTTTTTTTTTTTTTTTTTTAAGTATGTAAACAGTAAAAGAAAGAGTAGAGATAATATGGGTCCCTTGCTGAATGAGAGGGGTGTCCTGGTAACCAGGGATGCTGAGAAGGCAGAGATACTGAATGCCTTCTTTGCTTCGGTCTTTGCTTCAAAGACTCCCCCCGGGGACTCCTGGACTCTGGAGGGAGGAGAAAGAGTCTGGGAAGTGGAGATCTCCCCCCTGGTTGATGAGGGAGTGGTTCAGGAGTGTCTGAGTGGGCTTGACATACAAATCCATGGGTCCCGATGGGATGCACCCATGTGTGCTGAGGGAGTTAGAGGAGGTGATCGCCGAACCGCTATCATTTTTGAGATGTCTTGGAGAATAGAAGAGGTGTCTGAAGACTGGAGGATAGCCAATGTCTCTGGTCTTCAAGAAGGGCAAGAAGGAGGATCCAGGAAACTACAGGCCAGTCAGTCTCATCTCTGTCCCTGGAAAGGTGTTGGAACAGTTTGTTCTGGATGCCATCTCCAAGCAATTGGAAGAGAAGAAGGTTATGAGGGGTAGTCAACATGGATTCACCAAGGGGAAATCGTATTTGACCAACCTTGTAACCTTCTGTGATGACATCACCAGGTGGGTAGACGAGGGGAGAGCAGTGGATGACATCTACCTTGACTTTAGCAAGGCTTTCGATACTGTCTCCCATGACATCCTACTAGCAAAGCTACAAAAGTGTGGGATAGAGGAGTGGACGGTAACGTGGGTTGAGAACTGGCTGACTGGCTGAGCTCAGAGGGTGGTGATCAGTGGTGCAGAGTCCGGCTAGAGACCTGTGACAAGCAGTGTTCCCCAGGGGTCGGTGCTGGGTCCAGTCTTGTTCAACATGTTCACTGACAATCTTGATGAGTGAATAGTGTCCACCCTCAGCAAGTACGCTGATGATACAAAGCTGGGAGGAGTGGCCAATGTGCCAGAAGGCTGTGCTGCCATTCAGTGAGACCTGGACAGGCTGGACAGCTAGGCAGGAAATAACCAAATATGGTTTAACAGGAGTAAGTATAGAGTCCTGCACCTGGGAAGGAACAACCGGATGTTTCAGTACAGGCTGGGGGATGACCTGCTGGAGAGGAGCTCTGAGGAGAAGGACCTGGGGGGTCCTGGTGGACGACAGGTTGACCATGAGCCAGCAGTGTGCCCTGGTGGCCAAGAAGGCCAACAGGATCCTGGCGTGCATAAAAAAGGAGCATAGCCAGCAGGTCAAGGGAGGTGATCCTCCCCCTCTGCTCTGCCCTGGTCAGGCCTCACCTGGAGTATTGTGTCCAGTTGTGGGCTCCCCGGTACAAAAACGACAGGGATCTCCTGGAAAGAGTCCAGCGGAGGGCCACAAAGATTATACGAGACCTGGAGCATCTTCCCTATGAGGAAAGGCTGAGAGACCTGGGTATGTTCAGCCTTGAGAAGAGAAGACTAAGAGGGGATCTTACTAATGTTTACAAATATCTTAAGTGTGGGAGACAGAGGGATTTGGCCAACTTCTTTTCAGTGGTTTGTGGGGACAGGACAAGTGGCAATGGCCACAAAATGGATCACAGGAAGTTCCGCACCAACATGCGAAAGATCTTCTTCACTGTAAGGGTGACAGAGCACTGGAACAGGTTACCCGGGGAGGTTGTGGAGTCTCCTTCTCTGGAGATATTTAAGGCTCATCTGGACACCTACTTGGGCAACCTGCTCTAGGGAACCTGCTTTGGCAGCAGGGTTGGACCCGATGATGTCTTGAGGTCTCTTCCAACCCCTACAATTCTGTGATGCTGTGATTCTGTGAAATCCAACCATCAACCTGACCTACCTAGTCCATCACTAAACCATGTCCCTCAGTGCAACATCCATGAGACTCTTAAATACCTCCTGGGACTGGGACTCCTGAAGTTCCCTGGGCAGCCCATACCTCCTCCATGTAGAAATTCTTCCCAGTGTCCAATCTAAACTTACCCTGCTCCAGCTTGAAACAATCTTCTCATGTCCTATCATGTGTTACCAGAGAAAAGAGACAGGTACTGTTACTGCAACCTCCTTTGATGTAGTTGTAGAGGGCAATGACATGCAATGTCATAGTGGCTATGAAGCCTCCAATTACAAATGCAATTTTTTAATTTTTATTTTTTGGTATTAGTTCCTGTAGCAAAATACAAATGAAGATGCCTGCCAAAAATTATAGACTTTGTTCAAATGTACTTGCTCCTATTGATGTCTCTATATCCTTCAACTATTTTCTGCTTTTATAATTTAAAGAAGCATAACTGATACCTAAGCTTCACATCTGTTTGTCTTACACTGGTTTGCAAAAAAGCGCCGTTCTGGAAAATATGTAGTAAATTCAGCCACTGCTTTCCAGATGTATATGCAAATTAATTTTAAGTACCTATGGGAAATTAAAATAACATTTTTTGCAAAATTTGTATTTTCAAAGTTATGGAATGCTTGGAATTATTGGTCTATTGAGAAAGATTTAGACCAACTGTTTAATTATAAAATAGTGGCATTTGCTCCATCTGGGAACATCTCAGGGATGCTTTGTATAAGCTATTTACAGAACCTCATTGCTTCACAGAATGTACCATCATAATAAAGGTATTTTTTAGTTATATCCTTACAGGAACACAGCATATACCATCAAAGATCATAGATTTTCTTAGGACTATAATCCTGTACTGTATCTGGAAAATCTCCTGAAGTCCTTAAGCTCTATGTACATGGAGATAAAATGTATGTGTGTAAACAAAGCTGCAAATTGTATGAACAGCACTTTACTGTACCTATTTACAGCATTTGGTAATAACCTTTCATGATAGGTGGTTTTTTCCCATTATATTAAGAACATGGTAGAAAATGGCAGTTGTTATAGAAGCTTTTGCTTACCATAGTCCCAAAGCTTACGAAGGATCCTTTAAAATAAACATTTCTTCTGGTATACTGTTATACCTAAGTGCCTTAAGATCCCTCCGCCCCTCCCCCCTTTTTTATCTGGCAATTGCATGGTGTTGCTTTTGTAATAGTCACAAGTTTAAAAAGGTGAAAATTACAGAGCTCTACCATATGGCACATAGTGAATACCTCAGTGGTATGACTGGCCGTGATGAATGTATCCATCCATCTGTCCACATACTGTATATATACACTTTATAAACATACCTACATCTATGTACTTATGCCCTATAAACAGGGCAGACTTTTACCTTGTGTATTTGTCCTGCCCATGAATTCTCAGACAAAGCCATTGCTTTCAAATCAGGGCAGTGATGCTTAAGGCAGGCAGATAGTTTCCTGCAGTGAAAGTTCACTTCACTGCAGTGAATTGTAATCCTCTCTAAGTGTATGCTGGCTACTTTTGAGCAACCTGATCTAGTGGGAGGTGTCTCTGCCCATGGCAGGGGGGTTGGAACAAGATGATCTTTAAGTTCTCTTCAAACCCAAGCCATTCTGTGATTCTACAATTCTACCATGACAATTTTAGAGTCCAGGAGACAGAGTGTCTAACAACACACTCTTCCACATGTTTCCCCCACTACGACCTGAGAAAGTATTTAGTCTGCTTTGCAGTATTAAAAGCAAGACTTCTTTACTCCCTTACACTCCTAGCACACACCTCCAGCAAAGAGCAGGTAATGGTTTACTACTAAAATGTACTCTGTACATTCAGAGAGATTCAGACCACTCTGGAGAGAGAAGTATAGTGAATCCTGTACAGTCACAATTCACAGAATGTTTGAAGTTGAAAGTGGCATCTGGAGGTCCAACTCCTGCTGAAGTAGGGCCACCCAGAGCAGGTTGCCCGGGACCGTATCCAGATGGCTTCTGAAGATCTCCAAGGAGGGAGATTCCATGATTTCTCTGGTCAACCCGTGCCTGTGCTCTGTCACCCAAGCAATGAAGAAGTGCTTCCTGATGTTTAGATGGACTCTGCTGTGTTCCAGCTTGTGACCACTGCTTCTTGCCCTATCCTGGGCACCACTGAAAAGAGCCTGGCTGGGTCCTCTTTACACTCTCATTCAGCCAGCCTTTCTTTCTGTTAAAATACATAGACAAGTTCTATGAAGAAAAAATTGGTTCTATTTAGTGCTATGAAACTCTGATGAGACTTAACCACATACTGTTTTTCATCCACTGGAAGAGTCAGATCTCTCTCCCACAGAAAATGCCAGGAGACTTACCATGAATTTCTATGGCAATTAAATAAAAGATGGCTTTTAACATGTACTGTGACACTTAAAATATTGATGAATGTGAAAAGTGTTTAGAGACTCTGCATGACTGAAAAAAAAAAAAGGTAACATCAGAAAAATCTGTTCCCTGAACAGTCTTCAGTCTTGAAACAATTGGCAAGTAGTGAGCAATAATGGAAACTTAAAACAGCTCTAATTGTAAAAAATGGAAGTTGAGATATTTTACAATGCATTGAAAGTGAAGAGCTGGTTTATAGACTGCAAAATTTTAACACAAAAACTAGGATTCTGCATCCCTGATATCCTGGGACACTGCATCAATGTAAAGGATGATATTCCTTTCATTCTGCTCCCAATGGTCCTCATTCTTCAACAAGATCATTGGGACAGATATCTTTCTATCTCCACAGAGTGTCTCCTGAAGTTAAGAATTCTCCATAGAGATTCAGAGGTCTGAACAGGTTTAGTTGCAGGATTAAAACCCATATATGTAAAATTGAGACTGGGAAAATGAATACAAGGCTTCTATGCTTTCCTAGAAACAAAAAACGCTTGAGTGGCTGATTGCCAGGTACACCATGCCAAGAGTTGCTAGGATCTCCAGCACATTCCAGTGGGAATATTAACAGGTCTGCATATTGCCAGGTAAAGTCTTGTAAACTTTGAAGAGCACTGTGAATCTCTACTGCTTAATGTATGTACAGTTTGTGGTCCTTAGCTAACTGGATACTCTTGAAACTCTGCAAATACCCTATGAAACTCTCACACCCAGACAGCTCTCCAAACATTCCTTCTCCCCTCTTTGAGCATATGTGATCTCTGAATCCTAAAACCATCTGGAAGTATAAGCTATGGGCTTCCAATCATCACCTTGTATTAGGATTAGCACCCCATCAAGCCCAAAGATGCTGGGCATCTGCTGAAATAGCTGTAATACTTTGAAATAGAAAATAGCATTAAATGGGTGTGTAGAGCATAATCCAAAACTCATCAAACTCAGTGAATTCTGCTGCTTCACTTGCCTCAGTGGGTTTTGGGTTAACCTATGGTCAATAATCACTTTGGATCCTCTGTGACTTTGTCCCATCTGAATAGACTCTGAAGCAGCTCACAAAGACCTACTGAGAGGTATTTTTCCTCCTTTATGCTTTGTGAAATGACTGTAATAATATAAGGTGTCTACCAAAATTCTACTCCTAAACATGGCAAGACACTCCATGGAGAATCTCTAGAAAAGTGTTTTTAATCCTTGCCTTTAGGAAGGTAAGAGAGGAGAATGTCAGGTGTAGACCACACTACTTAGTACTTCAATGACTCACAGCAACTCTGTAACCTACAACAGTGTAGAGTTCAGAAAAGTTCTATGACTTAGCTTTTGGATTGTCTGAACTGTTGGACAGAGAAGTCATAAGGCCTAGCATTAGGATGTTTGAAAGCTTCCTTTGCTCTCCACTGCAGGTGCTGTGCTTTGCCTCACAGAAAGACAGTAAAAAAACTTTCCATTAGGTTGTTTGGCAGTTATTAAGCTTAAATTTGTAATTTTATCTGAGGATTTTTTTTTTTTTTTTCTGATTTGGTAGATTTATTAGTTATTGGTGATTATTTACCTTTATTTTATGTTCCTTCTTGGACATCCCATTAAAAAAATGCAACATCTGCTGAACAGTCAGTTCTAGTGACTACAGATTTTAAGGTATTTGGAAAAATTTTATAGTAGTGCTCCTCGTGACCAGGCGGTGACAATGGCTCTGTCTTCCAAGAGACATGAAAAAAAGTTATCAGGTACTATAACTTGCCCACTGAAAGGTTGGCATGAGTTAAAATACTTTGCTGGATTTGGAATATGCTGAAATGATATATATTCATCATAGTAGGGTAGTTTTTTTGTTTTGTTTTGTTTTGTTTACTTGTTTGTTTTGGTTTTGTTTGGTTTTGAGCAATACAGGGTTTCTGTTGGAAAAGTGAGATATGAGTCAGGATCTGCAACAACAACAAACATCTGCATTTCTGCTCTAATTCATGTTTTCATTTCAGCTATCTGGGAAAGGAATATAATGATATTTGATTCCAGATCTGAACATCATCTGAATTCACTTCAATTTATGTCTTTGGTGTGGACACATCTCATCTGTAAAGTAATTTCAAGAGAGCTGTAAAGGACTGGAGCTGAAAGTCATACTAGAAATTCTTCAAATGGGAAGGCATGCATTAGCTGACAATAAAGGAATTTTAAGAGGCAAGCACCAGCTGTTACGCTAATAGAAGAAAGACTTAATACATTTGACCTGGCAATTGTTTGGGGACTTTATTGTAGTAGAACAAAAGGAACAGCCTTGAAGGCACATGAAAACTCATATGACTGGGGTGGGAGGAGGTAATGGGATAAAACACAACAAGGAGAAAAGGAATTTACATGTGTCTTCAATTCTCATTTACAAACTGGTCTGATCCCAAACTAAAATTAAAATGGAAATTGATCTTTTTTTTTTCCTTTTTTCCTTTTTTTTTTTTTTTCTCATAGACTGTAATACTTAGAAAAGTAAACTTGACTCAATATTCATGTTGGGCTTAATTTGCTCATTGGATTATGTTTTTCTGAAGCAGTTGAAGGAGGCAAATACTGTTTGAGATGTCACCTTTCCTTGAGGATCTCTGCCAACCTGGGTACCTTTAAATTATAATCATAGGTTGTCCACAGGATGAATTGTGTCACTTCCCCCTGTGCTTCATCTGCCCACAACAGTCTTTTGGCTGGTGTTCCTTCTTTGGGGTCAACTGGGTAGCTGTGAACCCCAGCTGAGGCAGGTGATGGAGCTGCCAGGAAAACACATACCCACATTCCCAGAGAGGCTTTCTGTCTCCTGAGTTATTGTGGCAGACATCACTAAGCTGAGGAGTGTCAGAATTTAGGGTTAGGACTCCCCTGAATGATAGAGATCTTTTGCAAAACTTGGATCAGACTTCTGGCTCATATTTTTGATTATTTGAATCTGAAATTTGGATCTGCATTTCCTTGTAGTAGGAATGAAGAAAAGTAATTTAAAGTGGAAAAGGTTTCAGAGTTAACTAAATATTAACTGAAACAGAATCTTTTCATGCTGTTTGAAGTTGCTTCAAATTTATGTTATTTGCAGGAAAACAAAACAAAACAAAACAAACAACAACAACAAAAAACTAATACTTTTCATAATTTTTTTTTCTCTCCAAATTTGGCAGTGTATATTGGCTACCTTTGCAGGAAGTATGCTGTATTGGTCATGTCAGCCAGGAAATGCACAATCCTGTAACTGGTAAATAAGTTGGTGTTTTGCTTGCTTCATATTTAGAATGGTTGTTTATTACTACTGTTTAATGATTTGGAAATTTGAACAAATGTAAGGCCATGCATCCAATATAAAAAGGAAGTAAAAGTATAAACACTAGAATAATGGAACTTTGAAACAAAAGGTAAGTTTGATGTTTAAGAGTTTAAAAATACCTAGAAACAGTGACTTTTCAACAAACTTGCATTTTTTGGTTAGAAAATATTTCAGTGAAGCATCTCCAGTGAGCTTGATAGCCATATTTTTTAGTGGTTATCCAAGTATAACAGTGCTATGTGTTGAATTGATAAATGATGAAGTTAGCTACCCAAATTCAACTGACTGTGGATAAAGCCCCAAATGCCTGTTGGTGTTTCTGAAATTTGTTTTGTACGCCTTGTACTGCAAAAGGAATCTTTTCAAGGGTGGAGAGTATAGAATTAGGACAAGCAGCTCTAGTAGCCCTTTCATGACTCAAATTTCTATCTTTTCCTGGGACCTAAGCAAAACTATGGCTGGGTATACTGTTAATTATTCCTGTACAATAAGGAAAGTGGAAAAACAAATGCAGGGTGAGTGAGTAAGGGCATTCAAAAAATGGTGACACTAGCATCATTTAGGAATAACTTTGCTTCAGAAAGTAGGGGTAGGTTTTTAAGGCATTACAGAAAATCCACTGGTTTATTATTTCAATGATATATTTATGAGACAGACCAAATGTGTCCAGTAAACTGAAAAATTCTGTTTAATTTGACATGCAGTGATCACTGGAGTAATGTGAACCTTGTGAACCTTTGCTTTATTTATTTTTGTGGTGCAGCACTTTTGCAACTCTTGATTTATTTATTTTTTTTTCCTGACAGTAACTCATTATGAGGAGTGTACAGGCTACTAATTATGTTATACAGCTACACAAGCAAAAATAAAACTTCATAGTGCCTCAAAGAAACTACAGTTTATATTTTTCATTTGGTGTTTGTAGTAGTAATGACCACGTTGTTAGTGCTTTCAGTCCAAGAGGGGCTGATTCAAAGCCCAAGGAAGCTGTTGAATGAAGTAGTGGTGGTCTTGTTGCCAAAACAAGTTGCAAGCACACAGACAAAGTGGTTGTTTGATTTAGTCAAGCCATCCCATTTCTAATGTCACAGTATGTTATACTACATTATTAAGTTTTACCTCTGAATGCCAGAGATGAACTTGAAATTGCCAAATATTCAGGTATTTGTTTTTATCAAGTGCTGCAAAAAGCTGAGAAAGATTGGCCCCTGTAAGCAGAGAATTGGTTGAGGCTAGAAAGGTGAGGGTAGCTAGTGAAGTGGAAAAATTAGACTGAGGTTCAGAAACAAATACATTAACATGAAAAGGAGGACTAAGGAGAATCTTCCCCCTTTACTGGATGTGGGGGGAAATGTAGTAACCAGAGATGAAGAAATGGCTGAGGTGCTTAACACCTTCTTTGCCTCAGTCTTTAGCAGCAAAACCAGTTGTTCTCTGGACGCCCAGTACCCTGAGCTGGTGGAAGGGGATGGGAAGCAGACTGTAGCCCTCACAATCCACAAGGAAATGGTTGGCGACCGGCTACAGAACTTAGATGTATGCAAGTTGATGGGGCCAGATGGGATCCAACCGAGGGTGCTGAGAGAACTGGCGGAAGAACTGGCCTAGCCAATTTCCGGCATTTATCAGCAGTCCTGGCTGTCAGGGAAGATCCCAGTCGACTGGTGGCTAGCAAACGTGACGCCCATCTACAAGAAGGGCCAGAAGGTAGACCCAGGAAACTATAGGCCTGTTAGTTTGACCTCAGTGCCAGGGAAGCTCATGGAGCAGATTATCTTGAGCGTCATCATGCGGCACTTGCAGGGCAAGCAGGCGATCAGGCCCAGTCAGCATGGGTTTATGAAGGGCAGGTCCTGTTTGATGAACCTCATCTCCTTCTATGACAAAGTGACGTGCTTAGTGGATGAGGGAAAGGCTGTGGATGTGGTCTACCTTGAATTCAGTAAGGCTTCTGACACCGTTTCCCACAGCATTCTCCTCAGGAAACTGGCTGCTCTTGGCATACACTTTGTTGGGTTAGAAACTGGCTGGGTAGCCAGGCCCAGAGAGTTGTGGTGAATGGAGTTAAATCCAGTTGGAGGCCGGTCACTAGTGGAGTCTCCCAGGGCTCAGTACTGGGGCCAGTTCTCTTTAATATCTCAGTAATGCTGTCAATGGAATCCCCCCTGCTATGTGTACCCTAGCCAACATCACCTTTGAGAACTCCAGCCAATTAGCCAGACATGGACTCCTTTTCCTGAAGCCTCGTTGGCCATCATTAATCAAGCTGTTCAAATAGCTTGCTTTGTTTTAAAATGAACTTCAGCTAACCTTTGTGTAATTTCCTGCTCTGTCCCCAGACTCTCTCAGAAACAGTGATATAATCTGAGGCATTTTCTTATTGTCCAGGCTGCTGAGGCATCTCACTTGTTATGAAAGGTATCTCTAAGGGAGCAGCACTCTCTTCCTCAGCCCAGCACAGGTATCATGATGCAAAGCGGGAATGCTTTTGCAAGTGAAATGAAGTCACCTGATTGCTATGGGGATTCAGGGTACTCCATGTGTGCTCATCTCATTGAGCAAAGGCACCCTCTCTGACGCTTCTGGTCACTGCCTGCCTTTGATAGCTCTGAAGTGACAAATGGACGCAAGTTAGGATTGGTGATGGCAGAATCTGTTTCCTGTTGCTCTTAGAGCTGTGTTTGTAATCCAGCTGAAAGTTATGACAGTATATAGTTAAATCATTGGGAAAAATGAGCCCTTGCCTTCTATTAGTAATGAATCTTGTCTGGGAAGGGAGCATTGTGGAGCACCAACACTACTACTAGCTGGGAGACAGAAGTGTAGTGGTCAGTACAGGAAGGACTCACCTCAGCCCCAGCTTTTATCAATGGGTCTTCTGACCTCATTGATGTATCCCGGAGTTTTATGTGGTGAGTCTTTCTGATAGTGATCTTCCACTTGCACTTCCACGTCCATATTGAATATTCACTGAATGAGTCAATGACAGAACTTACTCACCTGTAATAGGAAGCCAAGTATATCCCATTCATGTTGTAGCCTCCTCACCCAGTGAACATTCAGTTATTTAAACAGAATCACAGAATCACAGAATAGTCTAGGTTGGAAGACACCTCCAAGATCACTGAGTCCAACCTCTGACCTAATGCTAACAAGTCCTCCACTAAACCATATCCCTAAGCTCTACATCTAAACGTCTTTTAA
>CM021697.1:66245362-66329132 GCA_011074415.1 Stictonetta naevosa
TTAAAAGACGTTTAGATGTAGAGCTTAGGGATATGGTTTAGTGGAGGGCTTGTTAGCATTAGGTCAGAGGTTGGACTCAGTGATCTTGGAGGTGTCTTCCAACCTAGACTATTCTGTGATTCTGTGATTCTCTGTTGTAATATATTTTTAGTTCATTATTATTTTCCTTCTCTTTATGATCTCTGTAGTCTCAATGCTGCAGCTTGCAGTTAGCACTGCTGCTAACATAGTGCACTACTGTTATTTCAATATTTACTGAATGTGCCAAACGGGCTGTGGGATCATTATTAAAATGATACAAAACAAAACAGGGTTGGTTTGCAAGAGTTCCTATTGTATTTTTATTTATTTATTTTATTGTATTTTATTTTAATTTTATTTATTTATGTATTTGTGTGTGTGTGTATTTGATAAATACACTAAAGGCTGTAAAATGAGTGTCAGACTTGTAGGATGGGTCCTTACAACTCTTCATTTGTTTTTTGCAAGATGCATTTTGGAGTTTTACTTCAACAAAAATGTAATGTGAGGATCTTCTTTTTTTTTTTTTTTTCTGTAGGCAAATAATTATCCATTATTAATAGTAGATGAGGGAAAACTAAAGGAGTTATCATGTAATTTTTAAGGCAGGAAAATGTTCCTGTAAATAGTGAAAACTTCTTTTTTTTTTTTTTTAACATTATGCACTGTGTGTGAAGATCTTGTTTTCTAGATATAACTTCAAAACATGTCTATTCATATATGGATTGTTTGAAATTTAATTTCTTTAACGTCTTATATTCCTCAAAAATCCGCCCTTCAGAAAGTTATGAAACATGTATAGGTCTTCTGTATCTTTGTTTGCTTGGCAGGCAATTTTTTTAAAAAAGTGAATTATATTGATCCATGCATCTTCCAAAGTAGTTATATGCATTGTATATAATTGAATGACTGGCAGATCTCTTATGGTAGCACCTTGAAGGATACTGCTGCAGCAGCAAACATCTGTATGTGCAAGGTCTTCTAGGGCGAGAGGAAGTATGTTTATCTTTTGAATTAGGGGCTATGGGTGGGATTGGCTGAAGGCTGTGCACTGCAGCTGGCTGTCAGAACTTCACTATTCTTCTGCTGGTATCGGGGAGGCTGTGAGTGCAGGATTGATGGGTGGGAGCTCCTTGCAGAAGCTGCCACCTCATCCTGCCTTCCTGTGTGGCAGTAGCCACTGCCAGCCTGACCCCCTGGAAACCTCCTTTGGCTCTCTGTTTCTTGTTGTGGCAAAGAATATTCTTGTCCTGGCCAAGTCTTGGCAAAATTAAATTCTACCTGAGCTGATAAGAAGCTTCCAGTTCACTCTGCCTGCAAAGAGAGCTTTCATAGAGTTGCAAAGAGTGGAAAAAAATGGAGGGGTGGTTCTTTCTGAGCTGAGGGTGCTAGGCTCTTGTCAGCACCAGTTGCAGCTGGATGACTTAGGAGACACCAGTGGGACTGGAGCTATTTCCAGCAGCCTCCTTGAGACAGGGAGCCTCTGGTCAGACTTTCACATGAACAAGGAAAAGGGACAGCAGAGATGTGTGAGGAGGAATTTGGAGTGAAGAATGAGAAGCTGTAAATCCTTCCTGTGTGCATAGCTGTGTGACATTTCTGCTTCCTTGTTGACTGTGTTGTAGCTTCATGGGCACTGCTGGGGACAGCCACTCTTAGTAAGCCTTTGCTTTGTTCTTGAGGTCTTTTTCTTTGTGCTTAAGCACTTATTGACTCCACAAGTGTGCAGGCTGCTCTACATGGAAACTATAGTACTGTTTGTGTCAAGAGGTTTTATTTACTAAAATCTAATAAATAGTGGTTAAACAAACATAATTTATAATAATTATTCACCAGCTGGTCATCTGAAAGCCAGAACATTGGTACTATGTGCTTGGTGCCTGAAGCTGTTCAAATTAAACATTTATTAATAACATTCTCATGGCTTTTTCTTTTAATTCCCATAATGGCCGGATACTGAGCTGCACATCAAAGGAATTTTGGTTTTAAAAGCATTGGTGAGTGCTACACACTGCATTTGTTCCCCTTTGATCGCCATCCGCAGCACAAATAAATCTCATTAATCAATATTTTCTCTATTTCCTCCTTGCCTTTCTGTCAGTGCCAGAGATCTGTTTCTGATTTGCTATGCTTTGTTTTAAATGAAGGGAAGATTTCTATAGCTATCTTCTGCATAAAAGGTAAATTTTTCATTACTTTAGGAATGAAACTGTATCTGTTGTAACCAGGGCTTGATCTAAGCCTCCTCAGCTTGAATGTCAAAGTGGGAATATTGAAGCAATTAGAACAGACATGAGTCTGTGAGCAATCCATTGGCCAGGATTCATTCACATAAAATATTTGGTGTACCCTTGCCAACACAAGACAAAGTAATAAAAGTCACAGTCTGTTCACAGACAATTCTTGAGAAAAGTGATAAATTTGCTGAACAAATTGTGACTTGCTCATCCACTTCCAGTTGTGACCAGAAATTGCTACGAGTAACTGGAGTACTTTCTGCAGAGCCTCTAGGACGCAGTCCTTTTCCATTTTCCCATAAGCTACATTGTAGTTTTGTTGTGCAACTCCACGTTCTTGCTGCTGTGGTGTGAATGAATAACCAGGGAAACAATTTCAGTGTAGCTTGCAAATAAGTATGAGCAGGAACTGGAGATTTCTGGATGAAAGCCAACGGTTGAAAACTCCGGTCATTAGCAGTCTCCATCTCCACATTACCCAGATCCTAACTTATGTAATGCCAAATGCCCATTAGAGAGATCCTTGGCTTCTCCAAAGCACTGCCCTTGAGAACTGAGCATGGCAAAAGGAGTCAAGTGGTGGTAAGTACTCACATCTACAGAGCTAATTTTGGGGGTGGGGAGTACACAGTGACTAAAACATGATGTCTTTAAGGTAGGTTACATTGCTGCTAGCCTCAGAGGTGTCCCATTTGTGACCTTCACCATGTTTTAGCTATGATGCACTGACCATTGCTTCACTATTTCACGTATTATTTGTTTCAAGGTTTCAATGTAAAATGTGAAACAACTTCACCTCTGCATTACATATGCTTGGGGATGTTTTATTTATTTATTTATTTATTTATTTCCCTATATGCTCTGTATGTTTTCTATTTGTCTTCAGTTTCTTTGTGCCGGACATTTTCGTGCATCTGCTGCCACCAATGAATGGCTGTGCCAGGAAAACCAGCCCCTCAGGGGCGGAAAGGGAGAGAATGGGTGATTATTTTTCCATTCTATTGAACAAAGCTGGCTTCTGTTGCCATTTTTAACACTCCAGTATTACTGGAATTAATTTGATGCATCTGTTTCTGAATTACCTCCCATAGTTCTAGTCCTCACTAGACTTCCAAACCAGTGTTGATTTAGGCCTGTTTGTTCCAATCCATGTTGCATTCCCATAAACTCTCTGCTATTTTAAAGCAGTTTAATTGCTTTTTAAATCCTTCAATATTAAAGTCACAATAAATTTCAAACTTCATTATGTTATTATCCATATGTCTCTAGATTCTTTATAGTGCTGTATAAAGCCTGGTAAGTATTATCTTGTCATATTAAGTTGTGAATGTTTGAGTTCCAGAGCCTGGTCAGGGACAATTCGATGGGAAATTCTCAGCATGTAGCTTTCTTTCTATAGGGATTCTCCAGATCCCAGCATAACTTTAACCTATTCCTGTTGACTTAAAGAGCATAAATTTTGAGTGAATAGATGCCTGTTAGTCATAATGTTTTCATACAATTAACCCTTTCAGGTTGCATGCCATTGACAGACAGTTTCTTCATCTTGAATTTAATGCTTCTGTACTTAGAGCTGTTGGTACATAAATTGAATCAATATGTATTTTTACTGATCTTGTTGAACACAATTTCATTTGGCTGGTGTCACTACACTTCATCCTCTGTGAGTTTCCAGGGTTGAGTCTCCTCTTGGTTCCTGTGCATGGATTAATTCAGAAATAGGAGGAGCAAAGTGCAAGAGAAATGTCTTGTAGAAAGAAATTATGAGGACTGTGCTGAAACTTAAATCAAATTAACTTTCTAGTCAGTATCTGTCCCTCCCCCTTCCCTTTCCCCTGCCCCGGGAAACAGAGCTGAAAACACAACAGGAGAGCTAAAAACTTGCCCTAATCTTGGTCTAGCCAGGGACATAAATTTAGAACTCCATTACATTACACTTCCTATGGCCCTGAGAGACTGATATAATGGCCAGGAATAGCTGCAATAGAGCAGTACTCTGGCCATATTCCCTCAGCCTCTCTCATACTGGGAACTACAGAAGGAGAGATACTGAAGTATTGCATAGGTCCCATGCTGCCTGGTGAAGCATGCTGCTCCAGTAGAGCCCTCCATCCTGTGTGCATGGGTGATTTACACCGCCAGAATTTGTTAGTGTGGGTACAACCTGCTTAGTGGTTGCTTTTCAATAGGCTGCCTGTATCAGGAGCTGGAAGAGTGATGAGTCCAGAGGCAAATATATTTTTTAGGCTGGCAAGTGGTAACAGAATGTAGGTTTCGTGTGTATCTTTCTCTAGTATTTGTGTGAAGTTTGTTAGTTTGTAGATAGTAGATAGTTTGTTAGACAGTTGCTACAGTTTGGTTAAAATCTATTAAAGATTCATTTTTCCTCCCTAGAACTTAAGGTAAAACTGTCCACTTCACCCAGTCAAAAGCATTTTGAACAGCAAATGATTTGTCTGTTTAATGAAAGAAAGCGTGTGTCATATTTAAAAAGCAAACTGTTAACCAGAGAACAGGATACAACTGCTAATGGTATTAGCTGTTTCAGTTCTAAATCCTGAAATGAAACAAAACATGAATCTGTATTAAGGTGTTTTGTTTTATTTTTACTTTGTTTACACTGCTTTCCTTTTATATGCTCATGGGAACAATAAATTCAATAAATAAACAATTATAATGAAAGCATCCATTCCATAAACACATCAAGTCACTCTGTTTAAGGAATAAACAGCTTAGCTTTAAAACTTTGAGCAAATGTGGCAGACAAGGTGATGGAGTTCCAGATGACCATTTCTGCTCTCTGTCCCATCCTTTTAAGCCATAAACTTGGCTGGGCCATTTCCATGTTGCACTGATTTTGAGCAAAACCAAAAGGAAAAGATTCCTGTGGAGAAGGAGAATTCATTTTATTTTTATTTTTATTATTTTTTTTTTTGTGGAAAAGGAATGGTGGTGTTAATCCTTATGATTTTGTTGGGGGAAAGTAATGGTGAAGATCACTATAATATGAAGCAATATGGTGGTCAAACTCATTCCCTCTGCATGCAATTCTGGTTGGTTAAAGACTCTTCTCTGGAACTGTTACAAATGAAAGTGATTGAATTAGATGACAGTTGGTGATGATCTACTTGGTTTTTATCCTTTTTCTGACTAGTCCCATCAATGAACAAGCATTTTCACAAACATTGTTAATACTCTGTGTTGTGGGAACATTGGGAAAGAGGTTCTTCCAAGTCTTTTGTTTCAGGGCATAAACCAACATAGATGTGGGACTACTCAGGGGAAAAAATGATTTTACCTGTTTTCTGTGCATGTAAACCCAGGTGAAATTCATGAATTTTGCTTAAATGTATAAAATATTGCAAAGTATCTTTCCTTTGAGGAGACAGTAACTTTAATGTGAATCAGAAGTTTCCATTTAATTCTTTAGGCTATAGTAGTCTTTTTTTTTTTTTTTTTTTTTTAAATTCAGTTATTTGAAATAATAATTTTCATATCCTCTTTCCCTCTCTCTACCTCCAGAAGACATCTGGAGACAGCTGGTGGCCTGCATAGTTGAGGCAATGTCATTCTGCATTTACTGCCTGTAGCTGGAGTGACTGTGTGCTGCCTGTGACATCTCCTTTTGACTGAGAGGGTTTCAGACATGCTCTTCATAGGTCCATGAACTATGATGGCATGCAGGTATGAGCAATGTAAGTACACATCTGGAGACTATGTAAGGTGCATATGTGCCCATCCTTGTATGACTCAAAAAGCCCTAAGTGTCTCTGGGAGGAGAAAGGAAAAGCAAGTTCTGACACCAGACCCAGCTGTCAGCTCCATCCTTTTCAAACACTTTTAACATACCTTTTTGCCCATGAATATACTATAAATCAGGGTGCTCCTGGGTAAAGTAGGAATATTTGAAAACTCCTTTCCTTACAGTGACTATGCAAGATGCAGGAAAAGCAGGATGAGATTGAAAACTCAGTTACCTTTTTTTTTGTGTGTGTTCTTATTATTTAGAAACAGCTGTTTCCTTTTGTCAACAATCAGAGAACATGCATATTGGAATATTTTTTGTCAAGTGCCCAGGGACGTCAGGAAAAAGAGTCCCATCAACTTTCAGTGAACTTTTTCTGCTCAACCTTAGAAATGTTTTAGATATTTTTCCTCTAAGAGATGGTCCAAAAAGTTCCATATCATGCTCAGTGGAAACACTGTTCATGTTTTCTTTACTGTTTCTACAATTTGTGGAAATGATCTGGTGTGAAATTAAATCTGTTTCCTTCTGTGTCTCTGTCCTTGCCCTTGCCAGTTCTTCTTGCCTTTTCTCCCCTAGCCAAAACCTGTATTACAATAAAAGCAAGGCAGCTGTTTGCAGCTGGAGGAGAAAAAATATAGATTAACATCAGTCCTGCATCTTAGGAAAACCTATTCGTGTCCTTGTGGAGATCATAAATAACATTTGACTTCTGCTTCAGTCAGTCACTACCTGGGAAGATGAACTGCATACTTCACTTCCCATTTTCTCTGGTTGTTGCTAGTGAAAGATGAAAACAAAGCAGTAAAGTCACTAGGAATGCAAAAATGCTTCAGAGTGCCAGGAAGTGCTGGGAAGCTACAGAGGGATGTGTCCTCTCTAATTGTAGTTTACAGTTCTCTTTGAGCATGACTGTTTAACCAAGGAGTCCTTGCCTTAGAGAAGTGCTGGTGAGTCCGTGTGTGGCATGGTTCTGGGCAAGAGCTGTGGTACCATGCATTCATTACTTCTCGTCTGGGGGTTTCTGCCTGTTGTGCTGGCCCACACAGCCATGAATTCTGACTTGGCTCTGCTTGACTCATGTTATTTCTGGTATAACTCTGTGTAAACTAAATCTCAGGGATGTTAAGTTCGTCCAGGTTGTACAGCTTATTTGCTTTGCATTAACATAAGTCATATACAGAAAGCCCCTGATTCCAGACCCACATTGAAAATACACCAGTGCATTGTCTCTTGCAGTTGCTGGTTGATGAGCCAGTATTGAGTGCTGTAGTACCTACTCTGCCTTTTTGATGATTAAGTGGGTATAGGCATTCACAAAATTAAATCAAAACATCTTAACCATAGTTTGTTAGCTTAGAAATTGGCTTCTTTTTCTTTTTGCTCTTTATATAATCATTGGCGAGAGAGAAGTTTAGGCTTTGCATAACTGTTTGAAGAAGCAAACCATGAAATCCTATCAAATCAAAGTAGGCTCTGGCTCACATATCCAGATTTAGAGACGTAATATAGAAAGTGTGAACAATTAGGGAGCTCCTAAAATACAAGCCTATTTAGGTAAGTATATGTAGCTAACCAAGTTTGAAGTTGTTAACAGGTGGGTGTCCAAACAATAGGATGGTGTGAGGATCACTCCTAGCAGAAGCAAGCAGAATTTTGTTTCTTGGGCAGAAAGATTAATGCATTGACCTCTTGCAAGCTGAATTGTTTATTTAGTTTTTTCAAAGTCTGCTGAAATAAGATGGTTATCTTCAGAATTCTAACCACTGAAATTTGTGGATTTTTGTAGTTTCCTTTTCCCATATCTTATATCTTTTTTGAGCTGGAAGGAAAGCAGAATTTGTCTAGAAGGGAGCTTGCACTGAACTTTCAGTGTCTTCTGCTGAGTTAGATATGATCTTTGGATGTGGAAATGATCCCTGACCTATCAACAACTTCGTACAATGACAACTTAAATGTATTTGGAAGAGTACTGAATTTTTGTACACATAGAAGATTTTAAAGTGCTTTTTATATAGTTCAATTCAAATGGTTAAAGAGTGAAAGCATGAGAAATGTAAACATTTTTGACATGAGCTGTTTTCTATTAATTAATTTAAGCATATCAAGCAGAATGCTGTTGCCAGCACTTTGCATGCTGTTCTCTTTCTCCAGAAGCTTGTTTGCCAGATACAACACAGGTTAGATGGTGGGAAAAATAATCAGGGGAATCAATTCTTAATCTAAACTACTACTGCTATGTACATGTCTGGCACTGGCATACCTGTGAATTAATTTACAAGAGCAGCTTGTTTTCCTACTTAAACACAAGGAGCTAGACTGCTGAATTAACTCACTGAAGCGATCCAGTAGGTGTATTTGGACCTTTTTGGTGATAATGCTAAACAGATTCTCCACACTGCTTTATGCCTTCTTGGATAACTGGGAATCAAAGACTACGTTGTTGGCTGCGTACTTGCAGCCTTGCTCCTTGGCATTCAGCCCTGGTATTCTTTCGTCTCGATTCTGCATAGCAATTATCACACTGGCTAAGCACAGAGAAGGAGCAAAAACATTTTGAAAAAGTGCAAAGGAAGAAGTAGAATTAAGATAAACATTTACATAACTGGGAAAAATTACCCAGGAAGGACAGGAAATCTGATGACATTCTGTTTACCTAGTGCAATATTAAAACAGTTTGTGAGAGATACAAAACAGAACACTTCATATAAATCACAGTGAATGTAAGGACCTGTGAAGCGAGACAGCAAACACTAAAATTATCAAGCTGGCTCAGCATAATAGGACTGACCTTCCTCAAGACAATATTTTACAAAATACCTTTGCTAAAGCTGTCTTGACAAGGGAAAATAACAAAATTGCACAGCTTTATGGTAAGAAAAGAAATTATATAGTCTATATGAAACACCTACAAACTACATGTCAATTTTAAGCAAATCTTGGTCTTGTTGTTCTCTAAAGACAGGTCCTTATGAGACTAGAAAAGTCACATTCTTGCTTCATTTTTGTTAGGATACTGTTACTAACATTAGATAATCATTCAATGTGTTTGTACTTTTCAGCTCTTTTAGCCAGTAAAGATGAAGTTGTGCAGAAAGCTAGGCTTTATACTGACCAGCTCATATGCCTGCTTGATGCGATATGACTTCAGTGCCCCAGAACTTTTTTTGCCCCTCCAAGAGACCAGAACCCATCAAAGAGATGTGCCCTAAAAGGTAGACAGGACTGCTTTTTTTAAAAGCAGAAGCTTCATTTGAAAAATTTGGCTCCCCTTTCTGAAGCTAATCTGGTTTTTTCATGCCCTTAAATTAGATTACGTGCATGTTTTCTCTCAAGATTTCATTGCAATCCTAAACAGGATTTTTTTTCAAGAGTTAGGATTTAGTCTCAGTATTGGAGGAGCTGGCAAATGTGGAAATTGATATTTCCTTTTTTGGTTGGGTTAGTCCAGCATCCTTCTTGATTATAACATGTGGTGTGTGAAAGCAAGCATTAAACCAATCAGATAGGCAAGGCTGGAAAGAGAAGTAGCTGAAGAGGTCTGGGAAAAATACACAATTGGGAGATCTGAGCAAAAAAGAAATTGGGGAATTATTAATATCCAGATGGATTATAAATCCTTTCCCAATGTGAATGGACCACAGTGACCACAAATTTCACATTTTCAAAATAAAATACAGAGATCACTTTAACCAAAGCTTCTTAATAATATGAGGCAAGCATACTCATTAAAATAACATAACCACCCTTCTCACTGCCTGGGAAGAGAGAGAGAAATAGTTTTATGCACACCCTAAATTTTATAATAAATACTGTATAAGAACATAAGCTAGATAACATATGTCATGATAAATGGAGTCTAGTCTACCAGGAGGCATTTATTAATGAAAACTACAGTGACAGCCAAAACAAACGGGCCTCCACAGAGCTCATGTTTCTGCTTTGTGCTCTTTATTTGCCAGTGATGTCTTGAGCTCTGCACAGAGCAATGAGACATATAGTAGCCAAATGATAACTCAGAAGATGGATGCAAGCTACTCGGTTACACCAGTAGATATGGATACACAGGAAAGAGTCTGGCACTAGATAAGAGCAGAGGAGAGAAAAGGAAAACAAAGCTAATAAGGCACAGTGACCATGGAAGTGTGAATACTGTGAAGGGATTCCTGGGAGGAGGAAGGACAAGTTGCCTGAGCATTGGAGCTGATTTATTCAGTTTTTGTGGGAAGGAAAGCTAACTGTAGGTCCCACTCCGCTGTCACTTCTGAATATCTGGACAGATTTTGGACTTGTATCCAAGCACTGCAAGTTCTCCTTTACTTGTTGCAGTTTCTTGGTCTGTCTTATGTGTCTTTGCTTGCTCTGGTGACAGATGAGGATGTACTGTTTGAGGATTTGCCTAAGGGAAAAGATTCTGGACTTTCTCAAGTCAACAGGGAGTTGCTTTTTGGATTAGTACTTGTGAACAGTGTGGCACAGTGCCCAGCCCTATTGCTGGTAGTAAAATGTGAATGCAGATTTCTCCAACCTGTCTTTATCAAAGCAGTGGTGTTAGAGCACCAAGAGGATGGCAGGGGATTCTGGGTGCTCTAAGCATGTTCATATTTTATTTTATTTTATTTTATTTTATTTTATTTTATTTTATTTTATTTTGCTTGAAATTTTTAACCTTTGGAAACAGGTTTTATTTTATTTTATTTTATTTTATTTTATTTTATTATTTTTCCACTTGTAAGCAAATAGTTGGTTCTAAGGCCAATAAAAATATAATTCCTTCATAAGACCTAAAGCTGAGCCTTTCCCAATAATTTTATGACAGGTCATTTTTCTGTCATAAGATTACTTTTTTTTTTTTGGTGTTAAAATATAAATTAATAAATAGGAAAGTTATACATGTCCCCAGGGCACTCACTGAGCTATGAAAATATAAAATACATTTCTCATCACAGAAAGGAGAATGGGGGTGTGTTTGGAACAATAGTATTTGATTTCAGAAATGCTGTGATTTATTAAATGTGGCAGCTTCAGATTTTTGAGGCATGCATAATATTATATTCATCCCTCTATTCTTCCTGCAAACAGATACAACTTTTGGTTGATTTAGGACACAATTTATATGATGCTGTATGCTAGAGGAGCAGGGAAACAACTCATAACAATTTGCTCTGCACTTCCCTGAAACAGATTAATAATTGACTCTTACTAACAGGTTGGCTTCTACTTTAATAACATGTTTTTCAGATATGGTTTATCACTTTCCCAGAGACTAAGAGCCATGTGCATACTGCAAAGAGCAAGAGGAGGATTCTTGCCTCTCCAGCCAGCCGATACTCAGGTACATGACAAAAATATGAAATGTGAAATGCTTTTGTCTCAGTATTTCTTCTTTAAGACATGGTATCATAACTCAAGATATTTTCCATTAAGACAGTGTTAAGTAGCTGTTACCAATAACAAGAACCATGAGGTGCTATCAGCAGCCTCCTGGCTTTTCTGGTATTGAGTGAGCACCTCCCCACTGGCACTTGGTGTAGCTACTGACCCTCAATTGACTGGTGGTAATTGCTCCTGGGCACAGCCTACCCCGCTGTCTTCCTGGCACCTACAGGAGACTGGCTGTGGCTAGGACATGTACGTCACATGCAGGATGGCCCAAAGAAGGATAAAGAAGGGAACCCAACTTTGGAGAGACAGCTGTTGGAAAAACAGACAAAAGCTATAGGGTTTAGGAACCCCCTACCACAGGTAGCTTTCTAGAGATTACCTCTGATAGGTCATTTATTTTTCACATAAGAAACTGTTCACTGCAATACACAGAGCTGAGTTTGCTGTTGGAACCATGACTTGCTGGTGTGTTAACAATTTTTGGCACTTGGAAGTAGAACATATAAAATTGATTGGTGTTGAAGCTTATGTTGGGAAAAAAAAAAATAAAAAATAGCCTCACACCACAATTCATATCTGATCTCTTGTTCAGCTTTTACACTTGGGAGGTCTCTGGCTTACTGTAACCATCAGATAAAATTGGCTGCCAAAATCAAAAGTCATAACAATCTACTTAGAAAACATGCCAGATTTGCTGGAAGAACTAATGCTTGGTCTTCAGATATCTGCCTGTACTCTTTCTGTTACTCAGTAAAATAATATTGTGTTCCTGGTTAGGCTTGCTTCTCCCCATATTCAACTGGACCATTTTCTTTGTCCTACCTGAGACTTTGTGAGCCTACGTCACTTGCTGTGTCTAAGAAAGTTTGTCCTGACCCTTGTTTACTATGAAAGCACCTCCACCAAAAATTATAGCCTGGGCTTTTGCCTTCCTTTTTCATGTGACTCCCTTAGTTCTCTTTAGCTCACTTCAAATTCTGCTCTGCCCCACAGCTTCCATGCCCTGGAAGCTTGCTGGCAGAAAATGGTTCTTATCCTTGTCACCTGTTAAGGGATGAATCATTTTCCCATTGAAAATGTTACCTTTTGGCCAAAGTTTATGATCTGCCACATCCACTCTGTTCCTTCCCACTTGCTTCAATGTTGGGCAGGGCCTGTGTGATGATACCAGCAGCCAGAAGGGTTGTTTTGGGACAAATGGAGTGGCAGATGTAGCCAGCAGCAGGCTATGACTCACTGCACAGAAGAGTCCTCATGCCGCGCTGGATGGGGTCTTGGCATGCTCAGTTTTGTGACTGGGAATATCATGGCTGGCTTTGGCTAGATGTGCACGATAATTACCAAATGGGTTAAGGAGAAAACATAAAATAACTGGAGCTTCGGCCTTAATGAAAGCAGGGCTATTTTGTTTCAGCGTAACTGCTTTCCCTCAAGCTAACTCATACATGACTTTTTGTAGTTGTAACATGACACTCACCCTGTTTCACCCCAGAAATCTGCATCTCCTTTTTACCATGCCACTTCATCATCTAATTGTTGTTTGTATGCATTATGTGAGACAGTGCTTCGACACAGAAGGTGGAACTGATCCCTGTTGCAAGTCCATTAGCTTGAATGGAGCTACCTCCAGAGATGAATGTGTATAAAATTCCCTTAAAACAGAACTTCAGTGTTACTTTAATCAGAATATTTCATATTCATGAATCTCTGTGTAAAGAGGGCTGCGTAATTAAAATCATTCATAATACTGCAAGGTATTCAAGCTAAGATAAGAAAGATAACTTTTTAAAGGCACAAATTGATCTCCTGCTGTGGTTAGGAAAGTTTGATTCACTATGCCTGTTCATAGATTTAATAGTTGTAATGCAGTTCTCTGAGTGCATATTGCAACAACAGTTTCTGATAGTGTCTTCATTCTGCTCAGTGTTGATGGCTGTAATGAATGCTAAAGCTCAGTAATATGCACCAAAATTGCCTTAAATCAATGCAGTACCTGCCTACAGTACTACTCTTCCCTGAATACTGGGAAGAGACAAAGAATTTGGAAGATAGACTGCTGTTCCTTTCCTTTCTCTCAGATTCCTTAAAATTCCTTAACATATGAAAATACATGTACTTTTTTTTTTTTTTTTTTTTTTTTTTTAAAGGGGACTAATCTTCAACAGGTATAATGCATATATACAGTCTCATAGTTCCTACCTGTTCCATGCAGTGCTAGGCAAAAATAACTTGCTGTGGGAAATGAGAGTTTTGTCTTTGTAAGTCTGCAAATGGTACTTATGGAAGAGGTTAAAAATATGTCTTAAGTGTTATCAACACATCACATGTTTAATAATCAGCACTGTATTCCCTTCTGGGTTAAGTTATGGAGGAACAAGGCATTCAGCAAAGCTGTCCTTGTTTTCTCCAAATTCCATAGCAACTTACTATGAGATTGTTCAGAAGAGAAGCTCAAGAGCTGGTTCAGGGGTGCTTCTGAATCAGTTTATCTGTTGCAGTCTGAGACCTCTGCTTTAGGGAAAAAATTGGCACTTTCCTTAAGAAAACTCATCTCAACAAGAGGCTGTTGGATAGGAAAACACCACCTCCTCAACCTTTTGGTGAAGTGCAGATCCAGTCTGCAGAGGGAGCAGCAATTTTTTTTTCTACCATTTCCTAGCACACTGATTGTGAGGTCCAGGACACAAACCCTCCTCTTCCCATTGCAGCACCTCTGAATGAATTGAACCTTCTCCCTTTAAGGTCTATATGGGACTTGTGTGTCCCACAGCCTATACCAAGTCCCCTGTTTCCTGAGAACACTCATTTTTGCATCACTTCATAACAAATGTTTTCTTATTTTATTTTATTTTATTTTATTTTATTTTATTTTTATTTTTTTAACCTAACAAATATTTGTTTTCAGTTTTAGTGAATGTTAACTAGCAGTTTCTCTTAAACTTAAATTTAGGAAATATAACCTGATTTTTGCCATAGTTGTTTCTATTTCTGGCACAAACACTGTTCCAAAGGACACTGGGAGACCTGAAAAATTGATATATTTCTTTATAATGTTGTTTATATCTCTGCACAGTGAGACAGGCAGAAAAAAGCACTGTTCCAGAACTTTCACATGGACAACAGGATACATTTCAGTTGGAGACTAACAAATTTAGATACCTTAATAGAAAGGTGTAGCAGGTAAACTAGAAGTTTGTATTTCAGTTTTAGTTAATAAAGGTCTAGCAGTGCTGTCTGAAGAGCAGAGTGCTGATCAGTTGACTATAGTCTTGTTTCATGCAGAGGTACTAGTGCCAGTGTAAGCTCCCAGCAGTATCATACCTGACCTCCAGATATTCCTCAAGGAGAGTCTGGATCTCATGTTGCTCCTGTGACACTTCTGCCAATCCCACCTGAAGGTCACTGATACTCTAAGGCATCTCATGTGGCAGTAGTCATCTATGGTTGGACAACCTAACTCAGCCCTAGATCTCCACTTTGGGATGAGAATGAGAAGTTGGGTTGGTAAAGGATTTGGAGATTCTCTGATGAAAGAGATTGTTGAATATAAGTTTATAATGTTAAACAGAGCAATCCTTCTGCCTTCTGAATGCACTGCATATTTAATTCAGGCAATTTATATTAGTTGAGGAAGGACAAATGGTAATTGTACATTGCAACACTTACAGGAATTAATATTTTAACAAAAACAAACTTCTGAACTTTTTTCCTGACATAAATCCAACAGTGGTTTAACTTCTCAAATCTGTTCTCATGCCTAGAGAAATACCTTTGCAATTTATTAGTGCTTAGGTGTTTTACAAAGCATAAACTGGCCAAAGAGAATGATCATATATATGATGTTATGCAGTAATGAAGGTTTTGAGTGAAAGTTAAGATTTTGTCTTAGAATTTTCCATTAAATGTAATTGAAGATGCAATGGTTAAACCACTCATACTGCAACCCTCATTTTCATTAGAAGTTCAACTGCTACTTTCTTTCCCTGCAGATAGGTTTCTGCTTTTTCCTTTTTCGTTTTCCTTTTTTGTTTTTTTTTTTTTTTTCCTCCAGACAAATACCACAGTGATGAATGTGGCAGGATGACTTACAAATAACTTATAATTTATAATGGAATTTCTATCTTTCTTCTCCTTTTTCATTTTTTTTTTTTTTTTAATTCCTCCTCCATACTTCACCCACTTTTATCTGATGATATTTACAAAGACATAGAAACTAGAAAGCTTGAATAATTTGTTTCACAGCAGCTCATATATTTATATCCCTAGGCATTTCCCAGTTCTGGAAAGAGGGAGACACACCAACATATTGTGGCACAGTCACTTTTTTTTAATGGTAATCCTGCTTTAATCTCAAAAGGGAGAATTTGCCATCTAGACAAATGTCCTAACCACCCATATTTATTCCAGTATGAGGTGTTCTAAGTTTCTATGAGAAGTTTTAAAGATGAGTTTTGTTCTGAAGAAATGCTTTAAAGTTTTTAACTTGCTAAGCTATTTCAGGACAAATAGATGAATTTGCAAACTCTCTGAGCATTTCCTTATATTAGATTTTATAGGTAGGTGGATCAATACCTTTTTGTTTCTGAAAGCAATAACTTAAAATGCATTTCTAAGTAGTTTTCCAAGCATTAAACTTATTACTGGCAAACTATTTTATTTTATTTTTTATTTTTATTTTTTGTGAATATGGTATAGTGAGCTACGATTTTATCTAAAGATCTGTGCTTTTGTGTTTTGGAAGAAGATAGAAGAGTTTTTCTGGTTGCAGTTTTATTTGCCTCTATGTTTTTCTCAGGAGGATCAGGATTATTATAGCTGAGTAGAAAAACATATTTTTTCACTGATTTGAAAGCAAAATATAAAACAAGCTGGTGTTGTAATGAAACTTAGCCCATAAATACAGAAAAAGAAGAAGAAAGGAATATCCTCAAATCAAAAAAAATCCCTCTCTCCTTCCCTCCCCCCCTCCCTCCCTCCCTCCCTCCCTCCCTCCCTCCCTCCCTTCTCTCCCTCCTTCAGTCCCGAAGACATTCAGTGGTTGATTAATGTTACACTGGGGCACCTTTTCTTTAGCTATATATATTTCTTTAAACTCTATTCATGTCTTTCCAGATGGTGACAAAAGCTTGCATTTTTCTGCTGACGGTTAGCGTCTTGGGGCTATTCTCAGTGTGATGAGTGATGCTCTGATTGTCCATTCTCATCTGGCAACATCAGAAGCAAGTGCTTTCTATGGACTATTTTTTGTGCCAAACAATGTGTGTCACTACTCCAGCTTTTCAACTTCTGTCCTTCATTGAGATTCATTTGGATCTGCCCAGTTGTCCCTTGAAGATGAACAGTTTATGCTATTATGAGATACCTCATTTCCCTGTAATCTTTCTCCTCATACTCCCATTTGTACAACACATGCATAACATTCACAAAGAAGCATTTTTCTTTCTCCTAGTAGTTCATGCACTGAATCAGGCTCTGCAGAATCTGTTAATGTTTGTGTTGCTTCTTTTTTTTACATGACCTTGCATAGGTGACCTGTATCTTAATTGTCTCATCTCTCAAATAGGGAAAAAATGAATTCCTACCTTCCCTTATTACTATTTCTCAGTCAAACCAGACAAACATATGAGTGAGGAAACCGCATAGTTCTCAGGGTAGAGTCCAAGTGACAGTGAAGAGGAAAAAGTAGCAGCCTGAGGGAACCTGAAAAACAGAAAAGTCATTATATGGTGTTCAGCCTGCATGGTGTGCTGAAGCTCATGGACTGCCTGACTCCGCCTTGCTGCACTCCCATTTCTGCATTTTGGTTAGCCTTCACTATGATGTTCTCATCCAGAAGCAGTACAGGGCTGCTTGCACACCTCTGGATCTGCTGGAACTGGTCCCTTCTTCCTGTATTCAATAACAGTGCCTGTAAAGTAGAATATGTCAGAAGAACAGTCAAAATGGGTATGCCTGCTCAGGTACTACTGATATACAGAGTTCAAAGGCTAGAGAATTATGTGTGTTGGAATAATCCAGATTGGCCTCACCACTGCTAAGTAGAGAGGAAGGACCTTCTTCGTCAACCTGCTGGCAACACTCTTCTTAACCTAATGCAGGATGTGGTTGACTTTCTTTGCTGGAAGTGCACATTACTGGCTCATGTTCAACTCGGTGTCTGCCAGGACCATAAGGTTCTTCTCTACCATGCTGTTTTGTAGAATGTACTGGTGCTATTCCTTCTCAGAGGCAGAACTTGGCATTTTCCTTTTTTGAACTTCATGGGGTTCTTCTCCAGTATGTTTAGGCCCTCTGACTAGCAGCACAACCACCTTGTGCATCAACCCCTCCTTCCAGTTTTGTATCATCTGCAAACTTGTTGAGGGTGAACTCTGTCCATATTCAACAATATTGGCTCCCAAAATGACCCCCAAGGTGTAACCATAGTGACTATCCTCCAGCTGGACTTTGTGCTGCTAAATCACAACCCTTTCTGCGCAGCACATTAGTCAGGTTTAAACACACTTCACTGACCACTTACCTAGCTTGTACTTCTTCAGCTTGTCTATGAGAATGTGTTATGGGAGGAAGTGTCAAAAGTGTTGCTAAAGTCAAGATAAATGAAGTCTGCTGCTCTCCTCTCATCCACTAAGCCAGGCATATCATTGTATGAGTCTATGAAGTTGGTTAAACATTTCCCCTTCATAAATCCATACTGACTATTCCCAGTCATCTTCCTGTCCTTCATATGTTTGGAAAGGTTTTCTGTGATTATTTGCTTTATCACCTTCCCATGGACATAGGTGAAGCTGACACTTTTCTCTGGACCCTCCTTCTTGAAGATAGGGGTTTTGTTTTCATCAGCTCCTCAGGTATTTTCACTGATCACCATGTTTTTTTTGAATATGATTGAAAGTGGTCTTGCAATGATGTCAGCCAGCTCCCTCAGCACTCATAGATGTACCCCCATCAGGTCCTGTGTACTTGTCTATATCCAGTTTGTTTTGGTGTTCTCTAACCTTATCCACATCCACTGAGAATAAGTCTTCCTTGCTCCTGACTTTCTTGTGTATTTCAAGAGCCTGAGATTTCTGAAACCAAGTCCTTCCAGAAAAGACTGAGACAGAGGAGGCACTGAAGACCTCAGCCTTTTCAATATTTCCTGTCACCAGTCCACATAACCAGTCAACAGCATGGTCCATATTTCCCCTTACTTTCCTTTTGCACATGATATACCTGTAGAAACCCTTCTCTTCCTTCATCACTGTCAGCTTCAAGTGATCTTTCCTCACTCATTCCCTGTAGACTCAAACACTGTATTTTTAATCCTCGTGGATAACCTGTCCCTGCTTCCACCTCTTGTACATTTTCCTTTTATGTTTTAGTCTAGTCAGGAGCTCCTTGTTATGCATGCAGGCCTCTTGCCACTTCTATTTGATTTCCTGCTTGCCAGGACTGACGATGCTTGAATTTGGAGGAGGTCATCCCTGAATATCAACCAGCTCTCCCAGACCTCTCTTCTCACCAGAACTACCTCTGATCATATTCTTCCAAGCAAATCCCTGAAGAAAAGAAATTCCTCTTTTGAAATCTGGATGCTGTGATCCTGAGAATATGAGACGTTTTCTGAAGAAAAAAGAAAAAAGAAAAAAAAAAAAAAAAAAAAAAAGGCCTCATCTGCCTCTTCCTTCTCTTCCTTCCTGATCAGGCAGTCTGTAGCAGAAACTACAACAACGTCCGTGTTGGTCTGTCCTCTAATCCTCACACACAGGTTCTCAGCTGGCTTACCATTCCTACCAAGAGACAACTGCTTGCCCTTTCAAAGATCTCTCACATAATGGAAACAACCATCATAGTCATCCTAGTTGACAATCCTTCCTAAATGACCTGTATCAATCAATTGCAGTACTACATTTATGTGTGCTATCATGCTACCTCTCTGTGGCCTCAGTGAGTTTGTAGCTCTGAAACTGCACATGACCCTCTAAACCTGTTTGGTCTCCACACTGTTTGCATTAGTGTACAGACATTTAAAAGAGGCATCCACTTATGCTGATTTCCCAGAAAAAACAAAAGCGTCCCTCAAAATGTTGTCCTTTTGGCAATTCTTTATTTGTGTGCATATACCTGGCGTGAACCTCCTTCTGCACTATTTTGGTGCTTCAACTCAGGAACAATCAAACCACATGTGTAAATTGCTGATGAACTTAAGTGTGGGTCATAGATTCATCTCTAATTGTAACAATACTAATGGATATTCAGGAAAGATGACTGACTTGCATTTGCCTATTGTGGTAATCACCTTTAACTTTTCTAACATCTCTGCATTTACATTCCCAACCGTATAGCTAAGTTGATTAGAACTAGCTGTGGTAAGAACTGTTCTGGCTCACTGCCCATGAATGATATTCCATCATTTCCTGAGAGGAAAGTCTTGTAAACTTGTTGCCATTTGTCCTCACATCTATTTGCAGCTCCTTATTTCCCTCGAGAAGCATCCAAAACCATTTGGAATTTGTATTTTCTGATGCCCTCACTGATCTCCATCCCTCCCAGCTCCCTTCCCCTCCTTTTCTTGGAAGGATTAGCTTATGAAGACAAATCTCCTGTGTTGCTTAATTCTATTATTCACTACCATGTGTCCATTTTATTTCTACTCATCACACAGAATTCTTTATCTCCCTCCTCCTTTTTCATAACTTATTTAGAATTCAGCCCCCCATAACACTTAAAGATGTGTAAACATATAAAAAGTGGACACTTTATCATGTTATAGATCTTTTCTTACTTAACAACAGATTCAGCTATCAGATTATCATTAGGTAATGTGCTTACATACATGTCCCTGAGGGAGATGATTGTGAATTGCTGGAGGAAAAATGATCAATATTAGCCTGCCAAGTATGTGGTAGGTATTAATCATCATCAAATAGAAGCTGAAACATTTTACTCAGAAAAGCAGCAAGCTGCATTTCAAAAGCTTGTCCCTTTGTCTGCAGAATTATTGCAGCATCCAGTGAACTTTTTTTATTTTTTATTTTTTTACTGAACCAACTTTGACAGCATATTGATCTAATAATTGTACATTTGCTTTCTAGCATTTAAATGTTTTATCTTCTCCCCAGAATTCCTCTCTAACTCATAAACACACAGATTTTGATAAAATTGGTCTGAACTCACAAACAATTTCTATCACTTCTACTAAGAGATTTCATAGTCTATTCTCTCACTCATAGATATTTCCCATTATTGAAAATGACAAAACCCTAGAACTTCACTAGAACTGAGTTTCCTTAACATTCTTTGTATTATCTGCCACTACTGAATACTTAGAATAAATGTTAAGATGTTCTTCTGACATATTTGAACTTAAATCAGGAGTCTAAATGAACAATTGCCTGATGGATTAGGCTTAAAAGGTTATAGTAAATGGGGTTGGTTACAGCAGGATGGTGGCCAGTCACTAATGGGGTTCTCCAGGCCTCCATTTTAGGGCCAGGTCTCTCTAATGTTTTTATAAAAGATATGAACGCAGGAGCTGAATGTAAACTAAGTAAGTTTGCAGATGATACTATATTAGAATCATTAAATTAGGAGGAGCTATTGGCTTCCTTGGGAGTAGAGAGGCCTTGCAGAGACATTTTGATATATTACAGTGCTGAGCAACCACCAGCCATATGGAATTTAACGAGCAAATGCTGTATTCTGCACCTGCAATGGGGTAATCCTAGTTATGCATTCAGACTGGGGGGTGAGAGGCTGGAAAGCAGCCCTGTGGAAAGGGTTTTGGTTGAAGATAAGATGAATATGAGTTAACAGTGTACCCTGGAAGCCAAAAGGGTCAACAGTATCCTGGGGCACATCAAGCACAGCATTTCTATCTGATAAAGGGGAGTGATTGTTTTGCTCTAATCTGTGCTGGTGCACACTCACCTTGAGTGCTGTGTGTGGTTTTGGGTGCCAAAATGTAAGAATGACATAAAACTATTAAAGAGTTTTCAAAGGAGGGCAACAAAGAACGTGGATGGTCTAGAAGTGAACTTAAGTCATTTGTTCAGCCTACAGAAGAAGAGACAGAAGGGAGCTCTCATGGCAGCCTACAGCTTCCTCATGAAGAGAGCAGAGGAGCAGGCACAGATCTCTGTTCTCTGGTGGCCAGTGACAGGACCAGAGGGAATGGCATGGAGATGTGGCAAGAGAGGTTCGGGCTAGATTTGGGAAAAGGTTCTTCACTGAGACAGTGGTCAGAAACTGGGACAGGCTCCCCAAGGCAGTGGTCACGACACCGAGGCTGCTGGAGTTCAGGAAGTGTTTGGACTCTCAGACATAGGGTCTGGGTTTTGGGTAGTCTTGTGTGGAGCCAGGAGTTGGACTCCATGATCCCTGTGAGTTCCTTCCAACTCGAGATATTCCATTCCATTCCAATTGTAAAATAATATCTTCTCATCCTCCAAGAGACATTACTGAAATATTCTGAAAGTCAAGTAGATATGTAGATTTTTAAAAAAATGTATTAAAGTGCTAAGAGTTTTTATTTGATCATATTAATGGGATCTTACACATATCATTGTGTAAAAAATCAAGCAGGGAAGTAAGGAACCAGACATGGCTGAGCAAGGGCCTGCTGGTCAAACAGGTGTAGGAAAGTAATGCACAGGCAGTGGAAGCAGGGACATGTGGCCTGGCAAGAGTGCAGGAATGCAGTTCATAAGTGCAGGGAAGGGATCAAGAAAGCCAAGGCACAGAAGGAACTGAACTTGGCAATGGATTTAAAAATTAAAAAAGGTATTCTCTAGGTACATTGGTCAGAAAAGAAAAGCTCAGGGGACTGTATCCCCTCTGAAAAATGAGAAGGGAGAACTGGTAACCACAGACATGGAGAATGTTGAGGTACTCAGAAGTTCTTTGCCTCAGTTTTAACTGCCAGTCAGTTTTCCCCTCCAGGTAGGGGCTGAGGGAGCGGAGTCCCTCCTACTGTAAAGCACAGAGCAGGTTTGAGACCACCTGGTGAAACTGAACAGGTACAAGTCTACAGGGTCTGATGACATGCATCCCAGGGTCCTGAGGAAACTGGCTGATGGAGTTGCCAAGCCTCTCTCCATCATATTTGAAAACTCCTGGCATGCAGGTGAAGTCCCTGGTGTCACCTTAAGGGATGTTAAGGGATTTACCATTATGGGTCCGACTGGATTCAGGGTACTGAACTATCACGATCACGGATTCTCCAACAACTTAACATGCCCTTACTCTAGTCGCGCTAAATGAGAACTATCACAGCTAGGATCAATACAATTAAGTGCAATTTATTACTGCGACAGGTACACAGGTTCTTTGGATTGCTGGCAACAATTTACTGTCTGAAAAGCAAGCTAGCATGAATGAAATACTCAGGTGCAGAGCCTGGAAATTAATGCATTAAAAAGCACAAAGACTATATTTCTAAGTTTCCACAGAGACACCCAGTAAAACCAAGTGTTCAAAGGCATCCCAATGGGGGGGTGGGGAGGTGGGGGAGGGGTTTGGTGGGGGGGGTGGTGGGGGGGGGAAGAGAAGCTCAGCCCGTCAACTGATCCCAGAATTCAGGAGGAGAGGTCAGGAGAATATATCTCGTGATGGTATATTCCCTTGTGATGGTATCTTCCCTAACATCCCCTCTCTCCAATTTGTATTATTTTCTATCTTTTAGGTGGAGCTTGAGTGACTCTAGTCAAGCATATCTTAGTTATGATTGGTGAAAAGTTTTCCCATCTCTGTTTAAAGGTATAGGCTCCTAGAAATTCAGATCGCATTCTCAGTGAGGGGTGGTTGCACCTTGGAGGTGGGTAGCTTTTGGGATGGAGGTGTGTTTTGGTGTTATAATAATATTATAATGAGCCAAAGTACACTAGAATACAGCATTTTTTCAAAAACATGACAAGTCATTGGCTCAGGGTAGCAAAAATACAGCTTACCTGTCTCAGTATGCACAAGAACAATTGAGTCTCCCTCTTGGCACAGAGCCTAGCCGTGGTGTCTCCACTCTGCTCTATGCTCCGTACTGTTCCTTAGAGTTAGCACCCCAGGTTCCCCTAGTGCAGTAACATCCAAGGTTGGAGGTATAGGGAAAGCTCAGGTAATGCAGCTACGCGCTATCCTGAAAGCCTCTTCAATGCTGTATATTTTCTTTAAAATGGGAATATTAGTTTTATTTTTCTAGTTACTTTAGGCAATTACACCACACCTGGTGACTGGAAAAAGGGAAACATGACTCCCATTTTTTAAAAAGGGTACAAAAGAAGACCTGGAGAACTACAGATCAGTGAACCTCACCTCTGTGCATGGGTAGATCATGAAACAGATCCTCCTGGAGGCAAGGTTAAAGTACACACAAGACAAGGAGGTGATCTGAGACAGCTTCACCAAGGGCAAATGGTGTGTGACCAATCTGGTAGCCTTCTCCAAGTTCAAGGTGCTGCACCTGGGTTGGAGCAATCCCAGACATGAGTACAGACTGGGAGAACTCATTGAGAGCAGCCCTGTGAGGAAGGACTTGGAGGTTCTGGTGGAGAAAAAGCTTGACATGAGCTAGCAGTGTGCACTTGACACCCAGAAGGCCAACTGTAGCCTGATGGCTGGGCCTTCAAAAGAGACCAGCAGTTAGAGGGAGGGGATTGTCTCTGCTTTGTCCTTGTGAGGCCCACCTGGTACTGCATTCAGGTCTGGGGCCTGCAGCAAAAGAAAGATGTGGACCTGTTAGAGTGACTCTAAAGGCAGGCCATGAAGATGATGAGAGAGCTGGAGAACCTCTCCTATGAAGACAGGCTGAGAGAGCTGGGGCTGTTCCTCTTGGAGAAGAGAAGGCTCTAGGGAGACCTCATTGCAGCCTTTCAGTACTTAAACAGCACTTAAAAAAAGATGGAAAGTGGCTTTTTACACAGGCAGATAGTTAATGGTTTTAACCCAAAAGAGGGGAGAGTTAGACTAGATGTTGGGAGGAAATTTTTCACTCAGAGGGAGGTGAGACACTGGAACAGGTTGCCCAGAGAAGCTGTGGATGCCCCATCACTGGAGGTGTTCAGGGCCAGATTGGATGGGGCCTTGGACAACCTGATGTATTGGGTGGCAACCCTGCCTACGGCAGGTAGGTTGGAACCAGATGATCTTCAAGGTCCTTTCCAACCAAAACATTTCTATAATTCGATGATTAATTTTTTTCCTTGAGCAGACTTAACACAACTAAATCTTGTATACCATATATCACTTGTCATTTCTCATTATAACCATCTTAACCATTTTTGATATCAGCACAGATATCACCCTGCCTTTCTTTAAAATAGTTGCATGAAGTGTTACATATGCTTTCAGAGAAGGAGATCTAATCATGCTGATCATGGTAGAAGCAGCAGGAAGCAGTTCACAATATAAATAGTGTCAGCAAAAGAAAACAAAATAAATAATATTATGTTGATATCTACATCCCTTAAATTTGAAACATCTTTAAATAAAAATTGTGTATCTAATAGTTTAAAACTGTATTGTGCATGCCTCTCAAAGACAGGGAACTCAATATTGTTAACAATTTGCCAATAAGATTTTGCCAGGAGTCACTAAAAGTCACAACTAATTTTGTTGTGTTCCTTCAAAGTCAATTTCCTTTCAGGGAAAGATCACCCGTCACATAGAACAAGAGCTGTTGTAGAGAAGCAGGATAATCAGTTAGTGAACAGTCAAGTAATGTTAGTCAAATTATCTTATCTATGTCTACATCTATGTAAAAACTTCTGAACTATTACCATAATGCCATTACAGTTTTTAGTTCCTGCATATAAGTTGGTGTAGAGATCTTATGTTATTCTGCTGACAGCATTCCCACAAACTGTACAACACAGATGTGTATAAAATAAATGACTGTTTCCATTTAGATTTTCAAGTACTTACACCCCCCAAAAAGAAGGTGAGAAGATGGCTACTTAAAAAGCTTTTTCTTTCTTTATATCAAATGCAATAGGTGAATCCAATGGTGAAACAGATGAAAGTATTACTGTATTCTGGTCATGAGTATAAGGTACTGCTAAGTACTGATTTTTTAATTTTAATTTTTATTTTCTTAAATATCATGTAGAAGACCTGCTGAGAATGAATTAGGGTGTGTGTGGCCACATTAACATCATAGGATTTGTGTAGCAGTAGCTGGAAGCAGAAGTTGGTTTGTTCTCTTGCCAAAAGGATACATACTGACTTGCACTAGGTTTATTTAATACATGGGGGCCAAACTGTGTTTTTGCTGAAACCAGTGACAGAACTCCCACTGACCCAAACAGGCTCTGGAATTAATGTTGTTTCTCTGAAACTTATGCTTTCAGACCGTTTATAAATGGAAACTTTCTCTTCTTGATCAACGTGGTAGCAACTTTTCAGAACATCATGGAGATCTGTGAAGTAACTGCAGATTAATGTGACTGAAAATGAGAAGATAGTTTGATCTGCTGTTTGTTGGAGAAGAAACTTGAAGTAATGAGACCAGAGTGCAAGAAGGTCAACAGAACTAGAAGAAGGGCTGCTATTTGGAAACAATATGGTAAGGTCGTTGTAGGCACTGCAGTTCCAGAATTTCTGTAGCTAAGACATGGTTTAGTAAGGGGGGGTTTCTTCTTCATGCTTTTCTTTTTTTATCTACCTAATAGCTCCTGAGAGAGAAAGTGTTGGTCAGATAAAATTGTCTGAAAGCATTTGAAGCTAGAAAGTGTTTTGCTCTAATGTTTCTTTATGAAGTTCACATAGGAATTGTAATGAATAAGTGGAACGGGTAGCTTTCCTCGGCTAATGGAGTGATACCACAGTTGCGCTTTTCCTGTTCTCTCTGTTCCCTGGAAACTTATGTGCATCATAACATTTTCAGAGATGACACTGATGCCAGGTCACAGTCACTAGCTGAGAAGCGCTGATGTACAGTCTGAGAATGGTTAATCTTTCTTTTTCATTGGGTAGCCAAAATAAGACAGAGGTATACTGCAGATCTTTCCCACTTATACTCTGGGGATTCTGAAATATTTCACTTTTCCTGGTGGATATATGCAGCAAAACAAAACATCAGGCAGTAGTTTACATTCTTGCTGCTTGCTTTATTTAGCACAAACCCTGAAGTGACTCTGGGCATTTATAAAAAGAGAACTCTCAGAACACTAAGCCCATGTGAAAGATGGTGTTGGCTTTCCTCTGTGGAGATTAAAAACAGAGTCTGTGCTGTACAGTGCCAAGCCTAACTTCATGGCTATGGCAAGCCAGAGAGCCTGTTTCCTGCCCATCCTCATCCATGTAATGCTCTCTCTACAAAAGTGCATTGCGGGTTAATGGCATAACATTTCCCAATGATCTTTCTATTCATGTGAATTCAGTGGTCTGAAAATGTGTCTGACACTTAAAAATAAATCCTGGATCCAGATCAAAGCATGACTCTCCTTCCTGGGAGAAGGAAGTATACATTGCAAAATGGATCTGAATTGCCATCGCCCAGGACTGGGACATAAAACTGGTATTGAGTTTGAATGGAAACATTTTATATCCCTAAAAATTAGAAACTTTTCAGTGTTTCATAGTGGGATATCACTATTTCATAGATGGTGTAGGATGTAGCCCATTTTCTTTCTGTATTCCAGTGTTTTTGTACCAAACAAACAAAACAGTTGATTGCACTCTGGTAACATTAGGAAAACACAGTTTTTTGTTTGTTTGTTCATTTGTTTTGTTTTGTTTGTTTTTTTTTTTAAGACATGTTGAGTTTAACAGCTAAGAGCAAAGAGGAGAGACAGCTCTTGGAAGTTCTCCTCAGGTCACTATTTGGCAGATGCCACAGTTGAGAACTTCCTTTAAGAGCATTGACTTTTGTATGACCAATGTAAAACAGCCTGGTGCCACAGAGGAGAATTGTCTGATTGTAATGGCTCTGAGGAAAACATGCTCTGATGACAACCTATTTTGCTTATAGATTTGTCTGGTCAAAATAAGAATATGTCTTTGAGAAGCAGACAGGTCAGAATACAAATAAATCAATACACCAGAAATGCTTGTGGGACAAAATATTTCAGTCTTTCAGGCAGCTGAAGTCCAGACATTAAGGGGAAGTAAGTTAAATAATTGGTGGTGTATTTGAATGAGAACATTTGTTTTGTTTGTCAAAGTCCCACAGATATTCTTCAAAATGACAGAAGTGTCTGACCACATTTCCCCCTTTCCCTACCCTGAATGAACTTGTGAACTAGTTAGGCGCTGTCTGGGTTCCGGACTTTTCAATAGTTTTGGCTCTATTTTAACATTCAGCCTAGAGGATTTCCTGTTAGTTTTGTTTATGCTCTTTATTAAGCTTTTGTTATGTTACTTCAGGACTTTGCTGTGTGTTGAATAGGAAAACCATTTTATCCAATGAAATCTACATTTCCATAATTTTGAGCAATAGCCATTTTCTTTGAAAACATCCTACACAAAAATACAGTCTGAACATTTCTGAACATTGTGCTGTTTAGGCTGTTGAAAAGATATATGTGGATCTAGACTTCAGTTCCACAAGTGATTTTTCACTATATTTAGTTGGAGAAACAAAAGTCTAGAATGTTCTACTTCTGAATTTGCTATGGGTAGCTCTACAACCAAACCAGTTTTGGGGCTTTTGCCATTAGATGCATGAGTATGTTGGAGAACTGGAAGGAGTTCTTGCTACTTCCTTATAATTAGGCAATCAAGTATCAAAACATCTGGCTTGTGCTGAGTGCTATTATATGGGACCATACAGTTAGCAAATTCAGAATCTCATGTTTCAAGCATGTTCTCTTGGCAAGTGTTATCACATCGGGGCAACCACAGAGAAGAGCCTAGAAGAGATCAAGGTTTGTTTTGCAAAGCATAATGTGGAAAAAATAGCTGTCCTTATATTGCAAGTATTGTGCAACCTGTACTGTCAAAAGCTATTTTCAGCAGCTTTTCTGGATAAGCATCATAATGCAAATATCAAGATAAAATGACACCAAATCTATCAATCTCAAAGATCATGGATTAGTTTGTCAGGTGTATATACTACTTAAATTCCTCCTATTTGATGTTTGTTTAATGTGGTCAGGCAATCCTGATAAGTTTTTTCATTTATTGAGTTTATGATTGTATTGACCAGTCCACTTAAACTGCTCCTCAAATGCCTTTAATATAACTCAAGACACAACTACCATTTAGCCTGATGAAGTTTCTGAATATACCCTAGATCTATTTATTTATTTATTTATTTATATTTTGGACATTCCAGGAAGTTTTGCACAAATAATAAAATTAAAAAAAGAAAAAAAAAACACACAAAAAACAACATTCTAATGTTTAATTTTGGCTCAGAGATTATGAACAGATTTATTTATTTATTTATTTATTTATTTTTATTCTTGTTGTAATTTCAATGTCTACAGAGAGATTTAGAAGGTTGGGTTTTGGTGGACAATTGCCTTCTCTCTTTGCTTTTTTCTCCTAGGGTGTGAAACATAAACCAAACCTTAGGACTATAAGGAAGAAGACCTTGATGGCAGTTAAAACACCTGTTTTGATGTTCTTTCAAATAAATATATATATCATTTTACACAGTCTCACTACTCTCCGTAGATCCCTAGATTATATTGAAGTATACAGTGTTAATGAGGACTATACCATGTTCAGTGAAACCTTTTTACTTGGGATCTACTTGATTGCATGCCTAAGATTAGGATGGTTGTTTCTGAACAAAAGAAACACAGGATGGCCTGCAAATCTTGAGACCTTCCGAATGGTACAAGCTTTTCAAGTGGATTGCAAAGGAGCTGAGCAGCAATTGAATAAAGAATTTAAAAGAATCAGTCTGGTATTAGTCTATTGCTAATTAGACTTCCGTAAGTAGAAACACATCATTTTGATTGATGCATTTTAACTTCCTGGCTGAGTTGACTCATTTTAATTTCAGTGAGTGTGTAAAACCCCAGGAAAAGTCATTTGATATCTATCTGTGCTAATCTTCTAGGTACAGTGACTGAGACCGAAGTAGGAGAAACAAATCTAAATCTGCTACAAATAATGAAATGAAACAGAAATATATTTCAGCTGACTAAAAGTTGTGTTTTCTCCCCACTTCACCTCAGGTCATTAGAAGATTTGTGTGTCCATTCTCCACATATATAAAAACTTGTCTGTTTGCTTTGGAAACTGTCTTCTAGGGAAAGTGAGACTGCGTCATGGGCTATGCGATGAGGTAGAAGTCTGATCATATGGGAACTAACAGATTAGCTCCATACAGATTTATAAAGTTGGCTTTGACTTTACTAGGACAACAGGAGCCTTGTCCAAGCAGCTGTCACCAGGACTGGCACTAGCTGTGAGACTGGGCTTGTTCTTAGAGTTTCACTGGGGAAAGATTTAGCACTAGGAAGTTTCCATTTGCATGCCTGCTTGTGTAATGGATGGTACATTTCTTTCTTTACTATTTCAGGATTTTCCTGGCTCACAGAGCAGCATCTTGTAATATCATAACATCCTCTATTTAGACAAATGCAAGGAAGAACTCAGGTTAGTTGTTTATTTATGTTCTGAACTGGGTTACTTTCATACCGCATGGCTTTCCTTCACCATAGGGGTGAAAGGGACTGACTCATCTCAAAATAAGCCAAATTAAATACTGGCAAAACTAGGAACAACTTTGATTTCACTGGGCTACTGTAAATGATTACTCGACCTACTAATTATTGGAAAAAATATTTCAAGAAAAAAAGGTTTGACTTGGTTTCACATTTTAAACCTGAACAGAACCACGCATCAGGCTACTGTCACAACAAACATGTTTTTAGTTTCCTTCTTTTTTTTGTTTTATTTTATTCATATTTCTCTGCATTTCCTGATTCTGGCCTTAACTGAAATTAGCATCAAAGTGTTCACTCAAGAAGTTTGGATGTTACAGTAGGTACTTGGTAAGCAAGCAACCTAACATGTTGATGAGAGATTAACTATCATAAAGGAGTTCTGTTCCTAGTCTCAGGCCTGTGTTTTATCTTGTATGAACAGTGTTCATAGATGTGTGTTAATTTTGGAGAATCATGGTGACAATGAGGAAAACTTCTGTAAGTGCTTCTTTTTATTATATAAGCATCTGTGGTGGGATTGCTCAGAAAGAAAATTCTGTAATACAAATGATAGTGACCAAGGTCCTGCCAAAGTATGTGAAAGGATTAGTGAAAATGCAAAATAGCTCTGCTAAATAATCTGAGTTTACCAGCTTAAACTGTAGACAACATTAGTGCAAAATATGGTTGGCACTTCTGTTGGTAACTTAAGATGTTTGTCTTCACTCTTTCACAAGGATCTCACCAGTTAGATGGTTGTTTTTTGAACTTTCTAAAGGGCATCTGGAATATGAAGCTGCTACCCTGAATCTTGATGGTAGGGTCAAGCTCAGTGTCTTTCTCAGCTCTTTGACTTCAACTGTCTTCTTGGATATGGTGAGTATAGCATTAGAGTGGATCTCTGATACAAAATAGCTGGTGCCATGTTCAAGACCTCTTTTGTGCCTGTAGAACAGTGCTTATGGTATTTCACGTAACCATGGTGGAAAGGGTCTGCCTCGCTGTTCAAATATATTGGGGGTTGTTATGCAAACACAGAAGTCTCTAGTCAGTGTAATCTATTAATTATTTGCTCACTGTCCCCACTGCCTCTTATTTTATTTTATTTTATTTTATTTTATTTTATTTTATTTTATTTTATTTTATTTTATTTTATTTTATTTTATTTTATTTTATTTTATTTTGTTTATTTTTTGTGGTAATTGCCAGAAAGCATCTTAAAACTTGTCTATTAGGTCTCATTCTGTTCCCATTCAATTGGAGGTGAGTATATGGTAGACTTATCTGGGGCAGAATCCAGCCCATTGTGCTTGTGGTTTGCTTTCAAGAGCTCAACTGAGACCACTACTTCACTGCACCTTAGCAAAACAGTGGATTGAATTAAGAGCCTTTTCAAAGAGAACTGGTCTTCACAGGTTTTTTTCCTGATATTTTCTCATACATGTTTTTCTCTCCACTCCCTTCCCTTCCCCTCCTCCCCTTCTCCTCTGCTGTGTCAATCCTGTACTTCTCCATACAGTGCTATTTACCCAATTGTGCCCTATGGGCCTAAGCCAGCTTGATGATGGTAAAGACCATATCAGTGGCAGTGAGGGATCAAGCTCTAAAGGGATATTTACCCCTGACTGTTAAAACTCTTTGGGCCAAATTATGACTCTTGGACTTCTCTTACTTGTTCACCTTAACAAAGTTAACATGAGTAAACCAATGAAAGTTTACTAACACATGTATTGTCAAGGTGAAAAGTTGGACAAGAAGCTTAAGTGTGGTCCTCCATGTCTTTGAATATAGCTATGTTTCATAACGATGTAAAGTGTGATTAAATCCAAGCTACTTCTAAACACATTAGCAGAGGCAATAAATGAACATAATATTGAGCTTGCCATAAATGAGTTTCCACTTCATTATGTGCATATGTGATCACATTTGTGGACATAAGAGTCCAGGAATATTGAGTAGGCAAAGGAAAAATTCATGATGATATGCAATATTGCAGATTTATTAAAAAATCAAAATTAAAAATGTTTAATTTTGATGCCTGCTATTGAAAAAGTGTATTAGCAAAATGTGGGGATTCCAAAAAAAGAGCTGCAACCTGACTGAAAAATAAGGCAAACCAACTGAGTTTATTTTTAATGTAAATGTGGTCTTCTAACAACAAACTCAGGAACAAAGTCCATAGGATTCAGGTTTTAGTCATACAAAGGTGGAAAAAATTCAAGGACTGGAGTTAACTGTATTAAAATTAAGTATTATGTGATTGTAAATGAAGTCCGATAATTACTGACCATATAGATAGGAGGAATAATTAGATATTTTTTACTATTTGAACTGTGAGTAGATATTCTTCTAAAAAACATGTTATGGTTTTAAAAAATATACTTTGATTTACAAAATTAAGAACATTTTTAGCTGATTACATCTGTCCTTTCTAGCCTTAAAATCAACACAGTACTACGTGTTTGAAATAAAAAAAATGGATATTTCAAACAACTGTAAAGTTATTTTCATTCCACCTAGTTAGAAAAGAATCACATAACTACAAATAAATTTCCAGTTTTGCTACTACTAACAAACCTGCATATGGTTATTTTGCTAAGTTTTGTAGCCTATGATGAAGGAAGGGGAACTAGGGATCATTAGGTAGTTTGTAGAGCTACATTCTACTGAAAAAATTAAGCTACCAAGATAAAGGTGAGTATAGGGACCAACAAAAAAAGAGGCTCTTAAGTTATTTCATTTATCATTATGGGTTTAAGAGCCATGTTTTTCCTTGTGAGTCAACTGCTATGCTCCAGGGCCAAAATGGATAAAGAAAAAATTATGCAAGATCTCCAAACTGAATGAACTTTCATAGCACTACAGCCGACTAGAATTGTACTGCTTAATGACTGAGTATAACATTAAACTAGAATGATAAAAACTTAAGGCCTTGATCCTTAAAACTAGCATTTTCTTATTCTGTTTAATTCTCTGATCCATTGAATTTAAAATCTATATATACAAATTAGTAAATAGCAGCAGTTGAAGAGTATAGCAATTTTTCTTCTCTTTAGTTAAGACTTAAAGTATAGCCATGGCCAAAACCCACAGCAGGAGAGAATCTGATATACAATCTACTCTGTTTTATGTAGTTTTACATTATGTTAATTACTTTAATACCACAGTACCTTGAAGTGTGCAGGAACCAAATGATTAACAGATGTCAATCTGTCTTAGGTGGCTGTTCTATATCTTGTCACCAAGAAGAAACATGAATTATATTAAAATGGTGAGTGTTCTCTTCTTAATATTTATTCAAACAGATTCTTGTAGAGGGGACACTTCATCAGTAGTGTCGCTTTACTCACTTTAATAACTATTGTAATTATGTCCAATAAGTCTTACAATTTTTATCTTAGGATGTGTTTGAAAAGCTGATAGACAGAAATCATCTTGTTAAGTAAGAGATTTGATCCTGAATCTCTTGACAGCTTATAAATATGAAACTACATAAAAAAAAATTAAGAGTCCTATTGGGAGTGCAAATACACTTTATACCCAGGTCAAATATGTAACCTAGTATACAAATATTAGGTAAAATACCAGTGGATAGTCATTTTTTCCCTGGTAAATTGTGATACATTTCTAAAAGAGATCAAAAAATATCAAGAAATACTTGAGACATGATTTATTTAAAAGACTGACTTTCTCTGAGACATACCAAGACATGCCAGTCAAATCCAAAGAGAGGGGCAGAGACCTTGGGGTGTGTAGAATTAGAACATGATTTTATAATTTATGTTTCTAAATGTTATTTATTTGAGTTATTGCCAGTGAAAGCATGGTGACATTTAAAGGGAATTTGTGTTTCATCTTGACTTTTCTTGGATAGCTTTTTTAGCACCAAAGTCACTAAATTCATGACCAAATCCAAGATATAATGTATTTTTCTCTAGATTTTCAAATGGCTATTCATGCTCCAAATTAGGAGCTTTGAGTACAGTAAATTAGTCCTACAATTTTGGGTACTTCATTATATACGGAAAGCATCTTTTGTTTTTTATAATCATTTTATAAACCAGGACAGAAATGCACAATCTTTAGCAATATGTGTCCATAAAACATAATAACTGTTTCTAATCAAGGGAATTAAGCCCCTGTTGCTAGAGACTTGGTTCTGGGATGTAGTCTCCACAACGTAGGTGCTGTGTTGTACAAAAACCCTGTAAAAAGTAAGCAAATTTTAAACAGTTTCTATAGAAAACAGCTTAATTTTGAGTGTGTTAATCAGTTGGTGATGGTTCTTCCTCCTCCAAATTAGTCACTGATTGATGCCCCACTTGTTGTGGAAACACATTTGAAAGGATAAGAGCTGATGGGCTAGGTAATAGGTCTTTAGATGGTCTCAAAAAAACTGAGTATCACTGGGAAATATGTAAATGCTCTTCCAGAAGATGCACTGAACAAATACGGCTTCTTAACTAATAAAAAAGTAATTGCTTGAAGAGAAACAATGTAACTGAATTCAAGTCATATATGGTAAAAATAACCAGGAATTATACCAAGAACAAAGACCACCTTCATAATAAACTTTTAAAATGCAAAAACAGGACTTGATTAGTATTGAGTGCAGAAGCTGTTAGAAGCTGTGACCATTACTATCTTCTCTATGCACGTGACTCAAAACACATCTCTGTAAGTATTGCTTTAGCTCTTATGGTAGCTGTATCTAAGTCCTAGTAGACGTCAGACTGTCCATTCTGGCTGCTGACACCAGAAAGCCGCTAGGTGCAGTAGAAGCAGAGAGCAAACCAAAGCAGATGGTGCTGACACTGCATTATCAGCACTAGCTGTGCTTTGTGGCAGGGATTGCTTTGGACTGGATTTAGTCTGGTCCCCAGCAGTGAAAGTCCCCAGCCATGTGGTTTGAAGATGCCCAAAGTACTGATCTGCTCCAGACCCTGTGTCCCTGGTAGGAGTTGGAGTGCATTTGGTGCACATCTGGAGCAAAGTATCCAGCTCAGATTCCTCCTGAACGAATTTAGTCCATGCACAGTGAAATCACTCTGTGAGTCGTGCTAATGCTCAGCAACTGGGGATGACTGTGAAATTTGTTTAAAAACTGCACCACTGCTCTGAACCAAAACATAAATGTAGATGTTGTACCACTCTCTCCTTTGTTGGACTTTGTTGGTAACTCAGTAAAGAAGCAACTGTCTTCACTATCCAGATAAAACTAGGAATATTTTTTTTTCCAGGCAACTGGAAAAAGCTGATTTTGAAAAACAACAATTAATTTTGTTGTCTTAAATGCTTGATAGCTGAATCCTGTCTAACTTCGACCACAATTAAGTCAGGTTTTCCCAGACAAATCCTATGACTGAGAACTGAAAAAAAAAAAAAAAAAAGAAGGGAAAAGAAAGCTTTTGCAATTAACCTCATATGTAAATACAGTTATAAGAGTCCTATCTAAATCTGAAACCTCTACATGTATTCAAATGTTTGCTCTATTTTTTTTGAATAAAAATGATTTTAAGTGCAAAGAATTGCTTCAATTAGCATAACTGCTATAATGTCTTTTGTTTCTTTTGTTTAACTTCATATAACTTCACATTACAATAAGTAGGACTTATTTCTCCTGACATGGCTAAAACTCAGCCTTTTAGAAATGACATACTGCTACTAAAATGAATATCACAATTTACAGAAAGTTTTGATGCTGCCTAATGGGAAGGGAAAGAAAAATCTTGAATTCAGACACACTTGTAATGTTTAACCCTCACAAATATACAGTTCAGAGAGATAAAAGATTTATTTATTTATTTATTTTACGAATTAATCTCAATCATGACACAGTCCTTTACTCAGAAAAATGCCCTGAAATATTTTTTTAAATATTACAAAAGCACCTTTTAAATGTTCAGATAGTTTTAACACAATTTAAAATATAGAACACACTACTGAGCACTTCAATACTGTTGAAGATTAAATAGTAGGTTATCTTTTTTTGAACTTCAAGCAAAGTAAAATGTACTATTGGTATATCTTTAGATCTAGGCACATGCTATATGCTTCCAAAAGACACTTTTCACAGACTTTTTCATGTTGCCATGTGTGGTGACATGTATGTAAGCATTATGTAGTATGAAGGTGGCTAGTCAGAGTGTTCTATCAGTTCTTAGAACAGTAAGGAAAGGAAGGGAGAAATATGTAAAAAGTACAAAGCACAAGGTCCATGAGGAACAGAAAAGGGGTAAGTGTGGTGGGAAGCAGGATAGGAAATCATCTAAGCTCCTATCTGCCCCAGTGAGTCTGACAGTGCAGATGCAAGTGCTCTGGCAGCACGTGTTTAGGAAGGAGATGGCAGGGAATTCTGACTTGCTCAATGGAAATCTTGACCAAACGTCTGGTCTCCTCATTTCCCTGATAGTCACAGAGATTGCTCCTGTCTAGTTTTCCTTATGTAGAGACATTCTTTCCCTGCCTTACTAGAGCCCTGAGAAATAGAAAAGAACATGTCATCTCAAGCTAACTCTATAAACATTGCTATCAGAAAAGACATTTTAAACTATCGTAAAAAGACCCATTGTGCAACTGGAGTCTTGGAACAAATATGGGTTATAGCTCAACAATTGTTAAAGGTTAATGTTCCTATCATTGCATTCCTTTTTCTAGTTCCCATAACCAGTCTGTAATGATAGATAAATATATGAGCTCTTTCTTTGTGTTGGCAAAATCACAATTCAAAAAGACATAGTTTCCTAAGTTATTTTTAAACTAATATGCTGGTTTATAGCTAGACGAACAAAACCATCTTAAAACCATCTTTTTTCTTTTTTTTTTTAATTTTTTTTCGTTTTTTAATGTTATGCTGTTCTTGTAGAAAGCAAGCATTTTTGTCTATCAAAACACAGTAACAGCTTTCTGAAGTCAATGCATGAACTGAAAAGGAAACTAATTAAAACAATAACATTAATTTAATGTTGCCAAATGTTAACCAATCAAGTACTTTCCATACATATTTTTACTATTGTAAAATATTTCAAATGCCTTTGTCATTGTTTTGTATTGTTATGTTCCTGTAAGCATTGAATGGGCATGCATTCTAAGTTCTTCTCATTGACTGAGCAACAGTCTACACATCTCTTTTCCTAACATTTTCAATTTTTGTACAAAGAGCAAAATAATGTTTCCTATGGTTTAGTGAGTTGCTGTGCTGCTTGCCTACAGTATGAAGAGTTTTGTTGTTGTTGTTGTTTGTTTGTTTGTTTTTATCAGAAAGTTACTTTAATAAGACATTGCAACTTCTAGGCAACTCTGCACATTGAGGCTTGAGAGTTTCTTATGACACAACAATGGGAAGAGAGCATCTACTTAGCCCAGACTTTCTTTAAAACATAAGAGAGAAAAAATTGAGTCCTCACAGTCTCATTGGATTTAGAGAAGTTTCCATACAATTCCCAACACTACTGGTCTGCTCAAACACCTGCAAGTTTGCCACGGGTGTTTCTGAGCTGGCATGTGCTAGCAATGTACCTTGTGCTTTGTTCACTTTGTGTTTCAAAGGGAATTTTTTGGTGAGTCCTTAACACAGCATAGACATGCCATGTTCAGTGCCTGTTCTTTTGAGTTGCGTACTGTATTACTGCTACAGGTTACAAGTTTACTGGTTCAGGAACAAGCTGAGAGGAAGAAGCAGGTCAGCTGCAGCTAACCTCCTATTTTTAGAGTCCAGTCTACTGGTACCATGTGTTTCTGAACTTAAGAAAGTCTTTTCCAGTTAAGCCTTTTCCAGGGAATGAAAGCATTCCATTAACTCTTTCCTGGCTTGTGGTGGATTTGAAGGAAGGTAAATAATTCCTCCCTTAATAATCTCAAGGAATATACCTGTGACAAGTAAGGCAGATAAGACTCTCTGGTTGCATGGCTCCAAGGCCATGGTATATCCTACTTAACAGAGCTACTCAAATTTGGGCTAGGGATTGTGCCTGAGTAGATCTCTCTTGTTCACTGCAGAGAATCAATGTATCAGACTGTTCTTTGGACTGTGTATTAAACCATTCCTAAGCAAGAGATACATGGTAATCCCTGCTGAGGAATTTTTTACTGAAAAATTATACGCAAAAATTCTTTTTCTCATTTTTTTTTTTCAGTAATAATGAAGGTCTTTCTGTAATTGCTTTCCATATATGAGTGGTGTAGCTGACCATCCTGCTTAGCTAACTTCCATAAATTGTACAGAAAATGAAGACTCTCTTCCCCCCAAAAAGCAAATAACCATAAAAGCATACCCCCCCAACAAACAAACAAATAAACAACTCCTCCTCTTCCCCCACCACCAAAAAACATTTAAAAACATATTAACCTTTCAGCACAGAACAATGACTGCCAGTGCATCTCCACGAACTGTGAACTGCCCTTTAGTCATTTTTCTGCAGTTGTTAACTCTGAAGTCTAACATCCACTCTGAAATTATAGGCACTAGCTATCTGGTTCCTTCTATAGTGATACGGAATGTAAGGAACCAATAATACACAATTTTCAACTTCTTTATTATTAAAGAAGCTCCCTGCATTTGTTCCCTGTGCAGATCTCCCATTAACAATGCTGTGTGCTCACTGTTTTTGCGAAGGATCAGGTAATGCTGTTTACAAGCTCTATGTGGGTACAAATGAAATTTGTCCCTTATTAACAGTGAGGTAGCATCTCTAATGTTTTTCAGGTATAATTTTTCTCTATAGAATGCTCTTAAACTTTTGTACAACCCTTCAGTTAATGCCTATCATAAATACCATTGAAAAGAATCTATGGTATTTAAGGAGGAGGTTATGTGAGAGATAAAGTGGTAGCAGTAGCTTGGGTTAAATATGTTTTGACAGTGATAACCAACTGTAGTGCTATTTCCATATATTTTGCTTTTCTCTCACCTACGTGTTTAAGATTAGAATTTCCCATTTTATACCCGATTGCAAAGATTGCTCTATTAAAATTGAACAAAATTATTTTGTAGTAATATTTTTCTACTGATGGATCAGATATCACTAAAGGATAAGACAAATACGTCATATCTTTACAACCAGAGAAATACGGGGAGGGGATACCTACACTTTTCAGTTGCTTCAGTTATTAGCTCTTATGTGTAAAAATCATGTTAGTTCTGCTTTTCTCATCAGACTGTATCTACTCAGCTCTTGCCAAAACCTAGAAATGTAACATCACAAATTAGTTCCCAGTTTGCCGTCACTGTGATACTAAAATTAATATGGTTTCAGATAATAGTTTGAATAGAATCTCTTCAAATCTTAAGCAACTGAGCAGGCCTACAGATTTTGGCCGATAGTAAAAGACAGACTCTAATACAGCTACTTGCATAATGTTTATGCACAACATGCAAGTATTTGTAAGAAAAGAAAAGACCCATGAAGTGAGTACTTTCCCTTTGGTTGATGAGATACAACATGACAAGTTGACAATTTATATAGTAGGTTAGATGAAGTTAAAGTGGATTCACAAGGCTATTCCTTGCAATTCTACTAAAGATGTTTTCAAAGCCTGCACAACTACCAGATTTCGGAAGACTTCATTTAAATGACACCCAGGCTTGTGCAACACAGCATATTCCCCCATTTTTATATCTGAAATACTGATGGTTTACAACAATCATCATGATTCTAGTTTTAGATAAGTTCTGTTTAGAATAAAAAGCAACCTAATTCAGAAACATATTTTTTATTATGAACAGAAAAATGTAATACCTTTGTGTTAAATTGGAAATTACTATGGGATTTTTTTCAGAACTAGATACATTATAGATACATTATTTTGCTAAATCCTTTTTTTTTTTTTTTTTTTTTTTTAGTTTGGTTTAGGTTTTTAAACTCCCTTGTTACATTTCTATACAGAAAGTGAAGTATTTTTCAAAATGATATACTTTTTAACCGAGCTGGTAGTGTAATTTAGAACTTCAGCATGGAGATGAAATTTTCAACTTTTTAAAGTTTCACAAAAAGAGAAATAAAAGCATAATGAATTTTAAGAAGAGAGAGTATATATATATATATTAGTATAGGTATTCTTATTAGATTTTTACAAACCACAAAACTGTTTCTAAGAACAACATTTTCAAACCATCCCACTCCTGAAAACAGTGCTGTAAATCAAAAAAGATCAATTTATCTGAAAAAAGTGGACATTTAAAATCTTACAGTGTTTAATGTTTTAAAATTACTGCATCTGATTATTCTATCATGTTAAAAACATGCAATATGGTTTGTAAGTGGATATGAACACCTTCAGGTGGAATATTTAAAAAACTTGTAGTACAAGTGAAACATTTTTTGCAGTAAGTAATTCTTATTCATGTTGTAGAAAATTAAGACTTGATACCCCACTAGCATGGTATTCTTAGGCATTAAAGATAATATTTAGATATTGCTAAGTAATGCATACTTTAAATATACATATTCTATGTCTTGATTTCAAATCAAGAGGGATATTCATTTTAAATTAAATGAATTATCTTGACTGTTTAGTTATATAAGTCTATCTAAGTCTATCTCCAGAAGAAGACAGTTGTAATGTTCCTTGGTAGGAGAAATAATCTTCCATTAAATATAAAATAATATCTATTTACTGGTAAAGTTTGGGTTCAGAGATATGGTAAATACAACACAAAGAAAAAGTTATAACTCACAGTCACAAGAGACTTTAATTTCTTGGTCAAACATTGTGTAAGCTTCTGAGATTCTCTTCTCATTACTTGCTTTTTTCTTTTCTTTTTTCAATTAAAAAAAAAGGTTTGCATAGTGCTCAATGTAGATTAAAAAATAAAAATAATGGTTTCAGTAACTATAGCAATTCAAAACTGATTTTTGCTTTGCACAGAGAGTCATGATGTCTTTTACATGGAAATTTAAATTCAGAGGTACTGGACAATTTCAGGTAAATATCCAGGGTGATCATCAGGGTTGTACTGTGGTGCTCTCACTGCTGCAAGCTTCCCCACTAGACATGTGCACCACTAAAGCAAATTCTCCACATCACCTGTCCTCTTGCTCCTCTCCATGGCATGCTGTGTCCTTCTTTCTGCCTTCTGTGTACTAGAAAACTGTAACAGTTCACTCATCTGTGTCATTCTTATTTTTGATTGTCATCTGGATGCTCAGACAAGAAAAATGACTAGTGTGGGAAAAAAAAAAAACAAACAACACAACAGCTGTTGTGCACAAGCAGCTCTATTAAGTTTTGCAGATCTACAAACTGATCTCGACATGCATTCAGAGCCCTATCTTTGTACAGTTAGAAGGCTCTCACAGATTTAATCATCTTGCCAACAATTTTAGTTCAGTAAAATTGGCTTGCAACTCAGTGGAAAAAAACCTTAGTGAGAATTCTGTTTCAGCCTAAGAAAGAGCAGGCAAGATGAATGTTAGTCCTCATTGGAAAGAAAGGCTAGAACACTACAGAAATAGTTAAGATTTTTTCATAGGTCTTAACTAGGACTTTGAGGTAGATGCTGCAATGTAGTTGTGAAGAATGTTGCTCTGCAAGCTGAAAGAGGAAGATTGATTAGGCAATGCACACAATCACAGAGCAAGCCTTCCTTTTCTCTCCCCTCTCTCCTGTTCCAGCCCTTCCTGTCAAATAACCTCCTGTGGAAAGATAAAAATATTAGTTAAAATGTGTGACAAGTTCTGAGGAGGATTGCTGGTCCTGATTTCCTTTCTGTTTTTCTTTACCTCCCTATATAACCTTTATTGTCATCATTCAGAAGCTCTTTTTGGCAAGAGGAGAGGGTTGTGTCAAGAACAGAGATAACTAGTAATGAAGGGAGACTGCTTTACTCTATTACACAGTAGAAGAAACTTCTATATGCAAGCAACTACCTTGGTTAGCAGGCGAAGAAATGTTGAGGACTGCTGGGGAGAAAGAACAGAATGAGCCATTTGACCAATAAAATGTATCTGTGTAGAATCTTGTCATGCTCTTAATGGTGAAGGTCTTGGTTACATTATGAGTATTTTTTTCTTACAAACAATACTGTCATCCATGTAAAGATACTTTTTTAGTAATTGACTACACAAAGATGACTGGTGATAAACAACTATGTCTCTTCTGTCAAAACTGATTTAACTAACAAGAAATGTCTTTTCCAAAGAGAGAGACTCAATGCCACATTATCAGTCTTCCAGTGTTTGCATTTACAGTGCAATCCCCTCAGCATCACCTTCCTCCCCGGTATGATGTCAATGGATGTCAGCTCCCATGCTATTGTAAATGGCAATGCCTCATGCTGAGGCCTACGTAATTAATTACCGTTGTATTTTTGATGCTGATATTGCTGCTGGCTCTTCATATGAAAAATGAGAAAGACAGCATTCTCCTTTCTCGTAGCAACATTGTAAAGTATCTGTAGCTTTCAAAATAAATGACATTTTTCCTTTTTTTTTTTTTTTTTTTACTGAAGCAGGGAAAAATCCTCCTGAGATGCAATCTTAAGCAAAGTACAGGAAGTTCCCAAAGGATGCTGAACATGAACAAAAACATTTCCAGCATTCTTATAATACTGTGTTTACTTTGTCAATTAATGATTCATTACCCCAAACAGCTTGTGCATTACAAATGCCTGTGCACTGTATTTATGGAGTTGGGCAAAGATGGCTTCACTTTTCTTGCTAACATTTGTTTGTGTGAATACCAGAAAAGAGAGTTGTTAGAGGAATGACAGTGTATCATATACTTATTTACTTAGTTCTCTAGTACCTTTGCTCTTAACAAGGAGCTCCTATCCTATAAAGTTTATCACCACAGGAACAATCAGATCAGGGTTATCAGTATTTTCCTTTGCAAAGTGCTACTAAGAATGTAGGCAGGGCATGCATACTGGACTACAGTTTGTAATGTTCACCTAAGTCACTTCAGTTCAGGAGTGTTAGGCAGAGGCTAAGATGTGACTTCTAGTGCTGTTTCTTCAGACCTAGAGGCCCTTAACACTGCTTCTACCACTGCCATGGGTGAGCAGGCCATTCTGATGGGTCTGAGCAAAGAGACCTGGGCCACAAAATGTCTTTTTGGAGAGTACATCTTGTCCCATTACCTGCAAGAGGAAAAAGGACACAATGTGACCCCATTATTGCAGTGTGCCTAGAACCTAAAGGCTCAAAGGAACTTGGTTTCCAAGAACCATTATAAGTTGGTCATTCAATTATTGCAAGACAGAAAAGAGATCAGACCAAATATTCATTCGGTGTAAATCAGTCCAGCTTGTCACCGACTTTAATGGAATTGGTTGATTTATATCAGTTCAGAATCTGACCTATCACACACAGAGATGGAAAATGTAATGCAGTTGGCTTCAGTGGGAGTAGTACTCCCCTGTCCAAGGCACAGTGTAATCACGTGTATAATATGACTGAGTTCCTGCAGCTGTGGGAGATACATCTCGGATTTCCTCACATTGCTGTTCTTAAAATTATAGAACTTTTCAATCACAGAACAATTTTATTTCATTTTATTTTATTGCCATTAGGACATCTGAGCTTGGCTAAACATATGGTTGTAACATTATCTGACTTTTTGTGAAATTAATTATACTCCTTTCACCCTCAATGGCTTCCACATCATAATATGATGTAATAAATTACATCATAAATGCACATAGGTGAAAGCTGGAATCTTCAAACATTAGTCTAAAATAACGTGTTTAATGGTTTTATTTTTCATGTAATGGTTACAGAACTTGATCAAAAGCTCCAAATAGATATACTCTTTTTCTCAAAAGGCCATTCTAAACAGACATTGTCATTGCTGGTGCTAAAAGGTTTTTATTTGAAGTTTTATTTTCAGTACAGTCTGAATGGGTCTGAATGTTTGGGTCTGAATGTTAAACATTCAGAAGTCCACAGAAGGATTTATTCAAAAAGCCTCAGATGTCCAACTCTTCCAAGACACTAACATGCACAGACTCCATCTCTAATATCCAAATGAAAAGTTGAGGCTTCTGGATGAAACGTAATGCAGCACGCACATTTAATACCAACAGGTAAGAAAGATGAACAGCAAGTATCTTACATCTGAAGAGGAGGGTTAAGACTGAAACATTTTGCTCTGCATCATTAGACTATACTTCTCTCCACCTTGGATTTATGTAACAAAACTCACTTATGAGTTGTGTGAGAGGGGACACTGGATCCACTTACAGAAGATAGGATTGCTGTAAAAATAAACCTACCATTTCCTTACCATGAAACATTTGCATATTTGAGTACTAGTAGGATAGCATCAACACAATGATATTAATCAATTTTTTGTGTTAGTGTCCCAAAATCATCAACTTTCTTTTCAGAATTATGATTATTATTTTTTTCTTATTGTTAACAGTTTTTATGGGCATTATGTATCTTGTGCAATACTAGGTAACAAGGGTTATATAAATCTTGGAGCTGTGAGAATTCAAAAGATCCTTGTAAGCAATTATGCAATAACTATATTAAAATAAAACAAATTGGGGCCAAAGTCTAGACTTTTGACTTGCAGTTATGTGATTTTTATCTCTCATTCAGTTTCTACATGGGGGTTGTCAGTAGTCTCCCACAGAAGAAATAATTAAAAGTCAGCAGCAGAACTGGTCGAACTGTTCAGCTCAAACTGGTATTCTATCATTTTTCTTTATTAGGTTCACTAAATGTAAAGCATTATTTGATGCATTATTTTCTTTGATAAGCTTTCTGTATATTTCACTAGTAACTCTTCTTCAGTCCAAAGAACCCAGGACTGGATCCAAAACCTTTTAGAAAATTCTAAAATTATAGTAGTTTCCAGCTAAGCAAGGGTAAGGCTCAGCTATGCTATGGAAAATCAACAATGGTACCGTTCTGCAGTTTAAGATTCAGTAGAAATTTCAGGGCAACACAGGAAAGTCTATACTTTCTGGCTGGTGCCACATCACTGTTTGGCAGGGGCTGCTTCCTTCAGGATTTCCAGTGACTTCCAGACAATTCATCAACGTGCAGCTTCAGGGTATAGAATTGTCATTTTATTTCTTGAAGCTTCAGGGTGTAGACTTGCTGTTATCTTTCTAGAAAGGACATATGAAGAGTTGGATGTAGGAGAGGTCACATAAAATTTAGAGCTTCCTTTGATGACCTTCTTTTCTGAGTGTGCTGGGTATCTTTGCAGCCTGTTGTTAGTAGCATTTATTTTTCTTTTGACCCTTTTCTACAGAAGTGTGCTGTGGCCCAAGAGCATGAGCATGTTCAATTTGCTTACATTAGCAGTCCTGTAGAAGCCACTGGGTGTTGTCACATGAGTGAGAATAGTAGGATTTGGACTCTTAATTAGATTTTACAGCTCTAAAAGGAATATATATTGTGAAGGGCTTTGGATGCTGCAGATGAACTTCTGTGCTCAGAGCATATGGTAGAGAAATACTCAGAGTTTTTGGAGAAAACAAAATCAAGAAAACAGTCATGGGATTGGTACTGATCATAAGTCAGATGGGATCCAGTTGTCTATTTTATCTGAATATTTCTTTTTGTTTCTATGGTGATTTGACTTATGATGAACACTTGTAGAAGCTTAATTTTCTGGCAACTTCTGTGAACTAGACAACTTCAGAATATAGCTGTTCTATTTTTCCTTTATGCCAGATAAATAGAATGGTGGAAGAGTCCTGTGCTTGTATATTTCTTTCCAAAACCCTGTTGCTTTAGGCTAACAGAGGTAATAAGTTACAGAGAAAGATGAAAGTATTGTGGCTATATAGAAATGTTTATGATGGGTTAGATGGCTAGCTCAGACACTTTGTAAACAGGGACTAGAGCCTACATCTGTAGGCTATCTAGAGAAGTTTTTTATTGCATTCATTAATGTCATGGTACTCTAGCCATATATGTTGATAACTTGTTGTTTTAATTTGAAAGCAGGTTTATGAAGTATATTAGTTTTATTTAATGGTTCTTCTTTTTGAAAGCTTTGAATAACAATTAATGTACTGGCACTAGTGAAGGATTTTTCCTACCAAGTAAGTACTTACGTTTTCAGCACTTGAGGTAGTTTGTTTAAAGCAACTACAGCTTTATCTGCTTGAGCTGCTGACAATACTCTTGACCTTTTCTTTTCTGAAGGGGAATTGGGAAACAATTCTTAAGAACAAATATTTGTGCGTGCAGTAAGAAAGAGGATGATGTGATAAGAGAATGGCAATAGAATGACACACAACAATTAAAAATGTTAGTTTGGAGAGGATTCATTATTAGGTATTGGATAAATTTAAATGATACTTTGAGGCAAAAGGAAATGCATAAGATATAGTAGAAATATTACCTGTTAATCTGTGAAATGAGAAGCTGTGGTTCTCATGGGTTCTTATGAACTGACAAATTTGATAAAAACATATTTTTACCCTTTCCACACATTTGGCTGTTTGGAGGACAGAAAAAAAATGAATTCACTCAAGCAAAACACTATTTTAAATATATACATATATTTTTACAGGCAGGTTTATGATTCTCAGCTACTTTAGCAATTCCCTCTGACCATGATTTCTTGTCACAAACAGGTAGCCAAGACCTATGAATAAATCACTTGCTGTCACCTCAGACATATTGTTTTGAGGTTGTTTTCTACCACATCGAAGTCTTGCAGTTCTATTTCTCTCTCCATTCTCTGGTATTACTGTTTTTCTGACCATTTTTTCTTGAGCTGTTTGAGACTGTTGGCAGAAAACCATTTACTGAAGAGTTCTACCAAGACCATTCTTGAGAATATCAGAGTTAAAAGGACAGCTATACTTGATCAAAATACTTTAATCACATTGTCAAAATATTCATTGTTTTCTATAACTATTTGATTTCATTCTGAAATTACTTGTTTAGCACTGGATGAAGTAGTGATGGAAGTTATTTCTTTTTGAGTGATTCTATTTTTATGCTAAATTTAGGTGGGGTTTGGGGTTTTCTTCTCTTGCAATGCTCTCTTACCATTGCATCTGCTTCCTCAAAATTGCTCATTGTGTGTTTAAAATCATTACTAGTCTCCTACAGGAGTTTCCTTCTGGATGTTTTTGTGAAGAATGTAATTATAATTTATGGGATTACTCTGATAAAGCCATGGAACTGTGCTTTATTGAGAGGCATGGTTAAGCTTCTCTCATAACCTATCTCAAAGTGCTGGAGCCAGTGACAATCAATTCAGGGATTTTTTTTTTTCAGTTAAGTTTGAATCTCAGCTGTGTTCTGTCTCATATCCACTTAGGTGTGTGAATAAAGCAGAATGAGTGAGTGCCAGCCCAAACATTTTAAGCACCTTGTGACACAACCTCAAAAGAGACAAATAATATTTAAGGTTTTAAGCTATTGTAATATAATAACCCACCACTGCTAAGATTGGCACTTGACAGCTTGCATCCATTCTGATACTGGCAGATGAGGGACTTGGCATGTGAAACATTAAAAATCCTTCTCTTTGAAGTCCACATTGTCAGAGCTTGGATACAAAATTCATTTTAAATTTCATACCTGCCCTCCAGAATCTGGCCTGTTAGCATCTGAGGTTTTGTTTTCAGGCTTACTGCTAGTGGATTCATTCTCTCCCTCTATGAACCCCATACTGTCCCTCAATTAAACAACATTGTCTGTTCCTGTGCTCTAACACCTTCATCTCAGTCCTGGCCTTAAAGTGGGGAAGTAGCATATGTTTTAAACCTACTAGAAAATAACTCTTGACATAACATAGTTAAAGCTCAAGATAGACCCTATCTCATCCAACTGTATATTTATATCCCTCTTGAATTCCAGCACATTTTGTTTTGACATTTTTCTCAAGAGTTACCGAGACGAATATGAGTAGTTTCAATCTACTCCAAGACTCTGATGCAAAATAAAAGACACCAGAGATTTAAATGATATAAACAGCTATGCTGTGAATACTTAACCCTGTCATGACAACAGAGCTCAGAGTTTCAAAATGAAGATTTCCTCTTCAATAGCTCTTGTAATGCATGAATTCAAACCATGAAGCACAAAGTCCTGAATGTACAAGACATGCTTAATGGTGTTATTTAATAATTAAGAGGCATATAACACAGGATCTGGGGCTTTTTTGTTAGGCCATTCTTCTGTAAGAGCTGTGCTAGCAGAGTAATTTCATTTGTGGCACAGACCCTTCCCTCTCTTCCTATGGCATACTCGCTTTCTACATAGCCAACACAAGCAGTGCTGTTTTCTGTTAATTACTTACTCAGTTTACTCCTTGCCTTTTGGGACTGGCACTTCAAATCTGGCAGAAGGAAGCAGCTGCTGCCCTAAAATGGCTGTTGGAAAACTTCTGCTTTTTGTCTTTTCATCTTCAACCAGTGAGCACCAAGTATACCTTCCACACAGTGTGAGAACTGGGTATACTTTGTAGTACAGTGCTTCAGTGGAGCCTGCACCATGTAGACTCAAGATGTTGAATTGCACAAACAGTTCTGGGATAAAATTCCTGAGCTGTCTCATTCTTGTGGAGATCTTTTCTTGTGGGAAGAGGGTGAGTTGTACCTAATTGTCCTGACAGTGAATTTGAGAGTATTTCATGTGCAAGGCTGAACCAATGTTTGTGGAGAATCCTACTTGAATATAATTAGTTTTGTGCAAAACTGAACACTTTTGGAAAAGGATCTGTGGACGGCCTCACTGTATCCCTTCAGTACTTAAAGGTTGCTTATAAAATAAAAGATGATGAGTAACTTTTTATACAGTGATACAAGGGAGAATCATTTTAACCTAAAAGAGGGAAGAGTTAGACTAGATTTTAGGAGGAAATACTTCACTCAGAGGGTGCAAGGCATTGGAACAGGTTGCCCAGAGAAGCTGTGGATGCCCTGTCCCTGGAGGTGTTCAGGGCCAGGTTGGATGAGGCCCTGGGCAACCTGATCTAGTGGGTGGCATCCCTACCTATGACAGGGAGGTTGGAACCATGTGATCTTTAAGGTCCCTTCCAACCCAAGCTGTTCTATGATTCTTTGATTTCTTAGGAATAATGCTTGGACATTGTGTTGGCTTCCCCCCAAACCAGTGAGTTACCTCTTCTCCCCAAACGTCTTCAGAAATGAAATCAGAAACTTTCTTTCTCCACACTAATGTCCAGTCCTCTCTACCTTCTTTTACATGGTGACAGTGCAGATCCAGGCTGCCAAAAGGTTTTTTAGTCACCTTTTCCCTTAGCTGTCTGAGCCCTCAATCCATGTCATCAATGGCCCAAAGTCTGACTGGTGGCCAGTCACAAATGGCTTTCCTGAGCAGTTGCTATTAGGGTGATTCTGTTCAACTTTTCCATCAATTACATGGATGATGGGTCATTGTCTATTGCCTTAGCAACTTCATGGATAACCCTAAATTGGAAGAGAAGCTCAGTCCAAATAGGAAGGCTGCCATTCAGAAGAATCTAGACAAGCTGAAGTTATGGTCCAACAGAGATCACCTAAATTTCAACAAAGACAAATGTTGCACCTGGCATACTAAGAGCACATGCAACAGCACAGGTTGGAGACTGACTGGCTGGAGAACTCTACGGAAAAGGACCTGGGTAAAGGCAAAACTTTTTTACAGGGAGGGTGGTCAAGCACAGGAACAGGTCACCCAGAAAAGTTTTGGAGTTTCCATCTTGGAGATATTCAAAACCTGACTCCAAAAGATCCAGAGCAAAATACTTGAGGTACTGTTTTAAGATGGACCAGATGATGCCCTTCCAACTTCAACTATTCTGTGATTCTGTCAAAGAAACCATTGCCACAATGAAAACTAACTAGGTTGCATTTGTGAGAACTAAGTCAATAAGTCAATAAGTCAAAGGAAGTGATTACACCCCTGTGTTTGGTTTTAGTGCCACAATCTCTGAGGCACCATGTTCAGTTTATGGACCCCCCAGTATAAAAGAGATATTGATTGATATTTTGATATTTTTTGACTACCATCTTGCAGTTAGAACTGGTTATAGCTTTTTAACTATTTTTTAAAGAAGTTTGGATCTATTATGATTTTTGTTGATCAAACTATGCATAAATTTACTTACCTCTGTCTTGCAATGGTAGTGCTGTAAGCACTGTAAGAAATTGCAGCCAAACCAAAATTAGTTTAAAAGGCCAATGATTCTGTCAGTATAATATATATTATATATATAAATATATATATATATATATAAAATATACGTATATATTTCTACAGAGATCTAGGATAAAATGTCACTCTAAATTGCACAATACTTTCCATTTAGGACAGGTTAGAAAAGGAAGGTCTCTTCCAAAGGACTTACTATTATTGTTTCTTATTTCTACTGGAGTCAGCTGAGGCCTCAGTTAAAATCACAGCCATGTTATTCTTAGCATTAGTTTAATACATAGAAACAGTTCTTATCCAGTTCACTTATATTTAAAAGAGACAATAAAAATGGATAAAGGGGAAGAAATTGTATTATCCACTTTTTTATGGGCAACTCAAACTTTATCTTCACTGCAAAAGGCAATATGAAAAGTGTTTCTGAGACAAGATTGCTAACAAATTAAAATTCTAGTGAATCAAAGCAACAACAATCATTGTTATCGGAACAGATGTAGCTATATTGGTACATATGATATGGATAAGCATAAAATGTGCTGCCTAGAATTCTACTTTGAACAAAATTACATGATGCAAAAACATCATCTTTCTCATCCTCCCTACAGTCAATAAGACTGTCCATTGTTGTTAATACCTCAATAAGTATTAGGTTTTCAGTATTACTCATGAAGTCTTTTGTAGTAATTAAGAATGGATCCCTGTCTTTGGAATCAAATTCAATGTTTTATCAACAAGATCACTCCTCTTTCGTATTAAAAAAATCATTAAGGTGAGCTCTGAGCATTTACAACTTCATATTCATTTCTCAATGCTGAAGTTGATACAGATGCTGAACAGAAGTGAGAAATGAACTAATTTTGATTAGTAATTAAAACAGGTTAGATATATCTTTGTTAACATTTTGCTTACCAAGTTGAAAAGATAACTGCCTGATTTTGTTCTATGTTTTTGTGAAAATGACCAAAGAGTATTTGTATGAAAAATGCAATTAAGAAGATCAATCAGATCTTATTCACTTTCTCTGGCTAATTTTAACCACATCTGCTTAATTGCTATCTCCAAAACTGAACACTGATTCTGACTTCAGCTGGCTAGCTAAGAGAGGCTACCTTCCACAAAATATCCATGTTCAAAACTAGCTTTCTCTTATAAAATAAATTCATCATTCATATTTCAGTTCTATTGTAGGTCTTTATTCCAATTCTTTTTCATTCTGTTTTGGTTCCAATGGGGTGCTCTTCATTGCTATCTCTGACCCACTTCCAATAGTGCATTAAGCTATGTGATTAACATCTGTCACATGTTGTTTGTTCTCTCATCTTCTCCCCAGGGATGTAAGTGTGTGCAGTTAAGTGTCCTGTTCATTTGTTATTTTAAATATGCATGTTGCTATGTATTTATTAGTGAAGACATAGTCAGGGAAATGGGCCTTAAATTTGTACCAGAAAATAAGCAGATCTGTGATGCATTTTTTCCTCATCCCTGATGTAAAATTATAATATTGTGAATAAAAGTAACATAGAGATTTCAATTTATGAGAGTGATTTAATATCACCTGTTATTTTATGGATTCTGTCATTTATATATATATTTTTTTACTACTTTTGTTTTTACAGAAATGGATGTCTGTTTACGAGTGAATTATCCTGAATCTAATATGTTTTTGAGATCATATGTTATCGTAAGCACATATATATATGGTACTATCTGATAACATTTTAAATCTTAAAAGGACTGCAGATATAAAATATGCCTTTGTTACAAAACAATGGGCACAGTTTAACAGCAGTTTAAATTTTAATCTTATTTTTCGTCATCTCTGGTGTCTGAAGTGGTTCCCTGTGTAACTTGTCTTTGCTTTCCATATTAATTTTCTGTCCAGTTTATTTCTGGTCAGGTTGGCCTGCACAAAAGCTAGATGTTATGAGCCACTAGCTTTTAAAAATGTAAAAAGTTCATTTTGTTTTTATTGGGTTGTTTCAGAGTGAAGTGTTTGAAGCAGCTGGGAGGCTAATCATTAGCTTTCTGAGAAATACTAATTAATGAAAAACATAGTGGTCTGGAATGCTTTTAGAAAAAGAGGCTCATTCCTTCTCAGATTTCTGTATCCACTGCCTATTTGCTTTGTTATCCAAAGAGAGCTTTGTAAATAGAAAAGATTGAAAGAAAATGTTCAATAATAGAAAATGAGAATATTAAAAATATGAACTCTGGCTCTTTTAAGCTCAGAGGCTAAATTTTGTCAGCCTTAGTGGGGCCAAGATCTCATTCTGAAGATTTATGTTAATGTTCTTCAAGCCACACAATACAAATATATAGAAATACTATTATCAAAGATATACAAGATGATAATAACTATAATGTATTTTATGAAATTGAAAAAGTTTTCTTTCTTTTCACACTGTCACCAGATTTCCCATATGGGACTGATTTTCTCTGTCACACTCAACTTTTTGAAGCAATGATGATTGCGAAATGCTGCACATCAGATTTCAGTACTTCCACTTACATCCTTTCTCCTTCACTCTTCATTGCCTGGTCTAATGTAATTTTTCATCTTGTTCTTCTTGTTCTGTTTTTGTTTAAAATATCCCACAAAGTACAAAAATATCCATTGCCTTTAATTAGGGTTATCTAGGCTTTCAAAGTTTAGGAAGCTGATTTCACATTTTACGTTTCATTTCCCAGCCTAAGTGAGCCCTCTGACCCACTGTTGATATAACAAGGACAGCTAAGATTACAAGGAGAAGACCTGAATACAGGAGACGATTTGCCCCTGAAAATCAATTCCAGTATTTACCAAGGTAGGCTGACAAGATGTCATGCATTAAACTGCTATAAGTTTGAGTGACCATATCCTAAGATAGATTGACAAAAGATTAAACTGTTCTGTCAGAAATAAATCAAGATAGAAGACGACCTTAAAATTGGAGAAGGATTTTCTAAATTTAGAAAATCAGAAAAGAAAAAAAAAGAAAAAAAAAAGAAAATTCAGTTACTGATGTTAAGCTGAAAGGCTGTCAAAACATCAAGAGCATGCTTGAATTACTCTCTCTCCTATATAAGGTATTTAGTGAGGAGACCAGAATCAAAGGTCTATTTTGTGCCTTAGGCTCTCTAGTGTATGCCTAGGACTTAGCCGCTTCTTTATCCTTTCATGCTCTCTAGGGGTAGAAGATGGTAGGAGAAGAGTCTTTCACTTGCAAGAAAGTACCACAGACACCTGGGCTACCCCCCAAAAAATCATGGGTGCTGGACCCTCAACCTTTGAGCTAGTTACTTCATTGTTTAATCAACATGAATTTTGTGATGGCACAAAGTACTGAACACAAGTTACTGAAGATGTCATTGCTTCCTACTGAGCATTATTATCGGGGTAATTTCTTATGTAGTTAATTATGTCTAATGTCAAATTAGAATTTGCCAGTGCTGATTATAATTGGTTGTGTTTTGCTGCACATGGAAATTTTTAATGTTGTGTTGTTTAAATCATAGTTCTGGAGAAGCAGTTAAGAAGGATTCTTCATAGTGAAGAACTGACAACTCTAATTGTGTAATGGATTAATTTAAGCAGGTTAGACAATTAAGGAATTCTATTTATAGCTAGAGCATATTTCTCACTCTTCTTACGTTTTTCCTTATTTGTTTCCTTATGTAAAAGAGAAAGAAATAACACAGCCTATGTTCTCACAGTCTTTAGCAGAAACAATGAATGTTTAGCATAAAGGTAGGTTCAGTGGGCAGTGTTGAGAATGGATTAAACATAGGTCAGAATCTGGGTTTGATGTCCAAGTCAGGGCTAGGGCTCAGGTTCTGATTTATGAGAGTCAAAGGGCTTGGCAAACTTCCTGCGGAGATTTCACATCAAAAAGGGAATGCCATCCTTTTTGCTCATCTTCTGGGACAATCCTCATCTTAATCAATGTGTCTAAGCTGCTTCTTTATGAAAGTTTCACCATTCATCTCCTTCTCAGGAAAGTGACAGATTGTGTTCCATAAAGATTTGGCAGTAGCTGAACCTCGTTGGAAGAGGTGCCACTACATTGTTTGCTTACGATCCAGAGCCAAAACCATGAATGTGGTTTATGATTCAGGAACTGGAGTCTGAATAATCTGGAGGAATTTGTATTTGGATTTCTGGTTTTGCCTCTTTATAACTGCTTTTTTTTTGGTTTTATTTCTTATATATTGATGGGGTGCTCGAGAAGTATAATTTACAGTGAATCAAAATATATGACCCAGCCTGGGGCAAAGAATGTGGTATTTTTCTTTGTCCTTTGCTATCGACTCCTTGGTCCCTGTTTCATGGTCCTAAGAAGACAGGGTCTATGTTTCATGGGAGGGTAGATAATTATCACTAATGTAGAGAAGGATAAGAGATTGTAATGAAAGATCTAATGTCATAGTCCACAGCAAATAGATGAAATATAATTTTAGCTGCTGTAAAACTGGTAACTGTAAGAAGTTCATTCTTGTAGTTTGTACTTTTCCATTGCCATTTTGTGTCAGAGCACGATGCACATCAATGAAAATCACCTTGGTACCTGTCAAGACCCATTTCTTTTAGTAATTTTAATTATGGTTCTAAATGATTTCAAGGGTCTACTATTGGATTGCTCTTGATATCAGAGATAGCATAATTTCCTTGCAAAATCATTTCTAGACCTCGGTGTTTTCATTTAAAGGTAAAAATGACTTTTCCTATTGTGGCAGCAAATCTCTGTGCATTTTATTTCATAGTGTAATTAAAGTTCTTTTCATTTTGGAAGACTTTTAAAGGACTGAGATGCTAGTAAGACTTGAAAATTGTTCATTTTTAACTCAATTTTACTTTAGTAGTAAATTAGCATTCATTATCATAGACTTATTTAAATACTTAAGTTTTTTTTACGTTAAACATTAAGTAGAGTAAGCATTACATTCAATCACCAGTAATCCAAATAAGACCTGTTTTTACCTTCTTGTTATTTCCAAAATGACATACATAAAAACAATCCCTTCTACTCTTCTGGAAACTCCACTTCTGTTATTACTATAGTAGCATTAAAGGACTAATCAAGTACAGGGCCCCAGAGGTGCTTTCTGTCCCAAATATCTGGCAAGTTATTTCCTCACTGTAGTCTCCCATTTTGACAGACCTTCATGAAGCAGGCTTGACTTTTGGTTTTAGAGCTTCATTTACCAAGTGGGTCTGGTTTCTAGCCTGTGTGGCCCTGAGTGTGTCACCAATTCCTACATCAGCTGGTTTTCTGAGCTGTGTTGCTGAGTTGCCACAAACCTAGGGTCATTAACGTTTTACCCAAAGTAACACTTTGGTCTTCTGTATATATATATATATATATATATGTATATATATATATATATGCTTTGCAGAGAAGTTACTTATTTTTATTTGTTTCCACTCCAAAGAAATATGCATGAAGTACTGTTATTTTTGTGAGAAGCCCAGCTAACTTGCAAGCATGATAAAAGAGCCAAAGGCTTGGGAAGTTATCAGTGTGCACAAGAGAGCACCGTTGACCTGTGTTCCAGGTGGGCTTCCTGGGGAGGCAGCCTTGTGCTCCCAAGATGCTGTACCTCACTTTTGCAGAGAGCCCACCTTGGTCCTCCCACTCTCTGCATGGCTGAAACAGTTGAGTTGTTACCGGAGGACTTTCTTTCCATGCTCTCTCTCACATCTCTGTTAAGACAGGCTAATTTGCTACTGGCTGCACTCCTTCAATACTGGATGTCCAGATAATGGGAAGCATGTGAATGAGCTCTAGAAATAGGAAGTCATCACCTTGAGTATAGCTGGTAAGGTTTCTGAGACTAGATCAACTCTGGTGGTCCCTTCCAACCTATACAATTTTACAGAGGGCAATTGGTGGTGCCTCTGAACCACCCCCCCCCCCCAAAAAAAAAAAAAAATCCAAATAGGAAACTCAAATGTTCCTAGACTTGCTTTAATTACTACTACAACAAGTTTGTTCCATAAAAGTCAGTTATCATTAAAATGTCCTACTGCCTATTAGCAAGGGAGGTCCTTAAAGAGGGATTTGACAACATATAGAGGGCTTCAAAAATATCAAGCACCTGCTATCCAGTTTTGTACTCACACATTACAGTGAATCAGCTTTTGCTGATTATGAGCTATGCATCTTTTTGAGGTTTTGGAGCAATTCTTAACCATTTATTAAGAGATGGAATTGAAGAACCTTTTCTTTTCTACTCAGGAACGATGACATCAACTGAACAAAATACAAATTGATTAAGGGCTTACAACCTTTAGGGATTTATTTCAAAGATAAGCCAACAGTTTCAGTCATACTGCTGTGTATGCAGTGATAGAGTTGCTTGTATGCAGTAATTGAGTGCTACAATAAATGCTTATGATCACACCGATTTTTGTTTTTATTTTTGAGCCAGAGCAATGCATTATAAATGCCAATGTGTGGAGATGTGTGTCATTGCATATGCCATATTGTGCTTTTCTACCTGCAGCTGAATTTTTAGTGCTGGAATTCCTCCCATACCTTTTCAAGCCAGCCATGTCATGAAAATGGCTGCCAAGGATCTATCTAGATCTTCGCATGATTCCTTGGCTGGGTGGGAAGGAAGAGGTTAGCCAGCAGAGTAACTGAATGAAGTTGAAATAATTTTTAACCTATCCACATGATTTCTATGCTTATGATGAAAAACTTTTATTTTGCTGTTCCTACAAGAAATCAAACTATTATTTTGGTTTTAGCTATATCATATGCAGCAAATTCAGATTACACCTAAAAATGTTGACCAGAGGTTGCATATGATGCTCTGGAATCAGTGTTACCATAGTCACAGTTCAATGTGTCATCCACCAATAACCATAGGATTTCCTTGAAATAAGGACAAGATTCAAATTCCCTGACCTTTTCTGAAAGAATTTCGTAAATGTTATAGGTTCCCATACAAAATAGATTGAACTGATTTTTATTCTCATCATGAACATTCATTTCAACAGTTTCTGCTGTTTTTAAACTATTTGTACATCATAAGTGCTGAATATGTTTTATTTGACATAAGGACTCTGTTTAGTTATGGTAAGTTCAAAGAATTACCCCAAACAAACCTGATTTGAACTGTTACTACTACATCATACCTTTCTCAGAATCATTTAGATTGAAAAAGACCAGCACCTTGAGTACTGTGTTCAGTTTTGGGCCCCTCACTACAAGAAGGACATTGAGGTGCTCGAGTGTGTCCAGAGAAGTGCAACAAAGCTGGCGATGGGTCTGGAGAACAAGTCTTATGAGGTGCGGTTGAGGGAGCTGGGATTGTTCAGCCTGGAGAAGAGGAGGCTCAGGGGTGACCTTATCGCATTCTATAGATACCTTAAAGGAGGCTGTAGCGAGATGGGGGATTGGTCTGTTCTCCCACGTCTGGTGATAGAACAAGGGGGAATGGGCTAAAGTTGTGCCAGGGGAGGTTTAGGTTGGATATTAGGAAGAACTTCTTTACTGAAAGGGTTGTTAGTCACTGGAATGGGCTGCCCAGGGAAGTGGTTGAGTCACCATCCCTGGAGGTCTTTGAAAGAAGTTTAGATTTAGAGTTTAGTGATATGGTTTAGTGGAGGACTTGTTAGTGTTAGGTCAGAGGTTGGACTCGGTGATCTTGGAGGTGTCTTCCAACCTAGACTATTCTGTGATTCTGTGATTCTGTGTTTCTGTGAAGTGCAACCATCCACCTAGCACTACAAGTACAGTGCTAAACCTTGCCCCTAAGTCCACACACTTCTTAAACACCTCCAGGAATGGCAACTCCACCAACTCTCTGGGCAGCTTCTTCCAATGCCTATCCACCCTTTCTGTGAAGAATTTCTTCCTGAAATCCAATCTAAACCTCCCCTGGTACAATTTCAGGACATTGCCTTGTGTCCAGCTGGGGACTGGTCAAGCCAAAAAAACAATTTTCTATCCTGCTCTGTCTGAAAATTGTGATACAGGTAAAAATAAGCTGTGAGTTAATCTCTATCATTTTATTACATTTGTATTTGCAGATCAAAAAAATCCATAATTGCAAAAATATTTCAAGCTGGATCAAAATTAAGTTCCTTTAACCCTTGATTTCCAAACGTCAAGAAATATATAGGAAGATCACAGCAGAAGGGAGGGCACATTGATGGATGATTTTCTGTAGGGTTAAGCAGTTTCATATATGCACAAAGGGAGATCATAGGACAAGTGGTCATTTGTGATGTTCTGTTGGTATGCACAGCACTGTTTTCTCTTGATGCAGAAAAAGCTCATGAATATTTTGTTCTTTCCTCTCTTTACTGTTACTGCAGCAACCTGGGAGATACAGGAGGGCATCTATCTTTTTATTATTATTATTATTATTTATTTATTTATTTATTTATTTATTTATTTCCCCATCTCATGTTAGTGATATTCCAAAGATCACTTTACTCATTATTGACTTCTTCAGTTTGTGTCGTGTTTCTCAAGCACAATAGGGAAAGAGAGAGAATATACAACAAGCAGAGTTATGATGAAAAACCATTGTGTTAATTCAGTTATTATTATTTAATAACTTCAGTAGGTTATACAGAGGATGGGATCAACAGAAGGAGAAATGGATACATAAACAGTTCTGGAAGAAGAAAGAGGAAGTTATCAGGGGAGTCAGAACCTGGGTGACAAGAATGTGAACAGCACGTAACACGAAACTAAGGTGACAACCCTTTTATTTTTTGCTGTTGAACTAACAATTTTTTATTTTTTTTTTAAAAAAGGAATTATGCTGGTTTTCTAGGATCAAATGAATCCAATTAACTGTATTGGCACATTGCTACTTTGGTGGGACTCTTATGAATTCCAAAAGGGATAGACATAGTGGGATCACAGCTGCGAATGATTGTTGTGTGGCTGTCCCTGATGGGGGCAGAACGCTTCTGCTCACAGCTGCTGAAAATCCTTTACAGGTGTTTGAAGTCATCTAGAAATCTTCCAGAGATTCTCCATTCAGCTTCTTTGCTGGTATACCTTTGTTTGCCAGACTTAGCTCAGCTCCTATTCAGGCTCCTACTAGAGATTAGGGGAGGGAGAATATGAGAACTGGAATACTTTTCTGGTCTAGGATAATAAGAGGATTTTGTTGTTTCTGAAACTTCCCTGCCTATTGTCACTAGCCCTGTACAGACTTCTGAATCTTCCTAAGTGTTAAACTCTGTTCCTAGCATGAACTAAACTTCTTCTTCCTGTGAACTTAGCTTTGTAAATTAGTTTTGACACAGAATATTATAAGTACAAGCATTCTATAAACAGTTAATGCAAAATGGTCTCTCTTTCCTGACATTATATTAACAAAGCCAGGCAAAAATATCAAAATACCGTGCAGCTGTATCTAAGCTGAATAACATGAACTCTTACAACAACCTTCAGCATATAAATGAAATGAAAATATCTGTAAGAGTTTATTACTGTTTCTCATTATGACAGAGTGCAAATGGTTCAGCTCATTCAACAAACTTTTATATGAAATGAAAATTAACCTATAATTCTGCCATTAACTGCCAATAATTAATATTACCTCTGTAGAAGGAACGTCCCTTCAGTTTCATTGCTCACAATTCAGATCCAGGAATCAGTAAATTATCTTTATTACATTGGTGTACCTTAATCAAAAACAAAGAATGCAACTACTTAAAATGATTTCTAATTTGATTATGTGCTTTTCAAAAAGAATATTTCTTACTGGTAATTTCTTATGATGGGAAAAAAATCATTCTAATCTTATGTAGCCTTTCAGGAAACACAGCATTCATATATCAGATCTCTTAATATATATATTTTTTTCCTTTGGACTAAACTGCACCACTGAAATGTTTTGAGAATACATAATCTGTTCATTTTAGTAATTCCATACTGGAAACCTGTTTTATGTACACTTGCCATAACCTGCCTATGAGTCCTTAGAAAATACTAGAAAAGCCCTATTGCCTTTGTAAATATGAGCCAAGGTAGTAATCTTATTGCTTCTAATTATAAGCTAGTAGTTAGTCTCTTTATGACTACAGAATTTGAACCACGTGAAAACAGAAAAGGAATAAAAAAGTCAGAAAGTTCACCAAGAAGGAACACCCCAGAACCCCTCCCCCCCCCCCTTTTTTTTGTATTTATAGGAGAAAATGAAATTAGATTTAGTTTTTTAACTTTTTTGTTTGTTTGTTTGTTTTGTTTTGATACATGTGATACAAGGTTTCCTAAAATTAAGGACATTTCTGTTCTTTTTTTTTTTTTTTTTTGTCTACAGTAAATCATATATGCTACAACTAATGTCTTACTAATAGTGAGTTAGACACGAAAAATCATAAAACAAAGAAAACACAAAAGTAATTCCTAAAGGTGGGGAGTGGGGAAATTCATGTGTACCTCAAATGAGTTTTGCATAACAAAGATTCAAAGTATGCATGTGCATTTTTGCCAGTGGCTCACAGGAGGTGATAGGAGGAGTAGATGTTCAGAAACATCATTCTAAATGCTAAGGCTGCCATACATCTATTACATCTATTACCCTAGGTTGGTCACATATCCACACTGAGTGCTTTATGGCATGCCCTCAAGTCCTTATCCAGTGATCATTCAGAGTGGCTGGAGCATGCATTATATCTACTCTGGTCTTCCCTTCTTTCTCCAAGAATAAAGGTGTCAAGAAGTTGCTGGTATACACCTGGATTTTGTCATAATATGGAACAATATGTTCAATGTTTGCATTTTTTTTTTAATAGCTCACAGAAAAAGCTATCTATAAAAAGATAAAGAGAAGTGTTACAGATTATCTTTGATAAGATGAATTCTTCTTCTAATGTATTTAATATATTCTAGTACTGGAAAATAGCCCTCACCAATGATCCCTGGGAGCTTCAGTTTCATTCAGTCAGCCCAGTGCTGACAGCTACAAGCCAACGCTTAAAGGAGGTTGCATAAGAAAATCATTTTTTGGCACTGCCTAATTTGGTGAGTAACATCAGATTGTGTGGGGAAAAACGTTGCACCAACCCAACTCCACTACACCTGCTACTCATAGTTCAGATACTTCTATCAGATATAAAATTGTGAAAGCACAGGGATCTAAAAGTCCTAACGGACCCTGCACACTGGAACAGGCTCCCCAGTGAAGTAGTCACTGCACCAAGCCTGTCTGAATTTAAGAAGCGAATGGACTGTGCACTTAGTCACATGGTCTAAACTTTTGGGTAGACCTGTGCGGTTCCAGGAGTTGGACTTGATGATCCTTATGGGTCCCTTCCAACTCAGGATATTCTATGATTCTAGGATTCTATGACATGCAATTGGAAAGGAAAGGACAGCCTCTGAGTGTTCTCTGCACAACCCAGCCAGTGTTTTCTCTCACCTGTTCATTTTTTCAGCACTAAATTAGAGACATAAAGTCACAACTCTGAAATGTTGTGACCCAGACCTTCATTTCTCCAGGTTGTCATTCTGAATTCATTTTGAATTGCCCCTTCCTCCAACAGTAGCTCTCAAGATAATTTTTTATAGAAATATTTTTTTACTCCATCATTCCACAGCTGTTTATGGTGATGATGATGATGTCCCCCTTTTTTTTTAATTCACCTACTACTTTCTTTTTCATAATGCAACTGAAAATATAATATCCCTTTGCATCCTGGAAGTCATATAGTTGTTCAGATGAGCTGTCTGAGAGCTGTTATTACAAAGCACTGTGACTTGGCAAGAAGTTTCTTCTTGGCAAGAAGTGATATGCCATGTTCTGTGATTTGATGACAGAGAGAGAACTCTTAATTAACAGAGACATTATATTATCATAGTTGTGTAAAATACTGTCTGAATTTAATCACATCTACATAGTCAATGGAGCCACATAAGAATTTAGTTCTCAGAATTAGCACTGGATGTTCCACTGACTAACCTTAAGTCAGCTGCCTAAAATTAGATGTTGTGGTGTTTTCCAACAGTCTTGTGGACATAACTCATTCATTCTTCAGGCTGGGGATGTCCAGGTAATTACATGACAAGGAAGAATGGTTTTAAACTAAAAGAGGGGAAATTTAGATTAGAGATTAGGAGGAAATTCTTCCCTCAGATGGTGGTGAGGCACTGGAACAAGTTGCCCAGGTTGTGGATGCCTCTTCCCTGGAGGTGTTCAGGGCCAGGTTGGATGAGGTCCTGGGCAACCTGGTGTATTGGGTGGCATCCCTGCCCATGACAGGGAGATTAGAACCAGATGGTCTTTAAGGTCCCCTCCAACCCAAGTCTTTCTATGATTCTATGATTTCATTTTAGCTCCTGCCTAGGAGCTAAAAGTGTCCAGTGTAAGCCAGATGTCTAAAATCACAGTGTAGTCAAAGTTCCCTTCAGAAGGTAATTCATCCTTTCTCAGCCATTGAACTAACTTTTGAATGAATTATTCCCTGGAAAGGCTTGTTATATTTTCTTGGGCATTAAGGGGGCCTAGATGACTAAGATCAGACCTCTTATTATTAGATAGAATGATCATGGGCTTACATTCAGGGTTATTCATATGTAAAGCTAATTCTACTTGCTTCATGAGAATGTTTAAAGCCTAAATGGTGCTACTGAATGGACTTGGTGAATGAATTATTTCAGAAGTGTGAAGGTAAATTCTAAAAGAAAGCTATAAATCTTGTTCCCCCCCAAAAAAGACTTGTTTTTGGAATGCTTTTGGAAATAGTCCATGAAATGGCAATGAACAGAAGACCTCCTTGTTAAACGAATAGGTCATGCATGTTACTGTGCAAAAATTTGTGTCCAAGTAATGCAACAATATGATAAAGCATTATAGGTTGGAACAAGGTTTGCAAAAGTTTATCTTATATGTCCTTTGTTGTCTTTTCGCTTTGTGGGATTCTTCAGTCCACTACCACAAGATTACCCTAGTGCAATTAAGCTTTAAGAAGGTTGTTTTTGTTTTCATGAGTTGTATTTTGTCCTGCATTTTTATGTTAGAAGATACTTTGGTCTGAGATTATTTTTTAACCTCATTTACTAACCTTTAAATTGATGGCTTTCAGTGGAAATAGTAAAATAAAACATCAGGAAGTTGTGGATGGTCAGAGAACTGAGAAGAAAATGGGAAATAAAAAGAAGTAATAAGAATGGAATAGTTCCTGCTGTCATGGATGGTGTTCATGGTGTTCAAATTCAGCATACAAACTAAGCTGTGCCAGTCATGTGATATTGATAACAAATTGAAAGGAAATATATTTGTTTGTTTGTTTGTTTGTTTTTATCAGAAAATATGAACAAAAAGGGAGTTTTACGTGTTGTTTTATACTGAAAAGAGACGGTGACACACCAGGAGTGATGCATAATTTCCTAAATAAATGATTGTGTTAGAACTGTCATTACTCAATCTGATAGGAGTTTAATTTTTCGTAATTATTACTTTCCTGGATAGCGGAACACGATAAATGAGTTTCTGGAATTGAAAAATAGGCTACATTTTAATCAGTAATTATTTACAAAAATATAAATTTCTGGACATACTAAAAATGATAGCATAAAAATATCTGCTTGTCTTGTGCTGAATAAGGTAGTCTGAGTAATCCCATCCCTATATACTGTCCATGTTTTCAGAATTCATTTTTTCTGTTATGGAATTTGTCCTATCAGGTAATGGATCCCAGCAGATAATCAGAATCTTAAATGGGCAGAAAAACAGAACACTGATCTCATGAATATTTATGAAAATTCTGATTAGAGAGAGCTTTGAGCTATGAAAATTACACCTCAATTCAAATTCACTAAAAAAATATAGATGTTACTCAAAGTAGTCCTGAGTTAACACTTCAATAGGGTAGTTCACTGCCTGAAAGTTGGCGGCCACTTTTCCACTTTCTCTTTTAGTAGGCTTTGGATTCAAGAGAGTTTAAGCTCAGCCCTGACCCATATGAACAGTCTGTGGAGTGAATGTTCAAAGTTCAGAGTAGTCAAACATCCAAATCATTCTCTCCAACCTGAAAAATGGACCTCTGAGAAATGCATAAGTCTTACAATATTTAGTTTGGTGTAATTATCCCAAAGATATATTTTTTAAATATATATATATTTTTCTCTTGAAATTCTGAAATGAATATATGCCCTCTATTTCCAGTCTGTTATATCCCTTAAGACCATAATTGGCTTTTGTGCAATGAATCTCTAGGGTATCTTACATGAACAAACGAGGAGTAGAAATGCAACATCAATATAACAGGTTACAATGAATAGTTAGAGTCTGTGATACTGTTTTTTTGTTTGTTTTGTTTTGCTTTGCTTTTCTCCTGTTTCTTAGCTCAGCAAAGGCACCATTTACTCTCTGAGTTTATATTCCTGTTTCATCTGTTCCTAATTTCTAATCCTTTCCTTTCCCTCTTCCCATCGAGAACAAAGTCTGGCAGTTAGGATAGCATAAGCTTCTGACACACTGTGTGAACATCTGGGAAATTTGACAATAAAATGTTGAGTTCAGCAGTCAAGTAGTTGGCTAAGTCCTTTGTACTGCAATTGCTGGGTTATCTCTGTCCTTGGAGACCAATATCAAATGAGTCTTTTTATAAGATAAGTTGTAGAAGTATAATCATGGAAGCATTTGTTAAACATTTCTGCCACTTTATGGAGTTCAGCGAGTGGTTGGAAGAGATTGAAAATGAACCCTGTAACCAGAGACTGTCTGTTGTCTGTTATGCCCAGTTACAGCTCTGTCCCCAGACCTAATGCAGAGATGGAACTGAGCACGCATACTGTCAGTCCTCAGCTGTTTTCCACATGTTTCCTGATATTCCTGTTTGGGATGGACCACATGAATATTTCCCTATTTGCTTCAGAATTTGCTGCAGTTATGCCATGCAATAAAATGACCAGATAATAAGGCCAAAGTCTTATTCCCTGTTCTAAAGACAATGCCAAACATATGTAATTTTTAGCATTTTTACAACAGCAATCCCATGCCCTGGTCTGATTCAAACACAGTGCTGAGTATGCTGTACATTTGAGCTTAGGCAGTGTTGCTTACTGATCCTGCCATTTGGGACATGCTGTGTGGGCAGCTCTAGGTTCTTAGGAATCTGGGTCTGTGTGAGACACTATTTCATTGAATGAATTTTCTACTACTTATTGCTCTTTTCCACTGCCTTGTGCCTTTTCCCTTACCCACAAGAGGATGTTCTACTTGTTTTCCATTAGCCATGTTTGTTAACAGCATGTATTTTGCAATGTGGTGATGCATTCCAAGCAAACAGATCCCCATGTTCATCAGATATTTAACAGTGACTGTCCAAGAAGTGAGTGAGATTAAAAATAAATAAAATTGGTGTGTAAGGTGATCTTCCTAAAAACAGGCCCTCTCTCTCTCTCTCTCTTTTTATTTTTTTTATTTATTTTTTTTTTGCCGGGTTGTATGGCCAGATCTCAAGCTACAAGCTCCCAGGTCAACCTAGCCCTTCTTTTCTCACTGCAGTTACACTTCTATTATTTTACCAGTAACCAGGACCAGATGAGAGCTTATATTTTAGCTCTTCTGTCACTAAAAAAGGAGGATATTTTAGAAACTTCCTTTAGGAATGTGTCAGGCAGGTCTCAAACATACATTTTTTTCAAAGATGTAGACAGTAGTATTGATCTCTGAAGGTCTTGTCTAATTATGTATCTGAAAGAAATATCAGTAAAGGCACTCTAAAATTAATTTTTTCCAATATTGAAATCTAATGAAAATATATTACATCATGATTTTTTTTATGCCTTTAACTTTAGCAGGTTATTTTTGATTTATTATAACAGGCATAGAGTTTAGTAGTGAATGTATGAGCACTGTTTTTCTTATTATGTATAAAGAGCCAGCGTGATTAGCATAATTTGATTCTTTACCGAATATAGTTATGAGAGTGTTTCTTATGTTGACATTATCTTTTACAAGAGATAAAACTGATTCAGATCTTCACTCCAAAATCTGGTACTTTTAATTTGTGTCTGTCTGCTAAATCTTTACCTGATTTTTTGAATTAATTACCTCATATATAATTGAATACCATAAAAATTGTCATTATTCTAATTTATCTCAGAAATCAGTCTAAGTTTAATGCTTGCAGAAAAGGCTCCAAGGGCTTAAGACTTTCTTGAGTTGCTTGTCTTAGTGTATTGTACTACCAGGCAAAATGTACAAAAAGCACAAGGCAAGGTGGACATTTTGATGCTTGTCTTCTGCCATGCCTCTCCACCACCAGCGTGGCCAAGTGGTCAAATGAACTCCATTTATAAGCAAGAACAGCTGGTAGTAACTAAAGCAGAGGGTGATAGGAAAGCACTGGCAGACATTTGATCCAGGGAAAGTTGTGTCTTTGGGTTCATTTCTTTCTTTTCTGAATTTTGCTGTTCTTTCTACATTACATTTCCATCAGGTAATGACGATGTTATCATGTAGCAAAATCAGAGGTGACTACAACACTTGATTAAAAGTGATAAATCTAACCATCATTATTTTGGAATATAAAGAAGTAAAATTGAAAAGTAGACAGAGGAAGCACACAAAAACCTTGTAGAAACACCAAAAGAAAGAATGCAGATTAAACCACAGAAATGACTGGTGTAAGTATGTTTCCAGAAGGTTACCGTGCTGTACTATGATCTGACTTAGGTTACGTATTTGTTAACATTTGCACAATGCTGACAGGATGCATTTTTTATTTGACATGGATTGTAGTCTTTGGTGGAATCATCTCTCTCCAACATAACTGCTGTCAAACCTGATTCCCTAAAATCAAAGCTATGAAAAAGAATTTAAGTATTTGTGCCAGGGCCCTCAGGAGCCTGACTATCCTGGGTCTCCCTGACCTGCCCAGGGCTCAGGACCCCACATCAGCGAGGCAGCAACAGGGCTGGATCCAGCTCTCCACAGCCCTGCCCCACCTTGCTCAGCCATGGGATCCACTGATTTGGGCCCAATTGTGGGCCCACATCCTGACTTGGCCTTGGCCTGGTCCTGGGGGTCACTGCAGCCTGCACGTCTGGCCCCAGGGAGCTGCCAGACCATATGACACCCTCACCATCTGTATTGTTACCATTATCAATAAGATAGTTTTTGTTGTTCTTGTTGTTTTTCCCCAATTTCATCTCAGGGAAGTGTTCACAGTAAACTTTTGCCTTACTGCATCATATATTGACATAGTACCTGGAGCCTCTTGACACTTTCATGCGGTATTGCTTCTGTTCTTCATTCCTCAGTCAAAAGATCCAGAATCTTAAAATGTTCCCAGAATGCTCCTTTCAAGACTAACACAGAGAAAGTAAAAATACTTTTAATAATGTGTAAAACAGTTATATACAGTTACAAGCAATGACTGAAAACATTACCAAAATTAATTCTTTAATATTTTTCACTGGTGGTCTTTGTAATGGTTTCCAGAAAATAAGATAAAAATAAGGGTACAGGGAATAAAACTTTAGTTTATTAATTTTGATAATTATAGCCAAATGTAATTATGATGAACTATATACCTATTCTGAGAAAAGCATCTGGAGTACTTAAAGCACTGTGTTATCAGGGTGAAAATATAAAGGAAAAAATAAATAAGGGCATAAAGAAAGTCTGAACGTTCATATTGTGCTGTTAGCTTGGCTAAATCAGAGGGTATTTTAGAGTTAAAGAAAATAACATAAATTTATTAACATATTTTATGTAAGTAGTAGTAGTCCCATTTACATGGATATGAGTCTTTACCAACCCTAAACAAGAAGGGCACCATTCCAAGAACTATATCCCATAAGATGAAGAGAACACCAGCTTGCACTAGGAAGTCTTTAACATGTTATTTCATGACTACTGGTAATGATCTGGTATGCTTGTCTGTTTTTTTCACCTGTCACAGCACACAGATATGCTTATTGTCAGAAATCTATCAACCGCTTAGTAGTTTGTTTTTTAAAAATACAAAATTGTCAACCAAAGCCTTCTAAAAATGAACCTGGTTGGATTTGGAGTGCATGAGCTAATTCCTATAAAACCTGCAAGTGGATTTGTGCTCTGCTCTTTCTCTTTTCCCTGCTAGGAAATGGGCTCTCATGCATCTATTTTTATAAATACCTTATATAAGCTTCCCAGCTTACTCAGAAGGCTGACAGATCCAGGTGCATTAGAGGAGGGAGAAAGTTTAGGCTACTATGGGATCCTAGGAAAAAGCTTACTACTGTGTCCGTCTGTATGTACCAGCAAAGCTCCAGCTCAGATGTGGTCACCCATATGTATGTGGAGGTTAACACTGGGACTGAAACAAACCAACTCATTGTATACCTCTGCCAGCAGTCTGAGTGCTCTTTGAATATTTTGTTTGATTATTTTATTTCACATTTTTTAGTTTGCTTTTGGAAAAAAATCCTCAGCTGTGTCTTAGAGACTATTCTTAACAGTATACTCGACTCTTATCTCTGTAAACAAAACCAAAACATATTGATAAAGTCTGTTCTCTTTAGAGCTTCTTGTTAAAGTTCTATCTTAACTTGACTTTTTCTTTACTTTTTTTCCAGACTTCACACTAAAAAGTCCCCCAGCTGAATTATGCCCCTTCGTCATGGAATTCACACCCCACCCCCTCCACTGACGCAAACTTTGGAGAGCAGCTCCATGGAGGATAACCTAAGTGCTGCCTGCAGAGCTAAGTGAGCTGTCCTTGCTTGTTATTGTAACATTGATATACATATCTTCCTTTCCTCATTTGTTATATCCTAATGTCATTAGGACAAGCCTGCAGCAATTTTAAAAGCTGGCTGCACAACCTTTTTGACGTCATTACAGAAAGGTCTCGGCTGCAGACCCAGCATATACTGTCTGTGATATAGTGTATAAAAATCCATGTCAGTGCTGGCGTACAGGGAGCACTGGAAATGATTCAAGTGTCTGGAATGGGCAGATGGCTGCTATCAAACTTTTATTATCACCATCATTATTATTACAGTGGTTTGTGACACATGTTGAACTTTCAGACTGGTGTTAAAGCTTTAGCATTTGAGCAACACTTTCCGAAATTCAAAACCCTCAAATCCTTTCCAATCTTACTCCAAAAAGTAGGAGTAAGTTTAAAGCTAATTAGACATATTGCTTCGTTCCACTTCCAACTTTCAGAGTAATTATCTTAAAATTCTTGTTCTCGTGTAAACACAACTGTTAACTATTTTTAATTGCCTTGATTTATTGCAGAACTTAAATTCAGTACATGTTGAATGTTCAGCAGGGTGGAAAAAAAATCTGAATTAATTTAAGGGTGCATATGGATTGGATTGTTTGTACCGTGGCCTCTGTTTGAAAAAGCTCACAGTTAACCTAAGCTACTAGGTACTTCCTTCTTGAGGCATCCTCTAAAACTAAGCATACTGAAGAGTACAGGTTTTCTTGATACAGATTTCTTGAACTTGCAACATGAATAGATTTGCTTGTATGTTATGAGTGACATTTTGTTTTCATTTTATAGCTGTTGCCTCCACTGTGTTGAGCGTTTGGGTATTTCAACTCTCCGATGATTCTTTTCTGACACATCAGTAGATGGTTGAAGCTTTTTCAGGGTCATCCTGGTGTGACCCAGACTGTATTATGTTGGCTGTCTGTCTCTACTTTGTACTTGTCTTTGGTTTTGTGTCCACTGCTCACTAGTATGGGGTATATATGAACCACTGCTGCTTGTGCCATTGCCTTTTGTGATTCCTTTTTGTGGTTATATTCATTCAATGAACTGAATGAAGTGGTATTGGCTTTTGGATTCTTTGATCTGGCCAAGTTTCCTGTTTAAGTTGATGTCCTTTTTGTTCTTTATGCAACTGGCCTATCAGCAGGGGTCCCCTCAGCACAGTTATGACTCATGAGCATATTCATTTCCATTTCCAGGAGGGTGTATTGTGGTAGGCCAGCTTTACTAGGCAGACATCTTTTCTTGTCTGTTCTGCCTTCACCATCAACATCTCCCTCAACTTTATGATTTCTCAGAGAAGGCTTATAGCGTGTGTCTTTTTATTTCTTCCAGACTGGTGTAATCTGCTGTCAGGGACCATGGCTCACTTTTTCAGTATATCCTGTCGGGTATGTAGCCAAAATATGCCTTCATTTTCCTAATCTCATGTTATTACTGCATATTCTGAGAGTGGGCTAGTAAATTCCTGTTGACGTCACTCTCAATTTCTGGAATTGAGAGTGAAGAATTGGCCTTGACTCTTTTTCAAAAGGTCCAACTAGGATTTCCTGCGGTAGTAGCACTCTTTCTGCTACCAGTCATCATGGCTTCTGCCCTGTTTGCATGCCCTCTACTAGATATTTAAAAGCCAAGGATATGTTTGCTGTCCACAGAAGCATACCTCCATTACCATCTCCTATTGACAGCTCTTTACTCTGATGTGATTTTCTTTTAAAACTAAAATCTCAAGTTCTGCACACAGCTCTCCTCTTGCCTAGGAGCAAACTACCTTCAGTATACTCAGCAGAAGCTGCTTCATGAGCTTCCAAGTCATCTCAGTGTATGTCCACCTTAAAACACAAACAGGACCCAGAGGATTTGCTAAAGCCCAATGAGATCATTGGGTAGCTTGCTAGTAGGTCATGTCATGACTTTATCAGAAGATTCTAGTACAGCTGTGGCTGTTCCACAGTCCTGTGGTACTTGGGGACAGGTCCCTGCTTTTCTTCCTTTCACCCTTCACTCTTTCAAATATCTGTTCCCATATATATAGCTTTCACTGCTGCACCCTGTGCCACTCATTATCACAAAGGGACATCCTAAAGGGCTCAGAAATTCATGGATGGCAGAGAATCTGCATCCTTCACCATCTTCGTATAAGCAGTACATCTTTTGCTGGGGCTTTTCAGAGTCTTTCATTTCTGGAGTCCTGCCACTGTCCCCCAGATGTCAACAGATGTCTAATGGAAGGGATCTCATTATTTGTCATCTACAGATTGTCAGTGTTTAATCTCATAATCCACCCCGGTGCCTATGCAAGAGCCAGTTTGTAGAATGGTTATCACCTCTCATTACATAATTTTCTACAGTACTTTCATAATGCCCTGAAGTCCCTTTATGTGTCAAAATCAGCATCAGAAACCCTGTTGTGGACTTCAGATTGCTCTTCTAGGTTGGGTCTGAAACAAACTGTGTCAGTGACAAAGGGCACTAAAAAGAATTTTAATTCCTCTACTTCCTAAATCTGTGTCTGTTCCAGTTGAGGTAACAGCATTTTGTATCCAGATATGTGTAACAGTAATTGCATAAATCATGAGATCACAGAATAGCTGAGGTTGAAAGGGACTTCTGGAGGTCATCTGGTCCAACCCTCTGCTTAAGCAGGGACACCTAGAGCCATTTGTCTGGGACTATATCTAGATGGCAAGCAGAGCCATTCAATTTGTATCTGTTGTAGTGAACCCACAGACTCTTCTCATAATCCGTGGAAATTACCCTTAAGTAGCTCTTAGAACTTTTATTAAAATTCAAAGATGATTTGAACTCAAAGGTAGTCACTGAGAATTATGATAGCAAATATTTGGAAAGGTCAGTTGATTGCTGAGATGATACAGTCTAAGGTATATGATAGTGGAAGTAAGAGAGAGAGTGGATTAAGAGAGAAGTGGCAGATATTACTAATAGTATATGATAGTGACATAGCAAACGGTCCTTTTTTGTTGTTCTTTAATTCAACTTTATTTCTAACCACTAAATGTTGAGAATGCTATAAAAGGGCTAGTTTAGGTTTCCACTGACACTAGAGCCTTGCTACACTTGTGGAAAAATAAGGTAGGTTTAATACTTGACCGACTAGAACTGCTTTGCTCTGCATGCAGTAAATTCACTTAGAAATTATGCTGAAAAACTTTTTTCCCTAAAGTAGATTTTCCCAGCTATGGATTGCTGTCACTAACAAAAGCTGTGGTCTGTAATGGATCTAGAGGTCAGCTTCCAGTGATGCAAATTCTAGGAGCATGAACAGTACCAATCTGAACTCCAAAGAATCAAACAATAACTGTCAGAAATAGTGGCAGTGATAGGGCAGTGATGGGGCGTTGCCCCAGTCACTGCTTATGGTCAAAGTGTGTTTTTCAGAAGAACAGGGTCATTCTCTCTGCAGTTTTTTGGATGGCTTCACCTGCAACCACTGAGCTGAGCTGCTAGAAAGGTCATGTGAGGAAGAAAGAATGATTGCCACAAATGTTTTCTTCTGTCATAATTGCTTGTAAGGTTACTTCTTTTCATACCTGGCTTTCAGCAAAATTGGCTCTCTAATTCTCCGTGGTGCCACAGCTCATCTCCTTCTGTTGTTCAGGGAAACTTACTGTGTCTTAGTCTTGTTTTCCTCTTTGCCTGCAAAGCTTGGTTCTTTACTGAAGGTCACAGGCATCACAAATCTCAAAATGGGAAGGAGAAAGTATTTTACTCACTATTCCAGATGCTGCTGCTCAAAGAGTATCATTAAATGTTTCTTATCACACTACATTTAAGTGGAATGGAATCTCTCAAGATGTTTAAAATAACCTAATCACCAAATGAAAGCAAGTTTAGTGAGCCTAAGTTTGTGCTGTTTTCAGTTAGATTCCCTAGCAACCTTGAGCAGTCTGTCCAGGGAGCTGTGTCTGTATTGCCTGAAGTTTTTCTTAAACTCTACTCCCATTTGATAGCAGGCAAAGAACATGTTTTGCTGACATCTCTCATATGCATTCCCTCATCTTCCCCCAGTAATTAACATGATGGATAGAGGCACAGAGAGAGAGCATCTCATGCAGACTAATTTATTCAGTGCTCAATGGTTCAGGTTCAATGAATAGCTTACTAAGATATATATAGTCTTCCTACCCCCTTACCTGAGATATTCATCCCGCCTTCCTTAGATCCCTACCATGACAATTTGCTTCTATAATTGTGCAAGCATAAGCTGCTTCTCAGACATTTACCTGAACATGATTTCAGAGGGAGGAAAAAAAGAGGCTACAAGAAGATTTGCAATCAAAACCAGCTAACAATGACATGAAAATGTGTAGAAGGAATTGACTTAAAGGGATTAATGAGTTCATGCTGAGTTTTGTAATGTTGCTATTAGTCTGCTACACACATCCAGGCTAGTTCAATAAACTTGCCCATTTCTGGGACAACTATCTTTTGACACATTTCCATATAATGTGAGCAGGAGTGGCCAGTTTTCCATCCCCTCTGAGCTGCATGCCCAAATCTTCTTATGATCAAAACCAAAGACATCTATTTATTGAGCTATGAGAAGGGTGATCTGGGGGAGCTTCTCACAAGCAATAAGTGATGCTATTTCCTGAGAGGTCACATCACTGCACCGTAGGGTGTGTCTGGTGTGCAGCTGAGTCCCATGGCAGGCTGACAATGTCTACTTTGGCAGTTCCTTCTGGCGCACTTCCCCTAGTAGCTGGCATCTGGATTGCCAAAATTGTGCTGATTTTGGTCATGGCAAAGCCATGCTTTGCCATGCTTTATCAACAGTAGATGGCCCTACTAGGAAGAAGACGGCCCAATGAATGGAGAAGAGAATGAAGAGGGAATTCTTTTCTGCAGGGGTCATATATGTTCCGGGTACATTAGTTCATAGCTTAACCATATCCAAAAAGTAGTACCACTGTTCAGGGCTCCTGAATTCCAGCCCTCAGGTGGCAGCCTGTTTTGTAATTCCTCATTCATCTCCAAAGACAAGTGTAGTGAGCTGGAACCAGGACAGACAGTTCAGATTAATTAGACTGTAAGCCTGGAGTCTACGTGGTCTGAGTTAAGTGTGTTCTTGAAATAGGATTGACCCAGATCAAAGGGAAATAGAGCAGTTCATATGTTTTGATATAAGATTAGAATCAGAAATCTGAACAAAAACAGACCAAGATTTTTTTTTTTAATTTTATTTTTTGTTTGGATTTTCTTATAGAAATCCTGACAGTGCTTCTTTCTGAGTGCTCTAAAAAGCATTGGCACTTGTCCTACTTTATACTCTTGTTTACCTACACACAGCATTTTCTGTAGCTCAGGAGAATGTGTCAGCTGCAGACAAGAAGAAAAAAGCATTAGCCTCATAAAATCACTATATGATCTCTGAGATGGGCTGGTGACCATGTTTTAAAAGAATGACAGTAATAGTCAAGACATGATCAGTTGTGACAGACAATTAATATTCTCACACTTTTTAATCTAAAGAAAACCATTACTTTCTGAACAATGAAATAGTGTGTACATGTGCACAGGTTTGGTAGTATAGAACCAGATGTGTTGTAGGTGAGGTAACATTTTGGGGAAGGGAAGAAGAATGGAGGAAACAATTAGGTGCTCAGGAACGTGGAAAACTCTGTTTTTGTTTAACAAAACAGTAAATGAGTTGGGATCAGTATGTCATATGTATCTAATTTCATAGATATTTAATAAACAGGATTTTGGTACATGCTAGAAATATGCCATAGTGTACTCCTAAAAAACAAACAAACAAACAAAAAACAAACAAACAAAAAAAAACAAACAAAAAAAAACAAACAAAAAACCAAAAGCAATCACAATCACAAAACAAACAAACAAAAACACAAAAAACACTGGAAAAAAAGCAATAATTAGATTTTAACTTTTCCTGGTTTGCTGGAAATTTGCTGTTGTAATAACTGGTATTTGAAAAGAGATAAATGAATGACACCTCCATTGTATCAAAATTATTTTTTATTTGAGATCATTTAGCTGCAGTATGCAGAGAAAAAATGTTAATTAGTTATTGCTCAGTTAGAATATGAGAGTCTGGAAAAAAAATAAAATGATTGTGCAATACAGGGTCTAGATGTAGTTAGATTTTTGGCTGCCTTGGTTTCCCGGTCCTTTCTATTCTACCCACAATACTGTGGCCAGAACAAGCTACTGTAGATGTGAGAAGAAAAATGCACATGATCTTGATCTAAAGCACATGTTTCAACCACTCCATCTTTCCTCAGAATTTAGCCAGTGGTAACACATTAAAACACTTATAAGTCCATTCAGAACAGGGCTGTGTTATACATGTAGGCTGGCCTATTCATTAAAATTCATAAGCAGTAGTGCGTTAAATTTGCCTACTACAAGGATTTTTTTTTGTGTGTGGATAGTCCAGACAGGCTCATAAAAGTCATCAGTGCTTTACATTCTAGATCCAATTCTACAACAATAAAGCTCCTTAAAATTACATATATTTGGAACTAAACGAAATACCACAATATAAAGAAAACTGTCAAAGCATTGCACTGTATTCTTATACAGCCAGCTTAATCATTCTCTGTAATGTTAGTATCTGTGTATTGCCTGAATAAAAACAGTTCTTATATTCTGTGGCTAAAGTTCCAGTAAAAATGGAGCGTGATATGCAAATATTTTCTTCTGCATTTTATTTTATTTTATTTTATTTTATTTTATTTTATTTTATTTTATTTTATTTTATTTTATTTTATTTTGAGAAAGCTAACATGAATAAGTATTTAAATTAGGCTAGTAGAGTATACTGTAAACCACCACTAATCCTTTTAGCTAATCCACCTATTTTGACATTCTTACCTCAGAAGAGGTATTTTTTTCGTTTTTCATTCTACAAAATACTTAAGTGTGTAACGTAAAAATATGTGTAATACTGCTGATATGATAACTGCTGTGAAAGATGTCTTAGATATTGTGGCAAAGAATCACCTGTGACAGCCGCAGAGTCATTCTGCAGGCAGGTTTAGGTCTAGAAGGGTGGTTTTTTTTTGATTTTTTTTTTTTTTTTAATCATTTCACTTAAATTCTCAACCAAGATTATCTCGTAAATATATACATAAATACACATGCACACATGCATATATTTTAGCTTGTATGTGCACACTATAAATTATACATTCTGAAAGTGAATTTTCTAACAATCTAGAGACTTTTTAGAAATCCCTGTAAACTGGTAAAAGAAGAAATAATTATTAATCAGTGTTATTCCCATGTTTTTGATTTGTATATTTAAAATGTATTTATATTTAAAAGTTCTCTATATTTTCACTTCTACATTTCCTACTTCTTTTCTCTTTTTATCACCTATATTTTGAACAGTTATTGGAAAAGTGCACAGAATTTAGTAAGAATTTTGATCTCTGGGAATCACTGGAAGAGGAGATTTGCAGTATTTTGCACAGCAGTATCAGTTGATACTTGGACACTTAGTGGAAACTTGACAAAGAACACCTCTACTATTTCCATCCTAGGTGAACCATGAAGACAAGTGACTAAGTGTGCTTTTGGGACTTGAATTTATGTTCTAGAAAAAATGCCTGCCATATGACATAGGTAGTCTCTAGTCTCCTTTTTTTTATTATTTTTTTTTACTTTTTATTTTTATTTATTTATTTATTTATTTTCACTACAATAGCAATACTTTGTATGTCCTCTGTGTTTACAAGTTTCCTTGCAATGTTCTTGTATTTGATGCTGCTTTAAATTTGCCAAACCCCATATCAGTGCAATACATTGGTGGTACCACAGAGCTTGGTGTGTACCAGCTGCTTGGGTATTTATCCAGCATCTCAGGCAGGCCTGGGGGCTGTGTTCAAGTTCTTCATCTCTTCAGCTGCATGAAGAGCCCTATCCAAGTTGATCATTTTCAAGGTGATAGCTTTGCAGGGGTGGTTGCAAGTGTTTCCACCAGTAGCTGTACCTGGCCTTTCTACCAGATACTTCTTGAAATGGGGAATCTGAATGTGACATGTAACATCTCTTGAGCATCTGCAATTTGATCTTTGATGTTTCAGCATACTTTATTTCCAGTTGTTTTCCGTTAATAAACCTTCGACTCCAGTGGTAAAACACACATTCCATTTAGTCTTATCCTTGTTGGGATTATGGTAACCTCTGGCAGAAGAGCAAGTAAGAAGCTGGGAATTATGACTTCTGTAGCTGTTCCAATGCCCAATGTTGTACAACAAGTTGAAGTTGGCTTGATGACGTCTGTGAGATGCACTTGACAACTCTGCAGTTATCTGCTTTTAAATACAGGTAAAAGCCCACTACTCCACTGAGGCAGTCCTAAATGAGACACAGTGTACTAACTTGATTGCCAAATTATACTATTATTTTTGATAAGACAGGTTACAGAAGAAAAGACTCTTCATTTTTTATAGGTGCATGAAACAAAATATTAGATAAACCTAACAAATTTTCCCTAGCTGCCTGTTTTTGTTCTGAGGGGTTTAGAAAAAAAAGCCATAGATTATGTGTGGAGATGAACTACAAAATCTCTTTTTCCCTATTCCTCTACTTTTTACTTCCTGATAAAACTGCTGGATTTTGCAAATAGCAGGGCATTCTATGGGCAAAGAGGTAGCTGCATATTTGATTTTGTGTAAACAGAAAATGTTAGAAAAGCCTGGTCTCCCTGTAGTTCCTTTCATGCTGTAATCAGAGAAGATGGCAAGAAGATGCCTCTAAGATTTTTCACCTTGAGAAAATCTGAAACTTTTCCTGTTTCAAAAGTCTTACTTCCTTTCTTCCTTATTGCTGCTCTCTGTGTTACCCTGTTTACCGTGCCCTGTTTTATTGCTGCTGGCTTAGACCTTCAATGTGAATGAATCTTTGACTGGCCTTCCTCATGCCTTTTCTGGTGGTGCATAGCTCTGTCAGGTCTGACAAGATATATGAATTTTATCTGTTTACATAGTTCCAACATGAAGATTATTTCATGAAAGTTCTCAAAGCATCGAGTGAATGCAGAAGTTCAGTTCCTCCTTCAGGAGTACTTATAATTTTTATATTTGGGAGAACGTAAATGTTTTATTATTGTTAGTAGTAGTAGTAGTAGTAGTAGTACCTTTAATTTTTGACTGATCAGGCAGCTTACTGACAGGACCATGGTTTCTGGTGTATATAGTAAACCCAGTCTGAAACTCATACCCTGTCCATCATTTTTTTTTATCACAGGCATAAATTTAAATAAGATATATATGTTTCAAATAAGTTGCATAGCTATGGTCTTGCCTTGATTTTCTGCAACATCTGGGATCCATCAAATTAGTATACAGCTGGTTAGATGTAAAATATGTTTGTGTACTCAGTGACTGTGTTTTCTGTTTCTGTGAGTTACTGGTGTTTTACTGTCTCTGTTAAAAAGCAAGAATAAGCAAAAATTTAATATTTTCTATTTGGACTATATGGACAACTTACTGTGGTAACTTACATGATGATAAACAATGATGTTTATCACCCACAAAAAATTCTCTCTTATGGAGAGAATGAGGTGATATTTTATTCTGTGATTCATTATGAGAAATAACAGATAGTGTAATGCCTCATAGGTATAAGTAGATAAGCAAGTACAAATTAAAATTATTCTATTTATTTGTTAATGGAAAGAAATTTCATTCATGCTTAGAGGTCTGGCCTCATCTAACATCACTAACATTGAACCACTGTTACAGTTCAATGACAACTTTGAATGTTTTTAAAATTCAAGGAAAAAAAATGGAGAGAAAGGTTCATCTCAGAAGTTCTCAGAACCCAATTATGATCAGGCCATTGGGGATATATGCTTCATTCTGCCTGCCCTCAGACTGGAAGCAATACATCAACACTAGTAATGCCAGCTTCCATGACCTCAGTATTCAATGATGTTTTTCTTACAGTCTTAATATTATTTCAATCCCATAATTTTTTAAGCACTGCTCGTAATTTTGGAATAGTTGAGGTTAGCAAAAATGGATTTTCACGAGGGTAATGACTACAGAAAGTGTCTGAAATCCAAGTTGTTCTGAAAACATATAGGGGAGGCTTTCTTGCTGTCTTCCTTATAGTGCTGTACACATTGACGGTCTTACCTACAACAATTCCGGTGTTTCAGTCAGAGGGATAAAAATATCCTCACTGACTATGCTACCATATATTCTACTTGTCCCTGTATTCATGAAACAGTCCTGTCTCTCACTGCTGGTGGAAAAATTAATGAATCTTTCACTAATTTTGAGCTTCACAAAACAAAGCCTGGCCTTGGTGTCATGAAATGTCAAGATAATAACATTGTTTCAGAGCAGCATGGTAATGAAGCTTACACGGCTTTGTGATAAGGGATGTGTTGGCCGTAATGAAGAGGATGTGTTTTAGGAGAGTCTTAGATGAGCTCTGCAGGCAGAATCTCAACTCCTAAAGGCAGTTTGCTGTGGGATCACATGGCATTTGTGCAGTGATGTGTTTGTTGACAAATGTGACATAAAGAAATTTAAAAGGAAAAATAAACCACATTTTCTTAAAGCATTTTAGATCACTTTGCGGTCTAACCACATGCTTAAAAACTTCCTGAGCTGGAAACAGTCTCCAGATGACCTACAGGCTTTAAAACTTACCAAAACAAAAAGTTTTCTGCCACAAAAGCATTCCAATGGTTGTACTCTGGTAGAAAGTAGTTTCTCAACATACACTTTAATACAGAAAAATGTTCTGTTTCCTTGTCACCTCTTCTTCTTCTGCATAAAATGAAAATTTGTTATAGCTTAAGATAGATTTTGGCTTATGGAATAACTTTGTATGCACAGCAATATATCGGGGTGTACAGTAAAACTTTTCGGTAACTTGCCAAATTATCTCCAGTGTCAGCCATCCACAACTGTTTTAGTTGGCATCATTTTCAATAGCATTTAAACTGCACATGCACATTTCTAATATCTCTTTTGTAGAAATAGCAATTTCACTGGAAAACTTTACTCCACTGGGAATTTGGGGAATAATTGACCACCATGTCCAACAGTAATTTCAATTTAACAGTTTAATTTATCTGTGATTTCAGTGGGACTTCGAGCAAGAGGATTTATCATTCAGGCTAATATGGGTAAAGATTTCTTTCTGATCTTTGACCTGCATGCTTTCTTTTACAAGCTCTTACACTATGTGAGAGTATCAACACTTCCACCATGAAAGACCCCATTGTAAATTTCCTGGGATTATTATTATTATTTATTTATTTATATGTTGAATTGCATGTTACATTTCTCCTCTATACAGTTAAGTATGTCTGCACAGTAGTCACTTGTAAATGCACCTCATTTAGCATTACCTGGCTTTAAACTAATTACCTTGGGAATGATAATCTAGAACTACACACAGCCAGCATAACCTGCTGAAGAAACTTGGTTCTGCACTGCCAGGGCTACAGTGCTACTGATACTGAACACAGATGGTTTAAACCCAGTTTGGGAGTGTTCTCATGAACTATTTACACCTTTCAATACATGGTAGTTGTGGTGGTTTAGCAACCAAGGGGCAGCTAAGCACCACTACCTGCTCTCTCACTTCCCCTCCACAGAAGGACAGAGGGGAAAACATAATGAAAAAAAGCTCATGGGTTGAGATAAGAAGCAGTTAAATAAAACAGAGAGAAAAAAAAAGAAAAAAAAAAGAAAAAAAAAAAGAAAGAAAAGGCCACATGGAAGCAAAAAGAGGAAAATATTCTTTACTTCCCATCAGCAAGTGACAGTCAGCTACTTCATCTGAAGCAGAACCTCAATAAATGTCACGGTTTCTCAGAAAGACCAATGGTTTCTTAATGAGTATTGCACTCTCCTTCTCCCCCCACCAGCTTTTATTGCTAAGCATGACATCAGTTTGGGTCATGTCTCCTTGCTGTGTCCCCTCCCCGTCTCTTGCCCAACATCAGCCTACTGTACCTTTGGGGAGGGACTTAGAGGAACAGCCTTGATTTTGTGCCAATACTGCTCCGCAATAGCCTAAACATTGATGTGATATCAACCCTGTTCCAGATATAAGTGTAAAGCTCAGCACTATATGGGCTGCTGTGGAAAAACTTAACTCCATTCCAGCCAGACCCAGTACAGTAATATCTCTTTAACTCTTACCAAGTTAAACGCTTACTGAAATCCAAGCTAACATTCTTCTTCTAGTCATTTCCATCCTACCTTGGTGGTTCAAAAGGACCCTAAAGGGGATGTGTGTTACATTTGTATGAACCTATACAATTCTGAAGCAGGAGCAAATGGTCAAAGATTAAAGCTTTTTTACTTAATATTTAAAAATCATTCCCCGCTTATAAGTATACTTGTGCAACTATCTATAAGATTAGATAGACACATGTCTTCAAGAACTGTGGTCACTGTTGTTAATGAACTGCAAACCTTCACTCTCTCTTTATCACTAAGCAGTTGATCTTCTTGTTTCTGCTCATCCGAGGAAATAAACATAGGACATCCTTCAGTACAACTCCCTACAATCACGAGTTACATTATTATCATAGAATCACAGAAGCATTTAGGTTGGAAAAAACCTCTAAGATCATTAAGTTCAATCGTTAACCTAGCACTGCCAAATCTACCACTAAATCATGTCCCTAAGCACTATGTCCACGTGTCTTTTAAATACCTCCAGGGATGGTGACTCAGCCACTTCCCAGGGTAGTCTGTTCCAATACTTCACAACCCTTTCATTGAAGAAGTTTTTCCTAATATCCAACCTAAACCTATCCAGCACAACTTGAGGCCATTTCCTCTTGTGCTATTGCTTGTTGCTTCTGAGAAGAGACAGACTCCCACCTTGCTACAACCTCCTTTGTGATAGTTGTAGAGAGCAATAATATCTCCTCTCAGCCTCCTTTGTTCTAGACTAAATTACGCCAGTTCCCCCTCATCAGACTTGTTCACTAGACACTTCACCAGCTTCCTTGCCCTTCTTTGGACATGCTCCAGCACCCTGATGTCTTTAATGTAGTGAGGGGGGCCAAAACTGAACAGAGTATTCGAGGTGTGGTCTCACCAGAGACAGGTACAGGCCAGTCACTTCCTTAGTGCTGCTGGCCACACTATTTCTGATACAAGCCAGGATGCCATTGGCCTTCTTGGCCACCTAAGCACACTGATGATTCATGTTCAGCCGGTGATTGACCAGTACTCCAAGATCTTTTTCCACTGGGCAGATTTCCAGCTTCTCTTCCCCCAGCTGGTATTATTGCATGGAATTGTTGTGCCCCAAGTGCAGGACCTGGCACTTAGCCTTGCTTAACTTCATATAGTTGGCCTTGGCTCATGGATCCCGTCTATCCAGATCCCTCTGTAGAGGCGACCTTCCCTCAAGAAGATCAACGCCTGTGCATAAGTTGGTGTCATCTGGAAATGTACTGAAGGTGCACTTTATCCCCTTGTCCACATTATTGATAAAGATATTGAAGAGGACCTGCCCTAGTACTGAGCCCTGGGGGACACCACTTGTGACTGGCCTCCCACTGGATTTAACTCCATTTAATGAGTGGCTTTTTCACCAACTGATGAAGAATCAGTCTGACAGCATGTTCATCTCTCTCCCCCAGACAATACAGTTAGTCATTCTAAAGGCTATGTCTTTATGCGCTTAAAGGTCTTACCTGTAGCTTCACATCTGCTCCTAAAATATATATATATATATATATGTATATTTCCCTGAAACCTAGAAGTAGATTGCATCTGCACTTCTCATTACTCAAACAGTTCAACAGAGTGTCTTCAGCTTTTCTGTGAAGGTAAATACCAATGATCTAAAATCAGAACCATGAGATGTTCCAAGGTCAAAAATAAGCTAACTGTTTTTCAACCTCCTTTAACCTGTCAATTTTAAAAATTTAGGGTGATGGTGGAGATAGAAACCTACAGAATTTAGACCAACTGGTAGTATATTCTGTATTTGCAACTATTTTGCATTCCTTAGAAGGAGTGTGCAGACTGCAAGATTTTAATACCATTGTTTTGAAATTCAGAGGTCTCAGAGGACTGAGAGGTCTGTTTCTTGGGGCCTATTTTGGTCTCTACAGGAATTCAGTCTCTGCTTCTTGATAGTTATGCTGCCTTTACTTTGTCTTTACTTTACTTAAACTTACAGGTCTGTCAAATGTGGATACTTAGCTATACCCTGATAAGAGAAATTGTAAAGCAACATTATCAGAGAAACACTGGCTCAGAGTAAAATGTTAAGTGTATTACAAATTATAGTGATTTACTTAATACAATAAGTAAAGCTGAACACAAGGCTTGAAAACATTTAGTGGTTAGACAAACTGCATCTGACCCATGTAGTTCAAATGATTGTAATTCTGTAAGATGAAGTGGGCATTACAGATGATTCTTTTAGTGCATTTTTAGGTACTTACCAGCAAAACTTCATTAAATGCTTCCTGAAGTTTCATGTGTTTCCATTTTGAAGCAACATACATACTTAAAATATTGCCTTACAAAAACTTCTAAGTTTGGGAAATATAACCATAATATTTCTATAATATGTTTCAAACTTCATTATATCACATCTGACTAGCTATACTGCTGTGCCCACTAAAGCCTGGACTGTAATAACATCTCAGGAAAGAAAACACTTTCAATATATGCTCATGCCTGTGGTGTTAGGTCCTGCTTTCCACCTCCATCCTCCCTGAGTTCCAGTTCTATTGCATATAACACCTCTGTGGTTCTGCTGATGTCTTTCCTTGAACTTTGCGGTGTGTTTTTTATATGCTTTGTTATACTTGAACACAACAGAGATTTGTGCAGGTTTAGGATTGAGTGTGCAATTAAATGTTCTCTCCAACAAGATAAATGGTACTGATTAAATATTACTTTACGTGTAGAGATAAATCACTACATCCAATTCATGATTTTTTGTGCTGTGTAATACATCAGCCTGAACAATCAATTGAACAAAATAGATCAAGTGAACACATTTCTTCTCCCCTCTCCCCTCCCCTCCCCTCCCCTCCCCTCCCCTATCCTCCCCTCCCCTCCCCT
>CM021697.1:66329532-66365072 GCA_011074415.1 Stictonetta naevosa
CTTCCCTTCCCTTCCCTTCCCTTCCCTTCCCTTCCCTTGCCCAGAACTGGACACAGTACTCCATACTGGCCTCACCAGTGCTGAGTAGAGAGGAAGGACCTTTTTCCTCAATCTTCTGGCAACACTCTGCCTACTGCAACTCAGGGTGCTGTTGGCTTTCTTTGTTGCAAGGGCATATTGCTGGCTCATGGTCACCTTGTTGTCCACCACAAGCCCAGGTTATTCTCTGCAAAACTGATTTGCAGCCAGTTGTCCTCTGCGTGTACTGGGGTTATTCCTTGCTAGGTGTAGGATTTGGCACTTCCCTATGTTGAATTGCATGAGATTCCTGTTGGCCTGTTTCTCCAGCCTGTCCAGTTCCCTCTGAATAGCAACACAGCTGTCTCATGTATCAGTCCTCCCTGTTTTGTATCATCTTAAAACTCACTGAGGGTGTGCTCTGTCCCTTTGTCGAAGTAATTAAAGAAGATGTTGAACAGTACTGACACACTATCAACCCCTGGCTTACACTACTAATGACTGGCCTCCAGCTGGACTTTCTGTGTCCCATTACAGTTCTCTGGGCTTGGCGGTTCAGCCAGTTTTCAATCCACCTCACTGTCATCATTTTGTCTCTGGGTATGTTATAGAAGAGAAAGCCTTACTAAAGTCAAGCTCCATTGCCCTTCTGTCATCCATCAAGCTATTCACTTCATTGTAATAGTCTAGGTCATCAGGTTGGTGAGGCATGATTTCCCATTTGTAAATCCATGTTGACTGCTCCTGCTAGCCTTCATGTCCATAAAGTGTCTGAAAATGATTTCCATGATTATTTGCTCCATCATCTTCACAGGGATGGAGATGAGACAGACCGGCTTGTTGTTCCTTGAATCCACCTGCGTGTTCTTTAAGATAGGGGAGGCATTTGGTTTCTTCCAGTACTCAGAAACCTCTCTCAGCTGACATGTACTTTCAAAGACAATTAATCAAGCAACAACATCAGCCACCTCCCTCAGCTCTCATGCATCCTGTCAGGTTCCATGGACTTGTGAATGCTCAGTTTATTTAAGTAATTCCTAACTTCACTCACTTCAACTGAGGGTAAGACTTTCTTGCACCAGAAGTAAGTCCATTAAAATCAAGATAGAGCAACATAAAACCATGAGTACTGAGCTTTTAAAATTTAATCTAATAAGGCTTTTTTTTTTTTTTCTTTTTTTTTTTTTTCCTTCCATTGCATTGGCATGATAATGAAAGTTACTGAGCATCCTAAATTCCTCCAGCAGTCTCCTGGTGTCTGGATTCTTAATGCTGTTTTGCAGGATCAACCTCTCCAGAACAGATCATGAGTTTTATGTATTAACTTGAGAAATGAATCTTGAAGATATGACACATGTTTTGTTTGTTATTTTAGGCTACTTTATACTTGATCTGATCTTCAAGGTCAGTGTTCTGGTCTATTTTTTGGGATAAACAAATCTGTATCCTTCTTTGACCAGAACATCACATCTTAAAAGTAGGTATGACAGAGCTGTAGTTTACATTATATTTATTTCAACAGTTGGTTCTTATAGCCAATAGAAAAAGAACTTACTGTTGTACCCTGCCTGAATTTATGACCATGCCTTCATCATTTCTGTAATTCTTTATTGCAGCAATGTCCTGGGAAAGATTTTATCTGACTAAGGTAGGTGATAAATGCAGTGGCCACACCAATGTGAAAAAGTTGTAATGTTAATATACAATTAGCAGGGTGTGCAAGCTGTTATTTCCCCTCTATGCTACTTTTGTGCTGTTTACCAAGACCCTTCACACTGAACAATATTTTTGACTATTTTAAAATTTGAAAGGTTTTCATAAATACTGACCGGGTTTGAAATTTACATAAAGTAATACAGCACTTTGTTTTCAGAAGTTTACCACATGATACAAATGATAATACTTCTTGTGCTTCATATAATCTCCAGGTTTGAGCAGGAGAAAGAGTCTTTTTTAATGGAAAAATTATTTCCATGGTTTAGATCTTATAATAGTTGGATTTCAGATGAAATAGCATCCCTGAACTAAAGCTGGGAATAGCATCCTTGTTGCAGATTGTACAGGCACAGAGTCATCCCTCTGTGCACAGGGAAACCTGATGCCATGTACTCATGCTTTTCACTTCCCAGTACATACTTTCTCTCGGTGGCAATTCCAAGAATTGTGCTGGAGTGAGGAACATGTCAACAAAGGAGTTTTGGAGATAAAACTGTTCATTAGTACTGAAAAAAAGTGAAAAATGTAGTAATTGCTTGTGAGTCACGAATACTGTCTGCCTGGAACAGAGTGCATGAACAGACTTAGGAAACATCCCTTGCGTCCACACAACCTCCTGATCTGTCCATGAGCAACAATATAATTTAGTTTTGGACCTGGAAAAATAGACCCTGATATGGAAGGCTTGTTGCAAAAGATGGTGTATTTAGAAAGAGAAAACTTTTTATTAAAAGGTTTGAAGATATACAGTTGTCTTAACACAGGTGAATTTATGCTGAGAAGAAATTAATAGGCTCAGACCAAGTGTACAAGACCAAACAGCAAAGTTGTCTAAATGTACCTGCAGCTAATACCAATTACAAAATGCTGTGTAGTTTTGTGTCATAAAATGGTGTGTAGTTTTTTGTCAAAAAAAAAAAAAAAAAAAAAAAGTTATCCAGGCAGTTTACATATGTCTCAAGGTATTTATATTACAGTTTTGTTTGTAATCTTGTTTTGTTTTGTTTTAATCTTAATCTTTATTTTAATCTTTATGTAGACCCAAAACAACTGGCTAGAATCTTGGTCAGCATGTAGAATTTTTGAAAATACCAACATGACAAATGACAATTCTGCAAATGTTTAAGTATAGTTTTGCATGTAATATAATATAATATAATATAATACTATTTCAATAGTATTTATATTATCAACAGTATATATATAAATATTTTAAATAGTGAGGTGGTACAAAAAGAATCAAAATGGCGAAGTTCAAACTGTTTTCTTTAGAAAGCACAATGGAGGTGCCAAAACATAAGAAACTGTAATGCTTCCTTCAAATATATATATATATTTTTTTCTGTAGAAAATATGTTAAAATTGGCACATTATTTTACTTTTATGTATTTCTATTTTGGAAATTGATCACTTTTATTATTATTATTTTATCATCATCAACATTTGCCCAGGTCTTTGTGCATGTTTGTTGTTGTTGTTGTTTTATGTACGTGTGTTCTGATTGATGAGCTAGAAAACATAGGAAAAAATCTCTTGATAGAGAGTTTCAGCCGGCATCTATAGTCTGTTCTTCCTCACTTCTCTTGAATATTTCAAAGAAATTCTGGATATGTTAACAGAAGGTCATTTCTACGGGAGACTCTGCTGGAAAGAGATGGAAAACTAAAAAAGGAGAAAGAGAATAAGAAATGTTAATGTCACTATTCTGCTGATGGGGTTATGATAAACACTGAAGTCACAGATTAACCCTGTGACAGAGCCAGTAACTGAACCCTATGACCGAGTCTCTGGCTTTTAGCAAAGTCATGCCATCTTTTAATAAGGACTTTTGTCATGATTGGCAGTGAGTCAGAGGTAGTAAAATCTAAACAACTTGCTGTTAATTTCTTTATGATGGCTTACATTTTACACCTTTAGCATCAGTACTGAAATACACTTACAATCACTATATTGAATAAAGCTGTTGTCTTATCCATGATCTCTTTACCATTTAGTATAATTTATTTCATTATTAAAACAACTACATGATATGGCAATTTTTTTCTCCCCCCACAAATATTCTTGGTACTGGACTGACAAAAGTAATTAATGAAATGCTGTTCCCTACTTCAGATTGTAAATAGGTTTACCACTCTGTTTCCAAAAGCTACTATTGTAGTGAAGCAATGAGAACTTCCGTCTATTATTTAAAAACTGCAGGAGGCTAAATAATCTATTACATTATAAACAGCACTCTCACACACAGATATTCATATACACTGCAAAAGAATTTGTGCTTTGTCTAGAGTAAAATGAAGTCCCATAGGTAATTTCTGTATTGTGTGGGAAATCATGTCTCCCACAGCAAATTTATAGCCATGTCTGTTTAAGAGAAATGAAAAATATAGTGTTAAATGGTTTTAACAAAAACATTACATTGTTTCATATTTTTCATCTGTCTTATACTATTGCTAACTTATAGAAGTTATACATCCTGGACAAAGTTTTAGGTCACTTATAAGAACTACCTCGACTAACTCCAATATATTGTTTTGGTCACATTATAAAATGATTTATTGAATATGCATTTAATTTGAATTCATTGCTGGCCTACAGTGACTATAATAGGATTTATACCAAGGTTCATAAAAGAAGAAGAACAACAACAACAAAAAACAGCAGTTGGGAATTGCTATAGAAGTTAACTAGAAATGATCAGTTTTTTTCAGTTTATAACCTAGAACAAGAATTGTCCAGAAATAACAGATTATTTGCCTTGAGAAGGTTTTTTTTTTTTTTTTTTTTTTTTTTTTTCCCACACCCTTATTTAGGTGTAGCTAAATCCTATAGGCATGATGTCCAAATAGTATAAAGTCTGTCACTACAAATCCTGAGGCTCAGGTCTTGTCCTGGACTGGCACCGGCAGCCTCTTTGTATGACCCTGCTGTAGCTGGGCTGGAGGCCTGGGAGTTGTCCGACATCATGATAGTTATACAGTCACTTGCATGCCACTTGCTATAGAAACTGGCAATGGCATGCTTAGTCTTAGTTTTCTCATAGGTTATAGATAATTTACAATACAGCTAAGAATCATCTTGATCTGTATAAAACAGGGAAAAAATGAAATCTGTTGGAGTTTCTACCCTTTTTGTTTGGCTTTTTTTGTTTGTTTATTTTTTGTTTTCTGAAAGGACTGGAGTGTGGTTTCCTAACCTGTCAAAAAATAGCAAGTAATTCATTTTGTCATGTTTTTTCCTCTGGGCATCCCAGAGTCCTTTGCTCACATTAGAGGACCTGGATCCAAAAACACTCTCTTACCTGTCCTTCCCACTTCTGGCTGTTCCTCCCCTGTCTCTGACAAGGTGTTTTAGGGTGTTTGTCAGCAACTGCAAAATTTCCGTTTTGCTTTAGTTTCTATGTCAGTAGAATAAGCATTAAAATGGCTTGTTTTTTGCACAACAGCTGTGAGCCAAAGTTGATAATTACAGAGCACATTAAGCTCAGTACATGCTCAGTACAAGTCAGATAAAGGCAGGTTAGTAATTTTTTTTTATTATTTTTTGTTTAATTGATCACAGGAATAATTGAAGGTGAAGTTGAAATTTGTCCCTTTAGATTTAAGTAGATTTGAGAAGTTGTAGTAGTTTTGTCATCTGACTTTTTCTGCTGAGGTGAATTTTATCCCTGAGAACAAAAATATTCCAGAAGTAACACTGAAGAGAAATCCTACCATAAACAGAAACAAACAAACAAACAAACAAACAAAACCTATGTCCCACCTGTCCTTTAAACCATTTGTCTCTTTTTTCTGAAGTCTGAATCCACCTTTCCTTAATGTGAGACTGACATTAAAGCACAAAAAGCTGAAAACTTTTCCGGTCTTTTAAGGGATGCTTAGAGTCAGAGAGAAGCACCAAATTGCTGTTCCAGTGATAAGCCAAAGCTATCATTCACTGGCTGTGTTTTGGACCAGACTAGCAAAGGCTAGCAAGGCTATCAAACTTACTTTAACTCCATACTTGTAGAGATTCCTCACAAAATCTTTTTTTTTTTTTTTTTTTTTTTTTTTTTGTAAGATTTGAGGAAAGAGGAAACCTGGGAAATGTAGATGGATAATGCAGACACAGCCAGGTATTTCCCTGTAAAATATGTATCCACCAGCTATACCACCTCTCTACCACCTCTCTTGTTTACTTACACCAATAATTTAAAGATAACCATCGGACATTTTCCAGCAACCCCCTCACTGAAACAATTGCATGTTTCATAGTTGCCAAAACGTTCCATGAAAGTCAGCAGATTTATGATTTAAAGAAAAACACCCTATCACATTCAACAGCTTGCAAAAATAAACTTCCTCCCAAATTTGACGTTCCCTGATCATGGTGTAAGTTTGTTTAAAGGGCAATTACTGCGTAAGAACTTTGTATTTGTTCAGTTGAAAGTTGCTTGCTGTTTCTGTGAAGTTTTCACACTGCCTGTCCATGTACTTCTGTTAGCTCTTGTAGTCCACTAGAGCTATGCTTGCCCACAGCACTAAATACAGCTCCTTCCTAAAAGGCTGTGTTAATCTTAATTAAGAGAAAATAATCTACAGCCCTTGAAGACTTATAAACTTCCATAAAAATTAATTTATTCTCTAGTACCTCTCCAGGTCTTTTGGGGTTGGACTATGCTTCTGAGACTCAGCCCTAATCTCAAAGGATCACACTCACTTCTAGTTCTCCAGAAGAGTAACTGTGAGCAGTTCTGGAAAAGGGACTGTTTGTTTGTTTGTTTGTTTGTTTGTTTGTTTTTCACATTTTTCACTTGGCCCCTGAGGTCAAGTGAAAAGGTCTGAGGAAAACTCAGCACTAGACCTAACACAGTATCTGGTTAAATATAAGGTGTAAAGTTAATTGGGTCTTTAATGTTTCCTGACTCTTCCATATTAAAGAGAAGTTCTCACTTTTTTTGCATGTGATCTTTGTATATCTAATGCATGCATTTGTCAGTTATGATCCCAGTGTTTCCCTGTACCTAAGGGAATTAAGTGCACTTCAATCAAAAAAATGGTAGCAATATTTGAACTTGCTCATATGGACTTAGCTTAAAATAATAGTGTATGCAAAAATGCATTCAGTTGCTAAGCAAATCATAACCACAGAATCCTGCATACAGCTTGGAAATATAACCATGGTAAAATCAGGAAGTTGAGAGATGTCTCAGAAAACATATCTGAACTCCTTTTCACTTTTCTCTAGGGACTCTTAAAATTTAGTTATGTCATAAATGTATTTGGGAATTGGTTTATATGTTTGTTGGAAAGTGATACTTCATCAGGACCACAGATTTTGTTTGTTTGTTTGTTTGTTTGTTTTCCCTGATACATTCCAGCTTCAATAAAAATTCATCAAGAGAGATACTGTGGGTCTAAGGTAGAATTTGGTGGACTAGAACAGGGTTTGACTGATAGGGATGCCTGCCCTAGAATAGTCATTAATCCAGAGGTTGCAGAGTTTGTATAAAATGTGATAACTTGTACTAGTGTTCCTGACCCGATCAAACAGGAGTGCCCTGGCTACCAGTGTGCTAGCTGGTCTGGGATAGGCATTTATCTCCTGCTTTCACTGATGTAAACAGGAACAAATATACGTGGTCCATAATTATAATTTAACTGGAAATTAAAAGACTGTGTGTAACAAAGAGAAGATTAATGTAATAGAAGAGCTTTCCAATACGAATAGTAAAATCCTAATCTGATAAGGCACAAATCCTAATTTAGTTAACATATAACTTGATCTGCTTATGAAAGAGATTATGTATGTCTTTGCTTGTAATTGCAGAAAGGGAATGGGATACCCTAGCAGGCCCAGTCCAATCTTGTGTTTTTAGAAAACGTCCTATATTCTTGTCTTTATTTTGCTGGCAAATGGGGATAGTTTTTGAATTTAAGGTATGATGGAACAATAAAACTGTTCCCTTCTTAACTGTATTGTATAAACAGCCATAAACTCAGTCTTTGTAAATGCATTGTTTGAATTGCCCAAATGGCAGCTAAATCATAACACGTAATTTTTGTGCATTTCCATGCATTTGTATCCTTAGTTATGCTTGCATTTCTCAAAGTATTAAATCCTAGCTACAGGAAGGAAGATGTGACAATGAGCTAATGTGAGAGTCAGAACTATCCATGTAATCCTATAATGCTTAGAATGTTCTTCATCAGTATGAAAATTCTCCGTCTTCTCTTTTCTGCCTCCTTACGCCCAATTTGAATAACTTGCAGAAATTTAAAAAAAAAAAGAAAGCATCATATTTCCATCAGGAAAATTTGTGTAAACTGTGTAAAGCATGACCATAAGTGTAGTAGACACATTATGTACTCTTTTTGTTTCTTTGAAATGACAGACAGAATTAAGGACTTGTTATTTATACATTGTGCAACTTTAGATCTTAAAAATACCATTTGGTGTCATTAAAAACATAAAAAATAATCTGTGAAATGTTATGTCACTGTTTTTCCCAGTTTATATAATTGTCATCATCAGGCCCAAACTGACTAAAATTAAATTTCAGGTCTATCAGTTATAGACTTCTAAGAAAACATTGATTCATTTGAATTTAAAAAGAGTATTAGAAAATGTCAGATGGCTTGTTCTCTAATCTCTAAAATCAAAAATGTCCTAAGAGGAGTGTGAGAACTAGATAGCCTGTTGTGATATAGATGGTGTACTTATTTTCAAACTAACACAGGAAAACATGCAGATTTATGATCATTTAATCTAAAATAGTTACAGGTACATCTTATCTGACAAGTGGTTTGTCATTCACATTCTATAAAAATAAACATTTTTAGCACCTAAAATGCCAACCGAATGACCCTTATCTGGTAAGATGTACCAACAAACATTTATAGTAATGGTTACTGGATAAAGTGAATTGAGGTCTTTAACAAAAGAACATTAGTGAACTCTCATTCTTCCTGTCACCTTTGAAAACATAGTGATATTCTTCTGACAGGATAAAAAAGAGTCCATTCCTTCTTAAGCGATTTATGGGAGGTCAGTTTTAGTAACGTGTCCTAGTTGTATCATTTTTAATTGACAAAAGAAAAATGTAGAATTTTACCAAGTCTTAATATAACTTAGTTATGTCCATAAAATATCACAGCCCTGGGATTCATTCTCCAACGCCCCCCCCCCCCCAATGCTTTTAACTTGCCTAAGTCCTGCAGTAAAGCCCTGATCTGTTTACTGCTAAACCCCAGAAGTTTGAATTTAATTGTAATTTTTTTAAGTTTTATAATTTCTCTTCTGCAATTCTAAAATACAGAGGCTGTGAACAGGATTTGAAGTTCCTAAATATGACCATCCATAGGCCTCAGCCGAAGCTTGTTGTCCATCCTTCCAACTTTGTCAAGAGACCAAAGAGAGAAAAAAACTCTGTTTCCTAACTTTTTCCTTAGGCTGTTTCCTAACATTTAAATGGACGTTTCCATTCCTAATATTTCATATTCCTAACACTGAAATGGACATTGGCTTAATGAAAGCAGAGTCTGACCATCATGGCTGTTGCTTTGTGTGTCCTGGTACATGAGCAGTTTGAAATTGGATCTCTGCAAAGTCCAAGATTAAACTGGCAATTCTGAGAATGCTCATGGACAGATGAAGGGATGGGTTCACTAATAATCTTGTTTCCCTAGGACTCTTTAAACTTCATCAGTTAGTTCTAGTTTTTAACCAAATTTCGGATGCCTATTTCAAAAGTACTTGAAACGTATTTCCTTTCTGATCCTCTGTACCTTAAAAGAGAGAGTGGGTAGGTGAAGGGAGAGGTATCCCTAAGCAGAAAAGGTGGCTTTCACTTCCAGTAATAACCAGTGGTCATACTGGTAAGAGACAAAACAGAAAGATTTTCCCTATTTTCTTTTGAGAAGTTGTTTATTTTATTATTGAATGTTGCAAAATCCTTCATACTGAGATGAGGAAATGGGTGTACTTGAGAGAAAGGGCCATCAAGGCAGGATCACTGAGACACCATGTCTGGGGCTTGGAGACCTATGCTCAGTTTTCACCTCTGAAAAGAGCTTTCTTGACTCTGTGTGAGCAATTTGCTTTTCTATGGATTGCTTCTACACTTAGAAAATTAGACTACTCCTGAACAGAATTGTTGAACAACTTTTTTTTTTTTTTTCCCGTTTTAATTTTCTTTACATGAAAGAATTAATATTGTTTACATGAAGATTTGAAAAATATTGTGCAGAGGCAAAATAGGAAAGAAGCTGAGAATAATTCTGTCAAGAGAACCTTTTCTGGGATGTGATCCCTCTCAGAAACAAAATTCACAGTGAGATGTAGTAACACATGAATTTCCTCATATGATAGCTGAGCTAGATTTTAATTGCCGGCTTACAAAGATTTGCATTGAACTAGAACCGATCTTAGTATCAGTTTCCTTTCAAGGAAATCTACCGTGCATATTTTCTTGACTGAGTGCCTACTATGTTTTTGTATTTTTGTCATATGTTAGTATCTGATTTGTTCAATTAAATACTCTGTAGGTGTTACACAGAAAAAAAAAAAAAAAAGAAAGGCAAAAAAGCTCTGGACTTTAGACCTAAACGTGCTTCTGATGTAGGTCCTACACTTTTTGAAAAGCAGACAGTAATAAAAAAGTAAAGAAATCAGAAGTACCTTAGTACCTTGAGTGCCAATTCCAGGTGTTAATTACTACAGAGTGATTGCGACAGTTTAGAACTGAAACAACATTTTCGTGCTAAATTTTAACAGCAGCAGTACAGTGAGTGTTACACTGAAACACTGACAATGTAAATCCTGAGGTAAGTGATAGGTATATTACAACCATCTGGGCTTTTGCCCCTTTCAATATTTGTTTGCCATTTCATTCTTCTACCTATAATCTAGAGGTTTATGGTAAACTTATTAATCCTAACAACTATATTTTCATTTGGAAGCCAAGCCAACCGTCAATAAACATCAAAAGAACTACTTGTTCTTCAGAGGATATGTTCAAAGAGAGGGTTCATGCATCACACAATTGCTGGAGTAAAAAATTCTTTATTGAGGTTCTTCATTGATGCTATCATTTATGAACCTTCCAGGTCTCCCCAGTCATTAGGTAGTTGAAGACTTAAAATGCCATCGCTTAAAGTTGTTGGGTTTTGTTTTTTTTTTTTGTTTTGTTGTATGTGTGTGTGTTTGTCTTCATTTTGATCTGCATTTCAGTAAGGTCTTAATCTTTTATATTAATCAGAAGTCTTGTCTCTTATTTTTATTTATTTCTATTTATTTATTTTTATTTATTTATTTATTATTTTTTTTAATCTAGGTCTATGACTCCTACAAAGGCAAAGAGTCTTTTCAAACTTGACAAAAAAAGTTGGATTATGTCAATGAATGTGCAAATAAGCCTGATGCTATGGAAGTAGTCCAAAGGCCATTAAAATCAACTGCAATCTTTCCACTGACTTGTGTGTATTCTGCCTCACTTCCTTGGGGTGAAATACTGTCAGTGTGAGTCACATGAGTATATTTTGTCCCATAAATGATTCAAATTAATTAAATTATTGAGACAACTCATAAGATCAAAATAGTAATCAATATGAGAGTGAAGAATCTGCAATAAATGTTATCATTACCACTACATAGTTCACAACTTACATTTATCTTTTCACTTTTGTGGTGTTTTATGATCAGGAAGCAATATTTTTATTTTGGGAGTATCCTGCTTATTTGTGTTTGTGCAGTGTACATTTTTATAATATTTACACACCAATGGAATTTTTAATACTTAGTTTAAGATGAAAAGGTGTCTCTCTAAATTTTAAGCAGTTTTTGTGCAAAAGGAAATCCTATGATTTTGCAAAAAATAAAATAAAATTTAAGGCACTAGAATTACAAACATAACATTGAAGTATGTGGTCTGATTTTAAAAAATACTCAGCCCTTTGGATACTAAGATAATTATTTAAATATTTGTGTTTGGTTGACTGCACTTTTAAAAAATGTCCTTTTTTTTTTTTTTTTTTTTTTTTTTTTTTTGGGTTTTATTTTTTTTTAAAAAAATTTTTTTTTTTTTTTTTTTTTTTTTTTTCTCATGAGGTTTAAGTATCTTGGCAAGTAATTGTTTTGGATTTGATAAAACATGTATTTTATGTTCCATTTATTTACAGGATTTCCAGGTGCCAGACCCTACTCTTGCAGGAATTAAAGTTGATTCTCTTTAGTGCTAGCAATGCAAGTACTTAGCTACATCTAAACATCTTTTTCAAAATGTTTATCAGTTAATGTTTATAAACAGACTAATGCAAGATGAAAAAATTCAACATGGAACATTACCCACAGACTTAATGTGGTGAAAGTGAAGTTTGACTTGCGTTTTCACACACTACTTCAGAATGGCCTCCTAGAAAGACCCTACTACCTTGCTTCTCAGATGTTCCAAGTCATTGTCATTAAGCTGACTCCTGTTGTCCTCTTACATTGTACACATCTTCTGGAGTCAAACTGCAGCATGCAACAGCATCTTGCTTGGGTGTAGGTGCTTTACACAAGAATAGTAAGACATGCACTCCAGCATAGGTGGCACAAGTTTCCAGGATTAGTTGGACAACTCTGCATTCTGCCCAAGTTCTCCACTGCCACACAGTTCATCCACGCTACCCTGACACTTCCTGGCTGCCATGTAGATCTGTCTGTCAAAGCATGCCATCTGAAAAGTATGAGCACAACATCCAATAATAATAGTCTATGATGTTCAACAGCAGTTCCATGTCTAGTTATAAACAATTTGCAGCAAAACAGAAAAGTACCTTCTGTTCGCAGCCTTATTTATTTATTTATTTATTTTGTCCACAAACTCATGCTTCTTTAATCTTCCTAGGATTTTTCTCTGTTTGTTTTTCAGGAGTTTATTTTATTTATGGTTTTATTAATTTTCCGAGAACTTTTGCTAATAGCATGATTTGCCTGTGTTTTTCCAACAGAAAATGAGATCAAGAGTGCTGCATGATGCTAATTTTCAAAATTTTATTACCAGCAGAGAAATGTTTCTTGGAGGACTATTGGGTTTTGCCACCTGTGTTCTCAGTACTGAAGACAGTTTTCTGTGAGTACTTGGGCAAATCTGTTCACTGCACTCCACCTCAGTTTTCTTATGCTTAAAATGGGCATTACCCAGCCTAGAAAAACACAGTCAGAAGTACAAATAGCCTGATGATAGAAGTGAAAGCTATTATATCTAAGACAAATATCTTTTGATGTCCTGTTCATGATTCTCCTCTTTTTTTTTTTTTTTTTTTTTTTTTAATAAATAGACAAACTGAATTTGACAGAATCCCTTTGCTTCACTTTTCATTGGGACAACATCTAAAGATGTTAGCCAGAGTTTGTCAGCCAGAGTTTTCTTACGTGCATGCTGAGCAAAAACTACTATGCCATTATTGCTGAAGTCTACGTGGGGTAAGCCATTTTTTACTGTAGTCTGTGAGAATGTCCTCTCTGATATTTGCTGAATTTGATGGCTTGGATTGGTTGTACAAGAAAAGAAGAAAAAAGGCAACAAAACCACAAACTTAAATACCACGTTGCTTGATGGAAATTTGCTTCCAAAATGTTTTCAGTGTTCTCAGGGTCACCCTTGTTACAGAACAGCAGTTGCTTCTTCCAGTTGGCTTTAGGATAGTATAATATGTCACCTTGCACTAAGATAATGCTAGAAAAAAACATATTTCTTTACTAAAACATCTCTACCTTAATTATTATTTTTACTGATAGCTTAAGGTTATCCTTTTTAGAATGAATACCAGTCTCCTGATACAGGTAAAAGGCCAGAGTCATGTCCTGTCTCCTGATGTTTGTGTCTTGAGATATTCACAAATGCAGGAGGAATGCAAAGATGGCTATCACACAATATAGCTATGGCCCAGTTTGAAGCTTTGGGGACATTAAGAAATTGACAGTGGTCTCACAGAGATCAGATAGAGTTGTTAGCAAACCCTTCAGCAGCAGTATACTGGCTTTATTCAGGAAAAACTAAAACATTAATTAGAAGCATCTGTATACTTAAAACAAGTAAAAAAAAGTTTTAATGAGAGATAGAACCAAATGGGAAGATTGGGCCTGAAATATATATAATATGATATATATACATACAGGTGATATTGAACAAATATATTAGAATCTGAAATATAATCCAAAACAGCTTTGACTGAGGTTCTGGAAGTGAGGACAATAAAGCATATCTTGTAGTCTGAATAAAAATTGATAGCTGTTTGAGGGTTTGGCACTAAGCCATCCAATAACTGAGTTTAGAGCTGATGGTGAAGGCATTATAACTCTCAATCTGCTAGTAGTAATATTTAAGAAAATTGGAATAAACTAAGTAATCTGAGAAAGAATGTTAAATTGATACTTTTTCTTCCTGACTCCACTAGCAAAAAGAAAACTGAATGTAAGTGCTAATCTTTCCATCTACCACTTTAAGGTGATCAAAAAGCTTTTCTTGTCTCTACTGGATTGACTCACAAAGTATCTTTTTAGAACAGGTTATTTTAATTGCACTTTCTGCATATAAAACTTCCTTCTGTAAAATATATGGATATTTGCATTCATGGTTTACTATACTCCTGTTGCTTTCTTAGTGGGCCTATAATGTTTACAGGGTGAAAAGAAGAGAGAACTTGTTTGTAGTACCATATTCTCTGTGTCATTTGACACAGTATTAGGGAAGAGTGATTTAGGCATGAGAGCTGTACATGGTAGGCCTGAGATAACGTGATGCTATTATATCTACAGGGAGGAAGCAGTGCGAAAGTCCTTGGAGCCCTATATAAACAAAATCAGGATTTTGATGGTAGTATATGGAAATTCACATTTGCTCTCCAGAAGTAATGTCTTTCTCCTGTAAGTTTTGGAAGAAAGCCATGCAGCTAGTAATATTTTGTTCCATACCAAAAGATCCCAGAACACCTTATAAAAGCATACCTATATAGCAAAACAAATACACCTCTGTATGGTTTGCAGCATAAGCTACACAGATAACCAGTGCAGGATTGGTTGTCTGGGTTGTAACCTCATGTAACCAGTGGAGTTAAACAGCGTAACAGAGAAATTAATTGAGCGGGGTTTTTTTTGTTTGATTGTTTTTGTTATTTTTTTATTATTATTATTTTTTTTTAACACAGCTCTTTTCAGGGAGTTACACCATTATAAAATTGAATAACATTTGTGAATTATGAATAATGGAATAAAAAAATTTGCATCTAAGGAGTTAGTATTTTAAGGGCTACCTTAACCATTAAATTGGAAAAAAAAAATATTGGGGAAAAAAAAAAAAAAGTTGTGTGATTTCATAGGTAGGAAAGATGGTGCCATAGGTTTTTTAATATGGAACAAAACCTATTAAGCACCTCCTGACATGGAGGCAATTCCAAATTATGTGAACAGGATTTTCTTGATTTACTGGCAATGTTTCTTTAATGTTACCACTAGTGGCCACCAGGATGTTTTAGAGCCCAAACAACATTCAAGTAGTCCCACCCTCAAGATTTGCTAGCCTGCTTTTGGTTGCAGTTACTTAGAATTCCATGTCTAGTCAAATTTAAAAAACAAAACAAACAAACAAAAAAACAGTAACTTGCCCTTTTCTTCTTAATAGTTCAACAGTATTGTCTTTCTGGAAAACATGCTTTTATAACGTAGTGCTACATTAAATGAAAATAGCCAACATAATCATCTTTTTTAATATGAATCATATCTCTTTTTGAGAATCCGCTAAAGAACAGTACATGTTAATTCATTTTGGTCTCCATGACGCACGCAAGATAGGGCAGTGTTGACCAGCTGCAGTTAACCTACTGCTAAACTCAGCCAATAGATTGCTCCATACTCCAAGCAGATGTTTCTCTTTTAGGCTCTTGTAGACCATATCGCTTCCCAAGTAAAAACACCAGCACAGTTGGAACCTGGAAGGACTCATCTCAGCAACAGAAACAAGGTGCCAGCAGCATCAGCATCAGTTTATTAATAAAAATTCATGAACAGAACAGCAGTTGCATTTTGCTTTAGATTTTTTTTTTTTTTAATCTTCACTTTTTCTTCTGTAAATTTTTTTCTTGTAGCAATTTACCTCTGGGTGAGAGGAGAGACAGAGAATCTTTTTTGGTTAGCTGTACGGTTGCTGTTTGTCAATCATAAAATGGAAGAGTGCACTGCATTTATGTAAATAATCATTATTAAAATTCATGTGTCACAGATGATAATTGTTATACTTTAGGCATGTTCTAGTCTGAAATAAGGAAAAGATTATTATACTTCAAGAGCATAGAACAAATTTGATTTTAATTTTATACCAGAAGTAGCTCTACCAATGTCAGGGAATTCATATTTGTTTATGTTACTGTAAGAAAATAGTAATGCTCATTAAATCTGCTCTACAGGATGAATGACAATGAACAGACCTAGGCTTCTATGATAGACTTTGAATGAGAATTGTTTCCAGTTCCTGGAAACATTCTCTTTTCTCTTGGGATTTGTACATCCGTTTTTGTCCAGTCAATGGTACAGAGAGTTATTTATGAAATGGTAATTAATGCCACTGTTTTTATACCTTATGTAAATGTGACCTGAACCCTAGAGAGACAAGTTACATAGAAAGAACATAAAAGACAAAACTGGGGAATGGTATGTCTTGCCTTATTGCTATTTTCCAGAAGCAGTGGAAGGGGACTGAATCTCTTCTCTTACTATGGCTTCCAGAAAAATGTTATAAAATTATATAAAGTCTCTCTCTTCTAGTTTGGTCCAAAGTGTACCTGCCACTGATAATTCATATATTTCTTCCTGGTGAGAAATTTTGTTAAGAGTTTATTCTAATGACAAGAAGACAAGAATGAAGAGAAATAAGATATCAGAACAGGAATACTGCTTGCAAAAGTATTTGGGGAAGGTAAAGCACCTAAGAAAAGCTCAGCACAAAATGGGAACTCTTGCCATATTGTATTTCATGTTGGGTTGCAGAGTAGGAAGAATTCAGATGTGTGGATTCTGCTAAGCAGTGACTACACTGTGACTACCAGCATCATTTGCAAGCTAGTGATACTCTGCTGTTGATGTTGAGGGGAGGAGTGGGGAAATAGCTAGTTTCCATTATAGTCCAATTGAAAGGGAATGGCAAACAACACTGTCTCTCACGTTCCATTGGCTGTGCAAAAGAATTAGTTTTTAATAACATCTTTTTAAGATTATTTACGTAGTCTATTTGCCATTATCCGTATCAGTTCATGCCCTTTGTGTGTTTTAGATAACATTGTTGTGTTTCCTTTGACTTAACATTTAGAGCTCTGTGAACTTGCCAATAGTCAGAGTAATTCTGGGCTCCCTCTGCAGATCCTTTCCAAAAGCTGTTTATTAAGCAGCTATTAATTATTATAGTTTGTAAATTCAGCTGTCACACTGGAGGTCTCTGTAGCTACACTGGTAGGTTCTGTTTGCCTGTGCTTCTTCTGGGTAAATTTATATCTGGTATTTACATCCGAGAAATCTTTCCAAAAGTGAAAAGGAAGAACTCAGGCATAGCTCAGTGTCTTTCCAGAGCATTTCTGGCAGACTGTGCAATGGCCAAATCTGAAAATCCCTAAAGCTTGAGATTGTTCAATTCTGTGAGTTAGAATTGTCTTTTCCTAACAAGTAGGCCACCCACATCAACTGCAATCAGATCCAAAAGTCTTCTGGTTGCTGTATGGGTCTCCAGCCAATTTCCGTGCAGGATCTGTGAAGATCCATTAAATACACTATTTGGAGCTGTACCCTGTGCATAAGTAATGCCCTGCACAGCATCCTGTGTTAAGAAGTATGATGGTCATGGGGCACAACCTGAAGCAATAAATAAATAAATAAATAAAATTATAAAGGCTCAAGAAGATACCATCTAATCCCAAGCAAACACTTGGCAAAAATGAAAAATGAATATGAATATTGTCTGGATTGCTGATTAAAAAATAAAAAGAGGCTTTCAGGCCCTACATTATGCAGGATGTAAACTACTACTGTTCCACTTGCCTGCCTAAAAATAAATATCAAAAGTGTATGCAGCAAAGACAGATAACAGTTGTTCTCAGAGTATTAATTTCTATGAGCCATCATGACGGCCTTTCCCCTCATTGCTGACTTCCCAGTCATTTGGGAGTTCAGGCCTTGGTACAGGGCCTGAACTTGGAATTTGATGGTGGTCAAATCTTAATTGTGAAACTATGGAACTTTTACTTGTGGTGACAGCGAAGCACATGGCATTTTGTTTGTTTGTTTGTTTTCCATTTCTAGTGTTTTTAAAAATTATTTAAGGCTCTGTAGCTTAGACTTTAATTTGTATTTACAAAACAGCCTGCCTCTACCAGAAGAAAAACAATTGTTGATAAAAAAATTCCTCCTGAGAAAGGCTTCCAAGAAATAAAACAAAGGAGGAATAAATGATACGTTCCAGAATCTGTGCTGAGAAACATTCAATGCAAGTTTCTTCCGAGAGAATACCCAAGAAGATACTTATCTCTTTTTAGGACTGGGGAAGTCAGATAGGGTTCGCCTGTGTAGTAAAAAACAAAGACAGATGGAGAACCATCTGAGGCATTCTAGGTCATAGCTTCCTGATCATCACCTGGACACACTGCACAGACAGGATGCATTTTAATTAGGCAATAATACAGTCTATTATCTCTTGGTATGTTGGAAAAAGCAACCATGTGCAACACATCATAACACTGACAATACCCATCATCCAACTGAGAGAATAGCTGGGGCAGGTGGCACAGAGTAGTACCGAACAAGGGGAGCATAGGGATAACAGGTGACACTTGCCTGGAATCAAGAGTGAGTGCCATGTAACAACTTAAATCTGGATCAGAGTGCACTGGTGTTAGGATCTGCAGATAGACATTCAAGCTCAAAAGGGGGACACCGCTAACACCTGTCATCAAACTGTGAAGGAAGTGCAGCAGAAAAGGAAGGCTGTACCAAGGGCAGTGGAAGAAATATTGTATTTGGAAAAGTCCACTAGGCTAGTTAGCAAGGGTGCTTGGGCAACAGATGACAGCTGAAAAGAAGGAAAGTTTTACTTTTGTACAAACATACAGCTGATCCATAGATGTATTTCCCAAATCGATGCTGTGATAATTTACCTCATAATAAAACTGTAGCTATAGATGCAGAGCTTCAGAGCTCTGTTTGCACACTCAAGGAAAGGTGTTTAGTATTTCCTATAAGCAGGGTGGGGTTTGAGCTGACCTTATCAGTAATTTAAAAAGGAAACATAGATATGTAAATCTAAGTCTTTTCTGTCAAGGTCACTTGGCAGAAGATTACATTTCACCAGTGACCTCTTTCCACAGTTCTCACTGGTTGCATTTATATTCTTTCAATAACTGTAAAGTCCTTGTCCCCATCATCAAGGCTCTTCAGTTATTTCTTTGCCTACGTCTCTGCTATCCCTTCCTCTTACCTCCTGTTTTTCATTCCTCAGGCTCCTCTACTCCTTCAGCTCATTGCTCATTCTCTGCTTCTCCCACTCTGTTTTGCAGTTTCACATTTTCTCCCACTTTCTGTGCAACAACCCTGCCTTCCTCTTCAAATTTGGCAACAAAAGTCCTGTCCTGTACTCAATGTCAATAGGGTCTTTCTTCAAATGAAATGATGATCCTTTACCCAGAATAAATTTGAAGTGCTTGATAGAGGAGACAACTCTGTGTTTTTTATGTGTTGTGAAATACCAACTATATTTTCAGCTCTTCAGCCTTAAAAATAGATAGTACAAAGGACTAGGGTAAAACATGGTATGGTGTTGCATGCTCTTGATTTCATCAAGTGCTCTGAATGTGAATACTCTGAAAGGTAAGAGAAGTTAAGCCAAGATACTTTCTAAAGCTTTGGGATAATGGAAATCTGGAAAGGTATTCAGTTGTGTATTTCAGGACAAAGTTCATATTTACTCACTTATTGACCTCTCTTTTTCCCTCCATCCATTCAGCAGATAAGACTGCTATCTAAATCAATAGCTCCTAAGCTTAAGATATTTCCTATCATATTTCTGGAACAAAAACAATCATTTGTTTCAAACTGGAGCCATTCCCAGTTCTCAGCTGTAAAACAAATATATATACATACTTGTCTATATATATGCACATGGCACAAAGATACATGCTAAGAGTCAGTCATACAGTGGAGTAAGACTAGAGGTGTAACATGAGAGCCCTGGAATGATTAAACTATGCTTATTAATGAATTTTAACAGCCACAAAATGTAATTACTTCTCTAGAAGATGCTGTTTATTCATCGGGCAATTCAAAAATCAACCTGTAACTAAATTGACAAATGCTTGACTTCTGAGATATCTACAAGATTTATATTTTGAAGAATACTTATGCAACTTTATGTCCAAACTTTCACTTATCACAGTACTATCTTAAAAGATCTTCGACCTCTGTATGCCATGGTCCTTTCTCCAGAGGCTCATAAGCCACCTTGCACTTCACTGGTTCCTGTCACCACTCTCTGGCTCCATAAAGTTAGTATACTTTTTCAAACTGTAGTTAATAGGATATAACTGACTCTCTGCCATGATAGTTAAGTCAGAGACCATTCCACCTCTACTTGTTCCTTCTGCTGCTGCCTTTCAGTATTATTCCTGTGCATTCACATAAACCTCACATTTCTTCCTTCTAGAAAATGGTATGTCTTGCAAAATCACTTATGCCAGTCTCCAGTTATTGTAGGTTCATTTTAAATATATTTTCCTTTTTATCCCATCTACTCCACTTTGAAAGGTTGTTTGAAGTTCCCTTTTCAACATTTAACACAGAATAATTTATAGCCTACATCTATTTGAAGTTGGTATATTGGTATATACGTTTCAAAATGTCTTATAGCTTTAATAGTATTTATGTACACATCACTTAAAATAACTTGTTCTCCTAAACAATTCAAGACTTTTCTGTTTTGTTTTAAAGTACACTATTTCCTTGCTCCTTCTGAAGGACTTTATCTGTACCTGTTACAGTTTCAGAACTTTACTGAACATGGGAGATACTACTATGCCTTAATATATATAGCTAGTAAGTTTCAACTTTCTTTACCTAGTCTTCAGCTTATTTAATTTTCTCCCACTACGGTTCCCAGCGATCTATTCATCATGATCTTCTTACTGACCCATTCCTGGTTTGATTAGCTTCCAAAGTTACATCCTAACATCCAGGTAGATACATGTATGCATACATGTTCTCCCCAGTTGTAACCTCTCCACTTCAGTTTTCATTCCTCTCTGTTTATATCAAGTTTAACTTAGCAACCAAATGAGGCTGTGAGATCCAACAAAGCAGTTGCCAAAGATCCAGAGAATTCAGGTGATGTGAACAAAGATTCAGCAGCAGCAGTGCATTGGTGTGCCCCCAGTTGGAAAATATCTAGTGGAGACTGAATCTTTAAAAAGCTGATTTGGCAAAAGCTTTAGAACTTGTCTGAACTTTGAATTTTCAAAGGGTTGTAACCTCATTAAATTTGTTTAATTTTCAGTGGATGAAAAAAAGAACTATGTAAAGAGCTATTTTCTCTCAGCATAACAGTTGCTACTTCCTAACCATAAGAATATTCTCTCTTTCTTGGAAAAAGGTAAGTAAATCATTCTTAAAAAGAGTAATAAATCTTATTTTTTTTTCTGTTCTAATTTTTAGGGATGATTGAACTATTTTGACTGAAACCTTACATCTTCCCTTCCATTTAGCTAAAAAACAACAAAATTAATCTAAGCCAAAAATAACCTAGAAGTTTTCAATGGAAAGAGTTAGTTCTGTAACATTGTAAATAATAGGAAATGGTATTCAATAAACTTTAGTAATGTAGGTAGTTCCTGTTTCATCTATATTAAGAACTTTAGTGTGGTATGTGGGCATGTATTTTATTAAACATGGTAAACTGAACACCCTACTATTTTATTGTGTAATGACTATCACATATTAAAGCAAGAAATATGTTGAAACCTGTTGGAAAGTGTGAAAATATGCTACCTTTTAAGGTGTTTTAAATTAATAAACTGTTTCTCTAAGTTATATAGCAAAATCTGTTGTAATTAATAAAATCAAGTATAATGCAAGGGTATAAAAAAAAAGGCATTAAACTTTTCTACTGCATATCTTTTTCATCCTCTAACAAAAGCACAGAGGGAAAAGAAGAGTCTTAGCTTTCATTCGTTGGTCTGCCATAGTTTTCCTATAAACAAAGGTAATAATTAAGCCTTCTTCTTCCATTGACTTTATCTTTAAACAATTTTCTATATGTCATCCTTCCACCCCAATTCAATAGCCAGAATTATTATTTAAATAGGCCTATAGTAACTTGTATGCTTGCTGGTTCTACTATTTTCCTCTTGACTATTGGCAAAACTTTATGTACTTCTCACAGCTATTTTTTCTAAGCCTATTCCAGGTTTGTGTGACGGTGTGCTTGGCTTGAAATTCTTTTGGATTAAAGCTCTTCGTTGTGTATAAACATAAACCATTGTTTGGAAACTACAGAAAGAGTGATACCATATTAATTTTGGTCTCCTTCACTAGTCAGACTAGGGCAGTGTGTGTTTTGTACTTGCACAGTGGTGGTGACCGGTATTAGTTTATTCTTTGCTTCTAGACAGTAGGCAGATATTTTGTTAATTCTCTACAGCCTCTGTGAAACTTCAAATTGAGTTGACATGATAGTGTTTATTAACATCACTCTGTGGCATACATTCCTGGAATACTCAGCTTATTGCTATTCCCATAAATACATGTGTGTTCCTCATTGTGAGGTGTGCACTTCTGTTTAGCATGTGACAGGAACTAATGGGCTGTATGGGAGGGCTTTGTCCAACAGTTTCACCAGTCTTTAAAATAAGAGTTGCTCAAAATGCTTCTATAAAAATCATTCAGACTGATAGATTCAAACAGACAACACAGGAATAAGAAATCACTAGAAACTCAGTTCTGTGTTTCTTGTATAAGGATGTGTGAGTTTGATGTAGATTGACCAGAAATTTGTTTATAAGTATATAACAGAATGTCTTTGAACTGTCACTTTAAGCTGTAGTAAACTACCTACAGTGATCTGGACTAAATGTATAAACCAGAAATAAGAGGGAAGAGGCTGAATGGCATTTCTTCTCTCCACCCTACCCTCCATTTTGACATGGTAAACCTGCCCACTTAGACCTTTTCTTGTATATGTGTCACTTGCCTTGTTGTCGAGACTTCCTTTAGGCAGTGAAGACTCTAATCAGCGATGCAAAAGTTGTTGAAACAGCCGTGTTGACTAAGCTGCCACAAAATGATTTAATTCTCAATAGACAGGTGAATTTATGTGGGGCTTGGAGTCCTGTTTAATGAAAACACCTTGCTCCAAAATATGCACTTCAATAACAATGACAGAAAAGTATCACATTTACCTAAATATTTCATAGGGGCAATCCAAGCATTTAAGCTTCCTCTTTAGGAGCAGGAAAGCTCTTGCTTTCTTTCCAAGAAAAACTCAGGAACTATTGCATGAGTGTTTTCAAGTATTATGAAAACATTAGAAATAAGGGGGCCTTGCTCAGTTCACTGTAGGGCTTAGAACACTAGACTGGAAGCTGGAATCTGTGACTCCATTTCTACTTCTGTCCTGCTGTATATGCTTGTTTAGTTCAAAATTCTTTGCTTTTCCTCTTACTTCTTGGTGTTATATAGTGAGATGTCAAAGCATCTGGTGCAACTGTCAGAAGCTAGTACTGTCTGGGAGTATGAGACCTGTTTGTGCATGCCTGTGGATTTGCTGAGCACTAGTAAGCTCTGCTGCAAGGAAACTTTGCACCATTTCAGAGTATGAGTGGAGTGAGATTATGACTATCTAATGAACAATCTTGTACACAAACTCTCCTAAATTCTTTCAGGTAGAAATGGTCTCTGACATACTTGTACAGCACTTGGTTCAACTTGTTATTATTAGGGTCAGTACTTAGTTTTGTAATGAAATTTTATTTTGTGTAATTTTGCTTTCTCCAGAAATAAATGTAGAGAAATCTAAGAACATATATTGTAGAAAAGAGAGTAATCAACTTAAAAATTGCTAATGTCTATCTTTATTATTTCAACTCCTCTTTTAAGAAATCTGATCTGGCCTTTGATTTGTCACTATGACAGATAACTTCATTAAAATGTTTCATTAATATCCCTAAACGTAAATCTCTCTCTTGATCTTTTTTTTTTTTTTTTTTTTTTTTTTTTTTAACAAAAATGTAGGACTTCACTGTGCCAACACAGAAACCGTGGTTTGCCCACAGTTCTGAGTAATGAGTACATTTCTTTTCCCTCATTGTCAAAGGGTGCATTATGGAACTACAGTGGGTTCAAAAAAGCCAGTAGGAATTATTAATTACACATCTGTATGAAGAATGCCTGAGTAATTTAGACTTCTCCAACCTCAAAAAGACCATTTCTAAGGGATAGCCTAGAGGTCAACAGTCATATCCAGAGAGTCTATAAGTATTGGAAGATAATCCTTGCAATCAATTGGACTTAATGGGAGACCAGCTCAAAACAATATGGGGGTGGTTTCTCAGAAAACTGAGAGCAGACCTCTAGAACTCTTTGAAAAAGGATATGCGCGAGGGAAATTTGTGTGTCAAGGGAAGCCTGCATATGTATTCAGAAGACTTTTAAATCTCATCAGATTCAGGAAATAATTTGAGGTGGAATTATCAGATAGAAGGATACTTAGTGGAAGTATCATACAATATTTCCCTGCTGTTTTTTGTTTGCTTGTTTCCTAAGCTTCTGCTGTTTGCCACAGAATTCAGGGTTAGATGGACATTTAGTTTTAATATATATGGCTATTCTTATATTTATTTTTTCCCAAGTGTAGTATTGAGAATACTTCTCTTACATCAGAAATGACAATCTTTTTCGTATTTAATGATAACATTATCTTGATAATGGCAACAGCACTGTTGCGTCAGTGGGGACCTTGGTACTCCTATGGTAAAGGACAGATTGGACAGAAAGCGTTCTTGGCAGGAGTTCTGGGTCCCTGTGGGATTTGTACACCTGATGTCTTGTCTTTTCCTTCTCTATTTTTGAAGAAGATAAAAATAACAATATAAGGGAGCCTTCAGCTTCAAGTGTCAAGTGTATATGGAAGCACAGTGTTTTCAGTATTGCAAATCAAATGTTTGGTACACTTAAAGGTAATTCTCAAAGCACATGTCTGAGCCTTCACTTAGCCTATGGGGAAGTGGATTGAAACATGCTTCCTGAATGCAACTTGGAGTTAAGTAGAAGTCTCAAGAGTTTTTAAAATTTAGTGGTTGAAAATGTAACTTGCTAAGTGGTCAGGAGTTGTTCCAGGTTATGTAAAAATAAAGCTTGAAAGAAGAACCACAGGGTTCTTCTAAAGTCTCTGATTAGGCTTTGAAAGTTTTGGGCTACTGGGAGTGTAATCTTGGCATTGTCACTTTAACAACTCTAAATTTGGATTGAAATATCCTCAGTGTTTTGGTTCCTTCAAGAATAAGTAGAAGATGTAGTATGTCCACAGTTGCATACTGTTAATGTGTACATGGGGGTGGGAAATCTCCAGGTGAGTGAAGTAGAGTGAGCAGGAGATAGTCTCAAGCAGGTAAACAAACTAAGAATAATTTAAATTAGATGCCTTTCTGTGCAATGTGCTCTAGGTGATCCTGCCTGGCAGGGGGGTTGGACTACATGATCTTCAGAGGTCTTTTCCAGCCTTGGCCATTCTGTGATTCAGTAAATTTTTGCAACAGGGTCATGTGGCTTTAGCTAAAATCTAGTCATTAAGATAATGTCCTCTGACATCAGAGGACATCCCCTGCCCAAAATAATCTTGGGAGCAGTGTTACATGGAGATTTCTAGTGACAATTCAATCCTGTTGGTATTCTTCAGGAAGAAGGTAAAAATAATCTGTGGATAGTCATATTGGCCCTCCTTTCCACTCATTACTTGCTTTGTGTACGGTCTCTGGGAATTTCTTCAGGGAAGCCATGAAGATGTGTGTTTAAATGTGTTCTTTTTGACAGATGTGTAGATAGGTTTCTATATGATTTTCCCCTAATTGTTGACCTGTTGAAATACCTCTGTATCTTGAGGCAGACATTCTGGAGACAAAACTCCTGGAAAAGCTGTTTTTCTGTTATCAGTTTTCCTGGGATCTATTCCATATTCTGAGGTGAGCTTGCTTTGAGATCTTAGTTTGACCTGAACTTGATGCATTTTTATTACATGTATGTGAAATGAACTAAACGAAAATCTAGAAATCAAAGTTTAATTAGGTGAGCTTTTACACAGGTGGCTTAAAATAAAAATAAAAATAAAATTAAAAAAAAATCCCAGCCGTCTTATTTTAAAATAAGTCATCCAGGCTGAATAAATAACAATACAATACAGATAGACAACCTAAAATGAGTCTGTTACAAAGTGGTGACTCATCCAGTGAAGGGAGCTAAATTAATTTTAATAAATTGTACAGAAGTATCTATTTGAAACAGAATTTCCTTTGAAAGTGCATTTAAGTTATCAGCATTTCTAAGGAGATTTATATCTTCCTAAATTTTTAATCTAAGCATGCACGTTGTAAACATTAAGAATGATCACTGTGCTTTTTTCTGAAAATATCTTTCAGTATATTTAAAAGAAAAATAATCTTCAAAGCTTCTTCAGATACAGTTATGTAAAAGAAAACATTGTAAAACATTTTACAAAAAAAAAAAAAAAAAAAAAAAGCCAATCTTGAGCATTTCAGAAGACTGTTTTATTTCTTCTGCTCCACAAAACAAAGATTTTGTTCCCTGTTCTCCAGTTAACTGATGCCAGTTCTAGTACTGTTGTTTTGAAGCCTATGCATTAATGGCAACTCTGCCTACTGTAAGGCAGTCTGCAGCTGGTTGACACAGCAAGCCAAGCTTTACTGGAGGGACCCAGCCATTTACTGAGAGCAATACCTGTGCTTTTGGAGTAGTTCTAGTTGTCACTGAGCAACAATGAGGCAAGCTGCTTCCAGGATACCCGATTTCCAATTTTATGCCAACAGTGTACCCCAGTCTGGAATCTGTGCAACAGTGTCAATGCCTATTACATCCTGCTCCCTTCTCAGCTGGAAAAGAGAGCACTGAGTCACTGGAAAAAGCAAAATGTATTTTTAAGCTAGAGGAGAGTCAAGTTCTTTGAATAGAACAGGAACTAGAAATGACCTTTTAAATAACTATTTTATGATTACCTTCTGAACATGGAATAAGGAGACTTCAGAGTACTCAGTTAAATAAGGTGCTATACTGCTTCCTTCTTGGAAGGACAACATTCATCACTGGCTAGGTATCACAAGTCTCACCAGTGAGATGTGCTCTAATGTGATTAGCTTGAAAATTTGCTTATATGAAAAGGAGCATGATAAAATATGGTCCACATGCTAAGATGATCAGAAATACTCTTGGGTGAAGGGTAAATCAAACTAATGGGTAGATAAGCCCCTAGCAAATTTCTGTTATGGAGTTTAAAAAACAGAGGTGTGATTTTGTTAATTATTATTATTTTCCTCTGAATATCAGTATACTTATACATTTCAGGAAGGTATGGTCTTCATAATGAAAACTTAAACATGAGTTCAGGTCAGGACTGAATAGGTTCCACAGTCTAGTGGTAGTGGTTACAAGTTTTCATTTTGACCTATTACAGAAAAAGGTTGGAAACACAAATCAAAGTTGTGGGTTTATTGTTGTTGCTTGTCTGTTTCTTGGGCAACGTATTTCATTTTGTGCTCCTGGATTAGTATTTGCATTAGCTCAAGGGGCTCTTCCTAAGCATAGCTTTAATGTCATCTATTAACTTAGTTAAAATGAACCAAAGAACTAAAATATTTCTTACGGATGTTCTTTTTTTTTTTTTTTGCCTTTTCTTCACCTGTATGCATGCTATAGGCATCCAGTTTGAGTTCACCTTACCGTAGTAGAACACACTTTTCATCTGATAATTTCTGCAAATTGGTTGAAATATTGGAGGAGTAAGATATTCAATATGAGTTAAGTGCTTTGGAACTTATGCAAATGAGCATCTGTAAAAGTGACATTGAGATTGCTATAGTCATTTTAATAGTTTTTCCTTTGTCTTAAAAAACTTCATGCAAGGCTAGGACTGATTTATCCAAAGTATTTTAAATATACTGATCTTTTAATACCAAGTATCAGATTTTATTTATTTTTATAGGCAATCTTCAGATGAAATACCCCATCGTTTTTTTGGGACTTGTGTGGTGGTGTCCCTTTTCTTCCCTTTTTCCCTTAATTCCCTACTGAAATTCTTCTTCAGGACACTGTTCATAACCAAACCAAAGAACTTCTTGTTCTTAATGCCTTTCAGATATATTGGTTTTTGTTTGTTTGTTTTTCAAGATTGATCTATATTTTTCTTAAAATACTCAGCTATTGGATTCACATAGAAAAATTCCCAAAATGATGTGCAGATATGAATGTTGATAAACCACTTATTTTCTGTGTTGCTTATTTCTATCTAAAATACACTTAACATAAGATATAGCCAAAGATTTCCAGACTTTACTGATTATATTCAGTTCTAGGGTAGTAGAAATAAGATGTTTGCCCACTTCCAAAGAAGCAGTGAAAGCTAAAATGTTACTATTTTACTTTACTCCTACTTGTTCATTACAGGTCTCTTTACTTGGAAGAAATCCAAATGCTACCTAACTTTCTTTTTTAGGTATCATTCACTCAGAATAACAAAGCTTATTCAGTGGTCATTGCTAGCCTGACATAGGAATGCATTTCTAACACCTATGGCATCTAGTGCGAGGTTATAGTCCTAAACTGAAATTTGCTTGTTTCTATGTGGTTATATTCTTTTCAGTATTAATTTCTCCTCCCTTTTGTCATGCCTGGGACTGCAAAAGAGAAGCCTGCTGTTTGCCTGTAAATTACAGGCACTTATGGATTCTTCAAGCAAGAAAGATATTATAGGAATGCAAATTATAATAATTATTGCTGGTATAATAATACACTACAACATGCTCCTTTTGAAGGGTTGTGGTGATTCAGAGCAGTGGGAAGAATAAATCAAAATGCTTTTCATCCTTTTATTCAAACTCACTTTGAATTTTACTATGAATTTTACTCACAACTCGTTGCTCACTCTGGAAGGTATGTACTATCACTTCTTAAACTAAGTACAGTATAAACTTATGCTGCTCTGTTTCGTTCTTCCACAATCAAATTGTCAGTTCTTCCAAAATCAAGTTGTCAATTTATTTTTACATCATTAGAGTTTACAGCAGAAATAGCCACATATAAAAGATCTTGGGTTACTCACATTTACCACAAGTTGTATCTATTGATGATTAAATATTTTAGCAAGTAACATGAATTTACAAATCCACAAATCAATATAGCCAAAATAATCCTCATAATTAAAGGAATTTCAGTGTAACTGATCATAGTTCTAAACACTTCACTTGTGAATAATTTTGCAGAAAGAAATGCTGTCCAGAATAACCACAGTTCTTGAGTCTCCAGAATTTATATAAAATATAGAAGATATTTAAACTTGGATAATTATTATCATTTTAAAAATAAGTAGTATAATATCTAAATCCCTTGGAAGGGAGCTATTGCTGGTAGCTTACCTGATCTTTATAGGAAAATTCACCAGGCTCCTGACACTGCTTGACCACAGCAGCATCTTTTGTGATTTACCGGGCTGTCTGCAAGTGTCTCTCTTTCTAGCAAAGTATAGTCATCTGTCAAAGATGGTTGTAATAAGGTTAATTTGTCATTGTTATTGAACTTCTCAGGTAAACTGACTGGATTCTGAATATTTAGGAAACTTTTATGCATAGGGAGCTCATCTATCACTTGTCTATTAAATTTAATTAATGGCTGCAGCTCACTTCAAATAATTCATTTTAGTGTACTTGTTCTCTGTAGAGTTAGACATTTTCCCTTTTCTGGTGATCAAAGACTAATTTTCATTTTGACATTGTGTGCAAGTTACAATTTCTAAAATATGTTCAAAAATAATAAAATCTATTGCTTTGCACTGTTGGAACAAATTTTAGAAAATATATTTCTTTGCATACATTTAATCTTGGTCATAGAATCCTAGAATGGAATCAGGTTGTAAGGGCCCTTAAAGATCACCTCATTCCAACCTCCCTGCCACAGACAGGGATGCCACCTACTACACCAGGTTGCCCAAAGCCCCACCCTTCCTGGCCTTGAACACCTCCAGGGATGGGACATCCACAGCTTCTCTGGGCAACCTGTTCCCATGTCTCACCACCCTCTGAGTGAAGAATTTTCTCCTAACCTCTATTTTAAATCTCTCCTCTTTTTGTTTAAAACCATCCTCCCTTGTCATATCATCACCTGACTGAGTGTGGTGGTTTTACATGGGTGGGTGGCCGAGCTCCACCACAACCGCTCTCTCACTTCCCCTCCTCAAAGAGGAATGGGGAGAAAATACGATGAAAACAGCTCAAGGGTTGAGATAAGGATGGGGAGATCACTCAACAATTATCATGATGGGCAAAACAGACTCAGCATAGAGAGAAAGATTTATTGCCTATTGCTAATAAGCTAGAGAAGTGAGAAACAAAGAAATCAAAAGCACCTTCTCCCAGTCTATTCTCTTCCACTTCCTCCCCCTGAGCGGCACAGGGAAACAGGGGCTATGGTCACTCTGTAGCACTTTTTCTATGCTGCTGCTTCTTGGTCACTCTCTTCCCCTGTGCTGTGGGGTCCCTCCTGCGGGATGCCATCCTTGCTGAACTGATCCGGTGTGGGCTTCCCACAGGCAGCAGCTCTTCAAGAACTGCTCCAGATATGGGTCCGTACCATGGGGTCCATCCCTCAGGAACAAACTGCTTCAACCTGGGTCCCCCACTGGCAGAAGCTCCTGCCAGGTCACCTGCTCCTTTATGGTCTCCTCTCCAAGGGCTACAAGTCCAGCCCGGAATCTGCACCGGCGAGGGTCCTCCACAGGCCTCAGCCTCCATCAGTGCAGGTCCACATGCTTCACCATGGTCTCCTCTGCAGGGGGACAGCCTCCTCCACCAGGGGCCTCGCTGCAGGGAACTTCTGCTCCGGTGCCTGGAGCACCTCTCCTACTCCTTCTGCACTGGCCTTGGCACCTGCAAGTCTGTTTCTCACTCCTCTCACTCTCCCAGTTGCTGTGTGGTGCAGCACTTTTTTTTTTGTTTGTTTCCCTGTCTTAAATATGCCTTCACAGAGGTATAAGCAACAACACTTATTGGCTCTGCTCTGGTTAGTTGTGGGTCCCTTACCAAACATGGGGCAGCTTCTAGATTCTTCTAACAGAAGCCACCCGTATGGCCCCTGCTACCAAAACCTTGTCACATAAACCCACTACATCGAGCAAAAAGTTGTTCTCCATCTTTTTTATGAGCCCCCTTTAAGTACTGAAAAGCTGCAACAAGGTCTCCCTGGAGCCTATGCTTTGTCAGGCTGAATATCGTTAGCCCTGTCAGCCTGTCTTCGTAGGAGAGGTTCTCCAGCCCTCCGATCGTGGTCTTCTGTACCCACTCCAACAGGTACACTTCTTTTGGGTGCTGGGGGCTCCAGACCTGGATGCAGTACTCTAAGTGGGTCACCACAAGGGCAGAGTGGAGGGGGGACAATCTCCTCCCTCAACCTGCTGGGCCTTCCTCTTTTGATACACCAATCATGTTAAAACTTGTTTTCAGTAATGTGAAGAAGGTACTCAGCTTGTCCATAGAATTCTGGGTTCTACAGAAGATACTGTCTTCTGTGTTTGCCTCAACTACCTATAAAATACTATTTGTATTACTATTTTTGCTTAACTCACAATAAGGCCATCCACTTTGGGGTAAAAGTCTGCTATTTTTATTTTAAGCAGTACCTTAGTTAACAGGGCAAAGGTTGTTTTTTTTTTTTTTTTTCTTTTTTTCACAGATTTGTCATTTTTCATATATGTCAAATAATGTGATTGTTAAATTTTAAATGTGGTAGTTGATTTCTGTGAAATAAGAGTATTGATAGTGTAGTCTATATTGTGCTGATTCCAGGACAGTTGTTTTGGAACTAGAAGGGAGATGTATGGAAATCCTTACAGCAGCACCGTTCCCATGACAAGTATCAGAGTAGTGTTGTGTTTGTTTTGCACGTGATATTAATGTAGTAGAAAAAGTGACAATTTCATTCTATTCACTATAATCTTTTGGTGGTTTGTGTTTTTTTGTTTTGTTTTGTTTTTGCTTTTTTTTTTCTGGTGTTCTTTTTTAATTGCAGCAGGTGAATGAGATGAGAAATAATGTGTAATAGTGAGGGTTTGTTTGAAATAATCAACAGTTACAGAAAAAGTATGACTTGTATTATTAGTTTGGTCTTTTTCCTTTCTGTGGTCGTGCTTCAGGAAGGGCTTTGTTAAGTAGAGGCTTTTGTTAGGTAAGAGAGGTTACTTTTTAAAAATTATTATTTATTTTTTATTTTTTTCCCTCTAAGTACCTTATGAAAAGGAATTAAGGTAACTATTCCTTTCAGAGTTGAATATGCTTAAAATGTTATGTTAATAATTAGTATTGTGACCAAAGTAAAGCCACTTTGCATCTCCTGAGGATGTTCCTCAGCACAGTTTCTTTGACCTATTTACTTTTAAGCTTTCTTTATGCTAGGCCAGCAGTGTGTATTTAATAATCTCTGCTATTTGGAAGGCAATGAACTTTATGATTCAAGCCTTTCACTTGCCTAACTTGCATGCTTCTGAAGACTTTTCCATTTCTTGAGAATTATTATGGTTTTGTGTCACAGACACAAGGCTGCCAAAATGCAATACACAATTCTGCAAATTTCAAACATGATGACATTTAATTAGGATTAGAGAAGATTTAAATAAAGCATTAAGGTCATAGTATGTATTTCTCTACTAGGATTTTTTTTTCTTGATTCTCTTATTTCTCTTGTTGTCTAGATTCTTTAGTTGAGCAAATCGCTGGGCTCTGGGCCTGAAACATCTCCTTTAGACTGGAAGGCTATTTAAGTTTAAGGACTTGGCACAGGGTTATTAACTGTTCTAGGCTTTTCCCCTCTCTCAGAGTAGAGGATGATGTATGTTACAAATGGATGTAGTCTGATGCAAGTACATTAAGGAAGCTTGCAACTTCCTACAATTTTGTAGTCTAATAGATGCATCCTCCAAGCATCGTACTTGATGAAATGTGTTGTATCCAATCCTAAAGCAGATGTCTGTTTCTTAAGGGAAATGAAAATCTGGTGCTACTTATTCTACTTTAGAAGCTGTTAGGCTTATCCAATTTCTTTGCTGCATGCTTCAGATTTGCTTGCAGTAACATAGTATAATTTTATAGTCATTTACAGAAAATGAAATGAATTTTGTCTTAGAAATTATTTGGGATATTAGGAAACTTGTCTGCGATTTCAGTTTAAAGGATTGAACTTCTGTTTCTCTTAGCTGATTAAAATTTTGTGCCACTAAATTAGCTGGGAAAGCCAGTTTCACTAAATATGATAACGCCTTACACCTGACTTAAAACTAGTTTTAAATTAATGACTCATACATGAGAATTATTTATTTTGACAAAAAGTTAATTGCCAAAGATTTGATGGCAAACATACCAGAAAATAGAGACAATGTCATGATGCAAAACCAACAACAAATAATCATACTGAACACGGTTTGGTTCATCTGTGCCAGAGAAATTCAGTAGCTTACTAAACCTTGATTTTCGAAAGCAGCTGTTGCAGCATTCTCTTGATCAGCTTCTAGATGGTCTGTAACATCACTTAAAATTCCTTACAAAATGCACCTTTCGTAGTATTGGTATGGATTCATTATCCATAAACTTTTTGAGCCTTTTATGAATTATACTTGACTGTTGGCATTTACAGCATCTTGTACCAAATAACTTAACTTTAACTTCTGAATGTAGATTTTGAACCCAGGGATGTAGCTGCCAGGATCAAAGGTAATTTTCTTTTCTGCGGGGAGGGTGGTATTCCTATGTTGATTCTGTCCATAGATTCTGCATTATTTTATTATAACTCTTAGGTACAGTTACAGCTGTGTATAAACTATGGTGAATTAAAGAAGCAAAAATGTTATGTTTTATACAAAGAACAAAAGGAAAGTTTTCCACAGCTGTCTTTGGACCCCTTCCAGCCTCTGTGCTCAGAAACTCATGTATTACTCAAATAAATTATAACCCCACTATGTCTGTGCCTATTGGATCACTTTTGTAATAAAATTGTCTTACACATCAGGTAATAACATAAAAAATATTCCATAAGCAGGTTTCTTGAGTAGAAGTTTGTCCCATTGGGCTTCAAGATGTTGATCAGGTATGATCCAGGGAAAAAGCAATATAGATATTAGGATACTGACAAGTTTATATTTTTTTTAATAAAAGTGTGTATATGCATGTATATATATATTTTACACAAGGTAGAACACATAATATCAAATACTACAAGTAACCAAGTAACAATGGTATAAGAATAAGTATTTGAGTAATGATTTACAGACCATAAAGACTGTACAGAGATGAGTACTCTGGTCAGCTGGATTCTCTTCCTGGGTACAGAGTATCACTTACCATTATGTCTAGTAAAACTGGCCCTTCTAACTCTTGCCTGCAGTTAATCAATCTATTTCCTAAATTTGGGGGTAAGATAGTCAGCTGTGTTTCACTGTGGCAGAAATATGGCAAAGCTATAGAGTGCCTGAATCCCCAGTGAAAAATAAGCCCTTAGTTCAAGCTGAAATTGGTTGTGCTCTATACTAGAATGTCAGCTGCACTGTGATGCTGTTCCTGCTTCAGTTTTAAAGACCCCTACAGGAATAGAATCTTCAAGATCATTCTCCTTGCTCTTCATTCCAGACAGTCTAAATCACAAGAGAATTCTGCAACCTGTTCTTAAAGAACCGTCATTCTTTTTTGGTAAACTGGTCCCATGCATCACTGTGCTTGCTGTTCTAAAATGTTATCCTCATGTCAATGCTCAACTGCTCTCTTGAGTAATTTAAGAATTTAAACTAATTACTTATTGCCCACTGTAAGGAGAAAACATTATTTTTCCTGCTTTTTTTTTTTTTTTTGGGGGGGGGGGGTGGTATATTTGAAGAATAGCTCTTCTCAAACATCTCTCAAATACTTTGGTCACTGGACCCTTCCTTGGAGGCCATGTCTTCATCCATTCTCACAGTGCCAATGACAGCTTTACTTGTTTTTTAGTGCCTGTGTGTGCTATTAGCTCACAGGTACATAAAAACTTTTTCAGGAAAGATTCAAGGCTGAGTGTATGTGACTTGCTGGTGTCAATAATCCAGCCTGCAAAGCAACTTTACTGGAGAAAACAGAACAAGTCTATAAAAGCTATGTGAGTAGAAATGCTCAGTTTGTTTGTGCTGCGTAATCCTTTCTCGAATACAGTAACACCAGCAGATCCACACAGTTTGCTCAGTCTTACTAATCTCACATATTCAGGCTTGATTCTTCCTTCAAGCAAGGTATCATTGCTCTCCTGTAAGTGTTTCAAGGCAATGGCAAGCTCATTCTTTCTGCCATGAGATAAATGAGCACTCATTCCAGTTCCTGCCTTCCTCCAGAGGTTTTCTGATGTACTCATGTCCACTCTGGTCTTGTGGGGCTGAAAACCTATGGTTATCTTGCACAAAACAACTGGTTTAACCTTTGAAAACAAAAGCTGTGCTGAAAGGGTTTCACAGACCACCTAGTTCTAGTTCTTAAAAGCTACTT
>CM021697.1:66365172-66389146 GCA_011074415.1 Stictonetta naevosa
CAGTTCCCCCCAACAGTTCACTTCAGTTTTGCATTCACATATCCCTGGGACATATTTATTAAAAAAGAAATGTTTTTCCCCCCCATTCCTATCCACAAGTCCTCCTTTGAGTTGACTATATTAGCTGTGGACTGATGCAGCTGAAAATGAATTCAACAACAACAACTGTATTTTTTTTTTAATTTATTTATTTTTATGCAAGATCTCTTCTGTCTTGCTGCAAGATAACACAAGCACTACTGGCAGAATAAGGACTAACATGGGGCCAAGGCAGGGCAACACCCCAGACCTAAATTCACTGAAATTCCCACGCATCATCAGTCTTGGTGGAATCTGACCATTAGTCATCTCAGCTAGATCATTAAATTTCATCCTTGTCCCTCTGCAGAATGCTGCAATGGATTAGGCTTTCTTCTCCAACATGCCTCTGTGACTGTCCTCAATGCTATTTCCATGTGGCTGCCCTATTTTAAGGTAAGGCATCGCGCTCTATCTATCCCAACACACCTGCATCACTGGAAACATTGTTTGAGTGTGTTTATCCCTGGTATTTTATGCCTTCTATGGATTCATTTCTTCCTAGCTTGAAACTCATAACTGAGACGGGTCTTTAACGTGAAGCTAGGCTCAGGAACAGTAAAAGCAGCAGCCTGAGAAAAAGAAGACACGAACAACCTGCCTTTTTGGATGCCAGCAAATATCTTTATGCCAAACTAGATCTGCTAAATGGCTTTCACATATCTGTTGAATCTGAGTTCAGCTGAGTTACCCCTCTTTGGAAATGTGTGACCAAACAAGCAGCTGAAGCCACATCTCAATTTCCAGCATAGCACCATAATCACAACATGATGCTTCCTTTTTAAATCTTTTATGTGGCATTGTGTTCTCAATTCCGTGGGACTATCTCTTCCAAGACAGGTATTTCACTTAATATTCATATGCTCCCTGTGTAATGCAAATTGCTGTGCAATAATGTATGAAGGGCAATATTTTTCATCCTTGTTTTCCAGCTCATTACATCTTAAGAATCACATTCTATTTATAATGGTAACAAAATAAAACTATGTCCAAGTCTGCTGCTGTATAATTTTTCTTATCAAAGTCCTTTTCTCATAAATTCTTGTTTTGAAATACCCAACAACCTTAGAAAGCCATGTGACTCTTTTCCTCCCCTTTATTACTACCTACCAGAAGTTGGCTCCCACTATTTAAAATGAGACCTTTAGACCATTCATGGTTTATCTAACTCATAATAAGCCAACAGATAAAGCTCCTCCTTGACTCTGCAGCTGATCATGAAACTGTCAGGAGAGAGTTATGCACTTAAGGCATAAATCACATAGATAATCATAATTAAACCTGTGGAACTTAGGAATCAGTTAAAGGCACAGAACCACTGTAGCAGCCATTGCAGCAGCCGTTTTCTGCAAATCCATTGGTTGGAACAAGGTAAACATTCAAGGAAAAACAACTGCCTTTTTCTTGAATGCACATGATTTTCACAGAATCATTTAGGTTGGAAGAGACCTCCAAGATCACCGAGTCCAACCTCTGACCTAATGCTAACAAGTCCTCCACTAAACCATACCACTAAGCTCTACATTTAAATGTCTTTTAAAGACCTCCAGGGGTGATGAATCAACCATTTCCCTGGGCAGCCCATTCCAATGCCTAACAACCCTTTCGGTAAAGAAGTTTTTCCTAACATCCAGTCTAAACCTCTCCTGCCACAACTTTAGCCCATTCCCCTTCATCCTATCACCAGGCATGTAGGAGAGAGAACCAGTTTTCAATACAGAGATGGTTACCTTGAAACCCCAGCTCTAAACAATTTAATTTGCTTTATTCAAAACATGAGTTGAAGCTGAGGAAATGTGATATATATTTATTTAAATCATACTTATGAAGTTGCCTGTTCTGCTGAACCCAACAGAGATTGCTTGAAGGGAATGTCTTCTGGACATTTACAAGTCTAGCAGAATGAATGTACTCACTGGAATAGGCACAGACCTGGGCTCAGAGGAAATGTGCAAGATGCACATGAGTCTTAATTTTGCACCTGAAATTTGAAATGCAAAAATTCTTGTACTTAGATATTTTTGAGTCCAATGTTAAAATTTTGGTTAAGAGGTTTTCCTGTGCCTTTTACCTTAGGGACTTGTAACAAGTGCAGCATTGCTCTATCTAAACAAAACTACAGAAAGCAGGCCTTGGCACAAACACAATTTACTGCTTGGTTGAAAGGAAGAGAGGAAAATCCAGTTCTGTGCCAGGATAAGGCCAAGCCCATTACCTTTATTTTATGTTTTTAAAAGTATGTGTAAAGAGACAGGGAGAAGGAGGAAGAACAAAATATCAAGAATGAAGACTTGAACCCAAGTCTTCCTTGTCCAGGGTGAGTGCCAAGGTCACCTGTATTATTGATTTCTCTGGTACGTTTTTAAATAACATTTTGAAATAGTTCCATTTTGCATAAACAAACATACATTGGAGAAGAGGGTTTATAACCTCATTGAATCCAGTGGCCAAGGTAAATGGATATTATGTGACAGCTGGGCTGTGGGACCATTTCATTCCAAGGCCTAGGGGCTGTTAGCTACTTCCACAGGACAGAAAAGGTGCAGTAGAGGAACTGAGAGCAGCCCACCAACAGCCAGCAGCAAGGTCAGCCACTCGGCATGCTTACATGAAGGTAACTTCTGCAAGTACAGCTGCTTTTGGTAAGGGAGAGGGGAACCTGAAACTCACTCATGCCCTAAGTACTGGACTTTTCTGCTTTTATTCTCCTTGTCCATGTCTCTCACTCTCTGATTTTAACTGGAAATTTCATTTTTTCTTTCTGACACCTGTTTTGTGCCTTGTAGTGTTCCATAGAAATCTTTGCTCATTTATAAATTAGCAGTTTCTGACAAAAAATAAAGTAATTAGAAAACCCTTAATCAAGCTGTTTCCCAGAGAGCTTCTGTACAAAAAGAGAGAATGAATACTGCTATGCTCTACTTCTTATGGTCCTCAAATCTAATTAAAGGTGCCTTGCCATCTGTAAAATATTTACAAGAAATGTGAGAGCAACTCTAGTTATAGTATAATTCCCAGCCCAAGTATTTCTTTAATGCTTGCTCTTTTGTCTCCAGATAATTCTGGAAATAAAATCCTTGGTGCAAATACTTCTCAGACATGACAGTCCTGAAAGGTCTGGATTACTGGTCTATCTTTTTCAGGTAGTTGGATTAGATGAACACAATGCTGCATTCTAGTTTTAAGTTCTATTTAACACTCCTTTCAAAATGTGAAATGCAGACTAGACACAGTGCAAGAACTCTGCCAGAAGCATCTCCTTGTCTTCTTCCATCCCCTCCCCCACCCCTCCTTTTTTTTTTTTTTAGTATGTTTTTAGCTAGTACGTCCTACAAACTCTCTAGGATGTGGAGATCTACCATGTCAGGAGAGGTATAAGAGGACTGAATTCAGTGTGCTTAACTCCTTTGGGGAAAAGTAATATAAAAGTGACAGGATTGACAAAATAAATCTGTAACACCTTAGCAATATCTAACAAAATTAAAAACAATCAGCAAAACAACAACAACAAAAAACAAACTAACATTTAATAAGGACCTACCTTTCTAGAGAGATTTTGCTGGAGCAAAAAGAACCTCTTGTTTTAGAGGTCAGTTCAACTTACAGAAATGTAGGGCTTTTTTCTGATGGTCTACAGCACCTGCTGGTGTCCAGCAGGTGGTGCTGAGGAAAGCAGATGTTTCTTATGCACAAAAGCAATAGTGGATATTATTTCTGGGTATTATTCTCTCCATTGTCCAATGCAATTTTCATTACCACTGCTGCATACAAGCTGAGTGGCATGTAGGAGCCTTCCTCAACCATCAGCCACTGGAGACTGAAAAAAACATAGCTTTGTTCATAACCCACGTATTGTAACCCTCCCTCAGGAATGTTATGTTCCACTTTTCATTTAGCATACAGTCATAGACCTCTTGCCTATTACAAAATGCTGGAGATAACTATAAGTAACTTAAAAATGCATCAATTGCACTGGTAAATAGTGATTGAACTTGAGCAGTGAACTTGCATATCACACCTACATTCCAAAATGCCTTGCACAGACTTAACAGAAAGGTTTTTACCTTTTTTTTTTGCACTTAGAATGATCTTATTAGCTACTTGTGGAATATGTCACAGGCAGAGCTGAATAGACTGAAGAATTTGAAAGCACTTGTGACATCAAAGGGCAGATTAAATCCCCAGGCAATTGAATCATGTTTGCAGCAGAAGATAAAAACTGCAAAATGGTTAAATCCATGGGCCATTTTATCTGCATTGCTTACATCCTACTCTAAGATATTGGGTCCAAAAATACTGGAAATCTGTGATGCTCCAAATGTCAGCCTGAAGTGTTGTGTAGGGCTATCAAGTCTCCTATGGATGTAAATGGTATAAAGGTTTCAGCAAGAACCAAAGTTGAGAGCATTACAGACCTTGTTCTGTAGCTCCTGATTCAAAGTACTTGGGGGAAAGAGGCTGGGTAATATCCATGTATTTACTTAGAATAGCAGCTCTTATATTTGTACTTCAGCCATGGTTAGTCTAATGGTTAATTAATCTATTGGGCTACCCAAATATTTGAGCAGAGTGATCAAAAAGCCCATTTTACACCCTGAGAAAAGGAAATACAATGTGCAGTGGAATTAGAGCTACAGAGGCCACAGAAACAAACTGAGCAGCATGTAGTATAGGTCTCACGGGAAAAGTTGAGAGTTAGGTCTCTGGCTTCAAGAAGCAAGATGCTGCCATGGAGCACCCCAAGGAGAAAGTGAAATAGATGGCAGGAGCTGATCCCAGCAGCTAGAGCAGATGCTTGTTTGTGAATAATCAACCAATTTGGAGAGCTTTCACTAGGACTTACCTACCTGGTATTGACTTGGATGGGAGAAAACTAAGGCTGGGTGTCCTGGGTTCAGCAACTAGGGGACCGTCATGTTGATTGGAGTTGAGTTGTAAACCTGTGTTCAATTCCCTGTTCCAGGTAAACCTTCAGTGAAAACAAACAACAGATCTAGCCTCCCTATTTCTTGCTTTCTTAGCTATAAAGCAAATATAAAAGTCTCTTCGTTGTCTTAGCATAGAGTTAAATTTAAGTGTAAGAGGTTCTGTTCCGTCAGTAGTAGTGGACAGGTAAACTTGGAAGAAAATATGCTTGTCACAATGAAAAATGGATACTCCTGGAAAGGAAGAAAAATATTTTAGAAAGTAAATGTAATTAGAAAAATCTGCAAATGAAACTATCTGATGCTTAAAGACAAAACAATTTTTTCCCCATTTGATTTTTTTGTTTTCTCTTGATTCTCTGGAAATTTTTATTTCTGAATAAGCTGTTTACTAGCTTAGTATTAATGTCTTATTGTAAGCTTACCAGACGTTTTATTATTTGTTTTGGTATGGTTCTAAATGATAAAATCACATTCTGTGTTAATTTGACTTGGAAATAAAATTATTGGACAGTTCCTTTCTGTAATTTGCAGAATAAAATTAAGCACCCATATCCTTCCTGTATAATCAGATTTTTAGCACAATAATACTAGGCTCAGTAAGATCAAATATCAACACATCCTATGTACAGTGAGGAGATTCCAGAATTAGTGCCACCTATGTGGCTTCCATGAGGGAAACCAGACTGGTGTCTCACTAATGTGGTGGTCACAGTAGCACAGTAGACATCTGCACTGGTATATGCTGCCTTGTGATGAACAATGTGCCTACATGTTTGATCTGGTTTGAGTATGTGGATGATTTTCTGCAGGAATAAATATACTCAGACGAGGAAACATCGTAAAGAAGGGCTAATTAGCTACAGACCTGAAACTAGGGGGCGGAGATGCACTGGGCCCCAGCAGCAGCGTGCACTGTGGGGCAGGATGCCTGCTGAGACCTGAGTGCTGCCATCAGTCCAGTGATGCCCCTGAGCCCTGTCTTGTCTGGGGAGATGTAACAGGCATTTCTCTCACAAAGCAAAATTATTATTTTATCTGGACAGAATCCACAACTTAAGTAGAAAGGCCTCATCTCCACCTTGATGTTCAGACCTGTTCCTTGTGCCCTCTGCTCACTTTCAGTTAAAGAGCTGATGGGGAGTATCTTCTCATCTATTAAGCTGGCTTTTCCAAAACAGCATATATTTGGTGGTATTTAACCATGTATATACCCAGCTTCTTGTATGGCCAATGAAAAATGACTTTTATATTTTGATAAATGACAGAACCACCATATATTTCAAACTAAAATGACAAAATAACTTGACATATTTCCCTAGCATGGTCACATGGTATTGAAAATGTTTTGTGGATAAATTATTTTAGGCTATAAAATATTTTGTTTGTTTTTTTCTGTCTACTGAGATAACAGCAGAATGTTTTGTCTATGCATATCCAGGCTTCATTAGCTGCTGGAAGATGTAAAACTGATTCAAACTTCTTGGAATTTCGGCCCAAAACAGGCATAAATTATAATGCTTTGGATGGGAAGTTTCTGAGAAAGGAATTTGCTTGATTTTTTTTTTTTTGTAAGGGTTTTTGGTGTTTAAAATATACTTTGCATTAATTGTTGTGAGTGATCATGTTTCTTTGTCTTAGTTTTGTTTCCATCTACCTACTTACATCTCTCACTCATAGTTAAACTTTTGGTGCTATTAATTAATCTTATTGCTGGTGATCATATTTGTTTTTCTAAGACATTAGTGCCATTTAGGAGTATGATCTTGTTTCATTAGGTGCTGCATAACCAGAGTAAGATAGTCAACAGCAGAAGACTTTGGTTTTAAGTATGCCAGCGAGCAGAGCAATGGATTATAACAAACAAGCATAAGTGTTACATAGGTACTGCAGATTTTTATTTGGTTTATTTCACTTGATTAAACTTAACGTAGATGTTGCTCAGTAAAAATGGAAGATCATTTAATTTAGAAAAAAAAGGATATAGAAGATAAAGAGAGAGAAACACTGAAGTGAGCCCCACAGGGAAGAAGAGAAAGGGGATTAAGGCAAATAGATGTATTGAGGGCTAAAGGAAAGTATTGAAAAAATAAAATAAAAAATATGTGTCTTTAAAACTATAATAAAACTCCTGAAATCATCATGAATGCATGGCATCATGAACTGGTATTATATCACGTGGTCTCTGATTTCTATGTGCATTCTGTTTAGAGTGGCCTGGTCCAGGAACAGTTCAGTAAGATCTTCTTAATGCCAACTTGCTTCCCTGTGCCAGTGCAAATGCTGGTAGAGGCCTGAGGCCATTCCTGTACTGCTCAAGTAGTCCTTCCCTGCTCTGCTACTGCTTCTAGGCTCTTGGCAATCTGCACAAGTTTAAAGTTGACCATACATTGCAGGAATGCTTAAATAAAAGGAGCTTAAATTCATTTCTGTAATCCTTATTGCAACTGACGGTTTTAGTATCCTCAGTTTGCACTGGAAAAAGGAAAGTACAGGAAGCTGTGCACATGAAACTGTTAGAAAATAGGTGTTTTCTACAGTGTTTGATGCTGCAGTACTTAGTTTCCATGCCTTTTTAAAAATATATATATATATTATTAAAACTCTGGCCATGACAACATGAAAACTAGATGTTGTTTGCCATTGATAAGATTTCAATTAGCTGTAGTCGGTGCCTATATAAATATGTGTATGAATATTTGGAGAAGTTGGTTGTTTCCATGTGTTTTTACTCAGGTGTGCAGCCGAGCTCCACCACAACTGCTCTCTCACTCCCCCTCCTCAAAGAGTAATGGGGAGAAAATACGAAGAAAGGGGCTCATGGGTTGAGATAAGGACAAGGAGATCGCGCAGTAATTATCGTGATGAGCAAAACAGACTCAGCATAGGGAGATAGTAAGATTTATTGCCTATTACTAACAAGCTAGAGAAGTGAGAAACAAAGGAAAGAAACCAAAAGCACCTTCCCCCCTATCCGCCCTCTTCCACCTCCTCCCCCCCAAGCAGCGCAAGGGAACGGGGCAACGGGGGTTATGGTCAGTCTATAGTGTTTCTTCGCCACTGCTCCTTCTCGATCACTCTCGTCCCCTGTGCTGTGGGGTCCCTCCCACGGGATACAGTCCTTGCCGAACTGATCTAGCGTGGGCTTCCCACAGGCAGCAGCTCTTCAAGAACTGCTCCAGATATGGGTCCGTACCATGGGGTCCATCCCTCAGGAGCAAACTGCTCCAACCTGGGTCCCCCACAGGCAGCAGCTCCTGCCAGGTCACCTGCTCCTGCATGGTCTCCTCTCCACGGCCTACAGGTCCGGCCCAGAATCTGCTCTGGCAGGGGTCTTCCACAGGCCTCAGCCTCCGTCGGTGCAGGTCCACCTGCTCCACCGTGGTCTCCTCCACGTGCTGCAGCATGGAACCCTGCTCCACCATGGTACTCATGGTCTGCAGGGGGACAGCCTGCTTCACCATGGTCCTCACCACAGGCCACAGGGGACTTCTCCCCCTCCTCTCCCCCTCCTTCTTCACTGACCTTGGTGTTTGCAAGGCTGTTCCTCACTCCTCTCACTCTCCCAGTTGCTGTGTGGCGCAGCATTTTTTTCCCTCTCTTAAATATGCTCTCACAGAGGCACAAAACAACATCACTTACTGGCTCAGCTCTGGTCAGCAGCGGGGCCCTTACCAAACATGGGGCTGCTTCTAGATCCTTCTCACAGAAGCCACCCCTATGGCCCCCTGCTACCAAAATCTTGCCACATAAACCCACTACACCATGTTGTTTCCGTTGGTTCTTTCCATTGGCTCTAGAGACACAGCAAAGTGCCAGTCTTAGTCTGGAGTCTCCCACATTGCCATTTTTTAATGAAGTTGAGTATGTGCTAACTTCTAGCCATACCAGTTAATTGGAAAACTTTTATGTTGCTATTCATGTAATGGTTGATAGGTAATTTATGCTCCATGCTAAACAGTAACCTTGAGTCATTTCTACACTGAAGCCAATGAAGACAGGAGTTGCTGATGGTTTTATAACCCTGTAGTCACTGCATCATCTTTTTTTTTTTTTTTTTTTTTTTTTTTTTTTAGCAAAAACTTACAGGAAGTGCATTTAATACTTTCTCCTTTCATAAACCTGAAGCCTTGAGCCAACAACTTCTAATGCAACAAAAAGCTATTATAAAATGCACACAAAGAAGAAACAACTATTTTAATTTGTTCCCAAAAAGAGTTTATCAGATTAAGATAGGTTACTAGCCTTTCTAATGTTTACGCTTCAGACTTTTTCTGGTCTGTGGTTTGCTTTGTGGGATTTTTTTTTTTTGTCACCAGCTGAAGTCTGACCTTTACAAAGAATTTATATATATATATATATGTTTCTTACAAACAGAACACAAGAAACGTATAGTTTCATTTTTCACAATGCTACCTTTAACATAAACACTCCAGTACAGCTGAAAATACCAGACTGCTACAGTTTACAGCAGTGTTATTGAATCCTTTCTTGCTTCTAGAAGGATGTTGAATATCATCCTGTTCATAGAAGAGAGGGTCCATTTCAACCCCAGAGATCTGGTATCTTTAGCAATTATTTAGCTATTCTACAATACTGTAAAAATGAATTTGTGTTTGCAGAGGCCTCTGAGATGATCAGGTGAAAAACAGTAAGTACAAAGTATATAATTAGCCAATATATAACAAATGTTTTATGATTAGCATATACTACCTGTGTGAACAGTGTTAAACTTAGAGGTAACAATGAGAGCCAGACTGCTTCACTACGTGCTGCTTTTTTGTTTGTTTGTTTGTTTTTGTCTTCAATTTGTTGCTGCTCAATCTAGAACTCACAAATGAGGCTACTTTGTTGATAAAAACATTGTTTATTTAAATCTTAAGAATAGGCAGGAAAGAACCACTTGATTTCAACAGCTGCTTTTACAAGGGTGTCTTGGCAAGCAGTATTCATTTATTTAACCAACAGCGCAGAATTAACTCATTAGGGTAAAATTCAAAAATTTCTTTATGGTACTGTAAGGAAAATGTGTATATAAGAGCAAGTCTCTAATTTTGTCATATTCCTGTACAGTGTTGTATATATTAGAGAAATCTCTTTGTCTTAAATGAGTAGTTCTTTGGTTTCTGAGGAGTTCTGTTGCTTTGCAGTATCAGAGTCTCCTTCCTGATTGCTGTTGGTATTTGACCATTTCAGGAACAGGCTATGTGATGTATGAAGGCATTTCAGACCTGACAGTGGTCACATTAGAAATATATTGGTTGAGGAATTCATATCAAAAGAGACATGACAATATTTCTGGATTACTCATTGCCCCAAGTACCAATGTGGATGAAATTCATACATTTTGTATTTTAAGAGACATTTCAGGGAGTAAAATTTAACACGTGACAGAGGTACTCTTGCAAAGAAATAAGTGTCATGATCACGCATGTACATCTCTCTCTCTACTCCTTCTCATGCTGTAAGATTTTTCTCAGTATTTATTCAAGATCTGTGTAATAGTTTTGATGGAAATAAATTTTCTGACATTCTCCCTGTCGACATGGACATCCAGCAATTTCTGCTTAAGTGCCCGCAAGTTCATTAGAGCTTCTCTGTAAGCTACTTAACCTGCTTTCTATGTCATTCTTTGAGGAGGCAAAAAAAGTGTTCTTTAACACAGCTGGGCAGGGGTAGAGACAATAAAAAACATTTTTTAAAAGTGTTCTAGAGAACTTGTTGGTTTTTAATGTTTAACAGTGCTTTCCAGCTCCAGCATGTATCTTCCTCGTTGTCTGAAACCTGTCAGATTTGCATTCAGAAGATGCAGCTTCTTCTAGTGTCTTTTGTTCTTTTGTATATTTGAATGATTCCAATATATTGTAGAAGAGAAGGTAGGGAGCCAGGGGAACAACCTGACAAACCTTGGGCCTGGTCATAGTTTATTTAAAAGATAGAAGGTATGTTCCTGTGAAGGGCAGAGCAGCAGCACATCCACCAGCCAATGCTGCCCAGGGCAGCAATAAATAGAGCCTCTTCTCTCCCTGGTGCAAAGTAGGTGCTAGATTTGTGATCATGGCAGGCATTTCTAGTCCTGCTCAGTTCAAGAAGATCCTATGCCAAACTGCAGGGAAAAAAAAAAAAAAAAAAGTTAAAAAAAGGAACCTTCTTCAGATCTCAGTGCAGAGGATGTAGAAAATCATGATGAATCATTATAAGAGTATTTGTGGCTGAAGAAAATATGAATCCTGGGCCAGGTACCTTTCTATCTTCCCTGGTATATGAACTGGCATCAACAGGCTTATTACAAAGGCTTTGTTTCAACTTTAGTTTACCTGGTCATGGACAGGGGAACGTCATGCATTTTTCACTCAGCCAAGGACCTATTAATGTCAACTTTGCCTGAGTGACCTCTGAGGAGCCAGGTCTAATACACTAACAATCAAAAAATAAATAAAATTCAGTGTGCTACCTTTTACTGATTTCCCCTTGCAATGCATAATTTGGTGCTCTGTCATTCTCAAAGAGAGCAGTCAACATTAGCAGATAACAGAGCAAATAATGTGCAGCAATGCTCATAGGCCACTGAGTCCTCAGCTCCCTTTGTATTTCCTTTGCAGCTGTGAGGGCACTAGAACATTTGTGAATGAATAGTTTACTAGGGTAGGTGGATTTTTTTATTATTTTTTTTTTGGGGGGGGGGGTATTATTTGCATCAAGTTAGACTTAGTACCTTGTCTGCTGAAGCAACAGGGGTGTTCTTTGTTTTGTATGGGTGTGCACAGAGACAGATTTCAGAGAAAAGGAAGAGCAGGAAATATGGCAAATACATGGAAAGCTCAAAGTAAGAGTAGAATAGGAGAGATTCAATAAACAGCAGTTCCAGAACAAACATCTACCTACCACTCTCCTGGGGACATCTTCAGAGGAACTAGCTAGAAGGAAGTCTAGAGATCTGTCAGCTGTGTTTAAACAGCCTTTAAAACTTTAAAAACATTTCATTATACAAGCTTAAGACAACCTTTATACAACCATTATACAACCTTTTTCTTGTCAGGCCTTCATATTCAGCTGGTGGTCTTGAGTGATGCTCTTGTGTTTATGATACCTTACTCTTGCTAATAGATTTGCTCTTGGTGACACTGGTCTGCATTATGGCCTTTAAATGGGCATCATTTGAGTTTATCCAGAAAATAAATAAATAAATAAATCTTTATTAAAGTTGCACTAGGTGATCTTAGAGTTCTTTTCCAAACTGAATGATTCTATGATTCTATGACTATTGAAGAAAAGGCAAATCTTAGCTTGCTTTTAATTGGTTTGACTTTCTCAGATTAGTAAAAGGAAATATAGTATCTTCAAAGTCATCCACAGATAATTCAGAGATGTACGTAGATTACATAGATATGCTGAATAAATCAACATTGTCTTGCATAAAGCTTGAGGTTAGCTTCTGAATTAGACATAAGTACCATCAGTAGAGGCCTGTTAATGCCTCAAAGAGCGAAACAGCCTGTGTACCCTGGAAATAGGACAGATGCATTTTCTATACTGTAACTAAGGTTTTGTCACATGTCAGAAATTAATCTGAATTCTTTGGGGACAATAACTTAGGTCTGTGAGGCAAAGGTATTGATTTTACATCATAAAACACAAAGCTGCAATCTCTTTGATTCTGCAGTAAGTTCAAAATCTTTTTGACTTTGCCACTATCCTGACTTTGTCTGTCAGTAGCAATTTCTCTATTAGCTATTGCCATTTGAGGGGCTGCTATCACATCCAAATGTTTTTGTTGTGTTTTTGTGGGGTGCTTTTGCTGCTTTATTTTCCTTCTGTGCAGTAAGATACTCTTTCATTTCCCGTTAGAATGCTGTATCTGTTGTGCTGTTGGGAGCCTCTGCTTTCACTGCAATGAAGTTGCCCCAAAACCATTACAGCTCCTGTCACTTAATGAGACAGGAATTGTAATGGAGTTACCTGGCCTACAGTTTGTGCAGTCTGTGTACAATGCGTTCCTGCAGTCTCTGGTAAAATATACGAATTCATACTCCTGAGGGCATACAGCATACAGTAGTGGATTAGTTGTTTTTTAGCACCTTCTAAAATTTTCCTATGGTATCAGAGTGTTAATGTCAAGTCTCATCTCTGTTCACATAGAAACTAGAAATATATATGTATATTTCTAATGTGGTAAATTCCTTTGTGCTTTTGTAGAGGTAGATTGGCTGTATATGCTCCTGTTCAGGAGGAGGAGCATACTGGTGAGTGATCTGTGTTTAAAACCTGCTGAGTGTTTAAACAACTGTAAAGTCATTGTTGATAAAGGTCTTTGAATGCAATTTTAAATGTAGCCAAGTCTTGCCAAGTTGCCACTTGCCACCAATCCTTGCCACTTGCTACTGTGGAGAGCTTTTGAGCTACCAGGAGGTTTTGGTTTAGGGGTATGTGTGTTTGTCTGTCTATAGGAATGGAAATACAAGCAGGCCAGCAGATGAAAAGCTGTGCTAGAGTGTTTCCTTGATATATATATATATATATATTTGTTTTGTTTTGTTTTCTTTCCTTTTTTCTTCTTTTTTTCCCTCCAGTTAGGGAACCTTCTGTTCTCTCTTTCAAGTATCTTCTTCAGTTTAGGAGTGGGCACCAGGATTAAAAAATATGCCACTGGTGCATTTATAAAAAGACTTCTTAGAGAGTCAAGCTAAGAAAGTTTGTGAGCAGCTGCTGACCAACTGATTATCAACACTGCTTATACTGAGAGGCACGAAAGTATAGAACTGATCAACAATTGTGTCCATTCTCCTAAGAAGTCATTTATTATGTGACAGGGATTGTTAGGCTTGGCAGAAGACAAATTCTTGTGCAAGTAACTAGAGGACCAGTTTTCTTTACTAAGATAAAGTGTAAAGTATCTTTACTAAGATAAAGTGTAAATCTTAGTCTACTGACGTCCAACAGTGACAATACAATATATTTCATAGGGCCTTACATTCAGTTTACAATAGCAGACGCCTTTGGGCAAACAGTCTGTGCTTCAAGCTTTAAGTTTGTGTATCTTTTAGATTGTTTATATAATAAAAGACATTGGATTAACCAAGCTACCTCTTGTTAATTAGGCAAAGGCTTGCTATGCAGTCATGTAGACTTAACTGGCACAAAAGCCAGTGGAAAAAATAAACACAACGACAAAGCTATTGTGCAGATTATCAGCTACCTTCCCCACCACCACCACCACAAATACAAAACAAAACAAAAAAAAACCACAAAAATAAAAAACCCTGTCCTTAATTTTGTTAACTGCTTCAAAAATGTTTACCATAAGTACAAAAACTTTTTAGTGTGTGGTTTGTTAAAGTAACTATCATTGTTCACATGCATATTTGAAGTATATAACACAACTTTCCTAAGTACAAGCATGTGACAAATAAAATAGGAGCATCTACCACTTATGTGCAATATGTCCAAAATAGGCTTCCCCACACTGTTGACGTGCTGCATTCTCCAGCACCACAAATGGTCTTACTGCCTGAAAAAAGCCTGCTGTCTTTCCTCCCTCTAGGTCTGGACAGCCTTCGTACAACCATCAGTGTAAGTGTGCAGTCAATTGCTGGCTATGAGATTGGAGAAGGGACTTGGGACCAGCCTTTCATTTTCTTAGGAAAAAAAAATCTCTTGTGGAAGGGCCCGCCTGCCAAGGCTCATGTTGTGCAGTGCAAGCTGCTCCTGCTTGGCTCTGGGCAGATGTAACAGTCTGCCTGCAAACTTTGAGTGGCCAAGACCTAAATGCTTCTTTGTAAAGAGTATGTTTACTTTATATAAACTGAAGACAAGACTCTTGAAAACTTGATTTTAATAAAAGTTAAAGGTTAGTTAGATATTTATAGGGGCGTAAGAATGGTTTATTTTGTTCTACCTTTAAATGTTAAGGTTATTTGATAAAGACAGCACAGAAATTAATGGAGTGTATACATAAAACTGGAACACTGTCAGAGCCAACTTTCTCAAGCATTGTGAATACTGCTGACGTAAAATGAAAGAATCTTTCTCATCACTGTACTCTTGTGCGTGCCTGTGAATGTGTTGGGAAGTCAGAGTAGTAGTTCTGGATACCCTTTAGAGGGCATAGAAAGAAAGAATAGGTGCAGGTGATGTCACTTTAGTATTTGTAAATCATTTTGATAATCTTGACTCAGAGTAGAAGTTACTGAATCTGGTGCTATCTTTCACGTAAAACAGTATGCCTGGACTCTACAGACTTTGCGTATCTAATTTTTTCTCTGCTGTATTTTGTAGAATTGTATTATTTCCTAATATGGTGTTTGAGAGATGTTTTAAAAATAAATCATATTGACATTTGGATTTAATTATAAATTTCAAAGATAGGAACACATAGTTTATACAATATATCTGCATGATGTTCATCTGACTAGTAATGCAATGAAAACAAATTTTATAAAATTTACATTCTTCAAGGAGCCCAAATAAATTTTTGAGGATTTGTGTATTGGTATGGAGAGGGGTCAAAAAAATGATCTGTTGAAATGAACAGCAAATTCTTAATCCTCTGTGTAAATAAACCTGTGGGGTCTAAACAAGTTGAGCTGAGGGACCTGAGCAAATTAGCCTTTCTTCACCATTTTTTGGAGGATTCTGTGAAAGAAGTAGAACTAGAGACTGTAGTTATAACTGCTGGATTTTAAGACATTGCTGTTTTACTGTTCATCTCTGGCCAGGGGGATTTCACCATATCATTTTTGCAGCTTTGAATGTTCGGAAGGATTTCTCTTTAAGGTTCTGCAGAGGTGGATCACTGCAAGATAACTGAAAGAATCACAGAATCATCTAGGTTGGAAGAGACCTCCAAGATCACCTAGTCCAACCTCTGACCTAACACTAACAAATCCTCCACTAAACCATATCACTAAGATTGATAAGAAATACTTGATGTGTGATTTGTCTCATGACTTTTAGTGCAGTTTGAGGCATAAGAAACATGTCTTTTTGTCAGAGCTCTATCATGGTAGATGCTCCAAAGGCTTGCCTGGAGAGGCAAATGAGTTTATCCAGCATGCTGTCCTATAGTATTGTTATAGACAAGCGGAAGGGGTATGGACTGGGTAAGTGAATGATGATAAGGGTGGAACTAGGCAGGGTTTCTTGGATGAAAGAGTGATGATGAGAGTTTCAAAGGCCAGCTTATGGTCAGACACTAGTGGCATTGCTCAAGGTTTATATTGCAATCAAAAATTTATAACATATTTATGGATAACCTTGATGATGGGATAGAGTGCAATCCCAGAAAGCTTGTGAAATGATACTGAGTTGCAGAGGGAGAAGCTGATATGCTGAAGAGCTGCTATATGCAGAAACTGAGGCTGGAGAAATGGGTTGATAGGGTCTCTGGCAAAGGCAAGTTCAGAGTAGTGCACCAGGAGTGGAATAATGGGCTCAGAGTCAGACTGGCTAGAAAATAACTTTGCAGAAAAGAATCTAGGAGTCCTGATGAACAGCAAGTTGAACATGAGTCAGCAGGGTACTCTTGCTGCAAAAATAGTCAAAAGCATAGTGAACTGTATTACTGTTTCTATTGGGACACACTTGTTTCCTTCCCTTTATCCAGCACAATGGGACTACATATGGAGTGCCATGTTCAGTTCATGGCTTCCCAGTACAAGAAATACACTGACTTACTGGACCAAGTCCAGTGAATGGCCACCAGAATAGCTGGGGTCTGGAGCAGCTAATGTACAATGAGAAGATGAGAGGTGGCTTTCTTAGCCTTAACAAGAATAGGCTAAAGGGAGATATTAACAGCACCAAATTGAATAATAAAGAGATGATGGTGCCAGGCTCTTTTCAGAGGTGCATGGTAGAAAGGTGAGGTGTAAGGGGCACAATGAAGAAACACAGGAAGGTCAAATTTGATATAAGAAAAAACTTTTGTCCAGGAGGTGGTCAGATCTGAGGAGGCTATGGAGACTCCATCCTTGGTGATATTCAAAACTTGACTGAAAGAGACCCTGACTGACCTGCTGCAGCTTTGAGCAGCAGGTTGGATTAGGTCACCCCCAGGTGTACCTTCCCATTTGCATAAATCTGTGGCTTTTGGAAAGTGGGGAAGAGATAAAACAAAAAGAAAGACTAACTCTAAGATGAAATTACATAGACAAATTAGCACACTGTAGATATTGTAACACTTTTAACATCCATGCATTTTGTTTTTTGGCAGACACAAGATTCAGTCAAAAAAGAGTCCTGTGGTAAGCAAGCTCTTGTCTAGAATGTCTCTCATAACCACTGTAATGGAGCATGTTCCTAATGTACAGAATTCTTAATTCATGAAGTATTTATTCCTCAAAAGGCAATCAGTTAAAACATTTTGCTTTACTGAAAATGTTTCTCTGGTACAAATAACTTTGTACCTTCAGGTTTTATTTCTTCCTGTGCAGATCAGTAACCTCCTTTTTTAAAGTTGTAGACTCTACACACTCTTACATGAAATATTGTGCTAGATTCGATAAACTTTTTCCTTAGGACTATCAAGATGATTTATAGGAAAGATCCATGTGTCAGAACTACAAAAATATAGTGAGAGATGGGAGCCTTCCAATATTATAGTCTCCAGGGTGCCTCTAATGACTTACTGAACATAATCCAGTGTATTGCAGGACTCTAAAGCATACTTTGTCTTCCTAATGTTACTACTTCCAATATTTATCATCAGTTCAAATGTATTTTCAAAGTCCACTCCAAGAGCCTTGTCATCTACATGAAGATTACAGTTTTCATTTATTTCAGAAGCTTATGATATTTATAATAATGGATGAGCTTCTTGAAACACAGATGAACAAAAATACACAAGAAGAGAGAAGAAAGATGGGAGTGGTAAAATATCACATCTTTTCAACACTTTCTTGAAGGAAATGGATTAGACAGAGGAAGTAAGGAATTTCTTGAGGCATTGAATCAGACAGCTGGAGAGGATGAAAGGGGAACTGTTGGAAGTGCAGGTATAGAATTCAGTTCCCCTGGAGGGAAAATTTGTCTGGCTAAACTAGGAAGACGGAAAGACCACACACACACAAACAACACACAGAGAATGGAGAACATTAGCCTGATCATGGAAACATGCTGAAGCTGGAGAAGGGAAAGTAAACATAAGGTTAAACAGGAGCTGGAACTTAGCATCTGCAGACCTAGCGATGTGAAAGAGTAGCAAAAAATGTTACAGAAACTCCAAAGGCACAAAAATAATCATGCTAGTGAAAGCACCTTACAGACTTAAATACTGGTGAAAAATAGTGTTTTCTGCTATTTCTTAATAGTGAAAATATGAAGTTATTTTAGCAAATTAGTATCATGAAAGCATGAAAGTTATTGTGGAGACACATTTTTACTGTACAAATGACAACAGTATCTGTGAGACCACCTTTCACAGAAGCACCACAGGTGCTTTAACTGGAACTTTATTGTCTTTACTGTAATATAGATCAAAATAGTAGGCTAAGTTATTTTTCATTGCAGATGAAGTACACAAATAATCCTTTGTTATAAAGACACCAGGTTGACTCTTCTGAAGAACTAGAACTGAAGTGTGTTGGATAACTGATTATCTTTGATGTAATCGTACAAGTCTAGCAATGTCTCGATATGTTGTTATCCAATTGACTTATCTTATCAAACTAGATTTTAACTCCTAAATAGGCATATAACCTTCATACTGGTAACAAGAGCAATGAATTGTCACCTTTTGTACAGTCAAATTGAAAAGCTAGTGACAGAGAAGAGGGAGCAGAAGAGGGGAAAGGATAAACCTCAAGGAATAGTTCAGCGGAAAGTATAGTCCAACAATGAAGCTCTTTAGACCAAATTATTACAAGGGTAGATCTTAGCCAAGATTATCACATGTACACATCCAGTATTAATTTTTCTGGGCTGTATTAGTTTTTATTGAAAACAAAGCCTGCACTTACCAAGCTTTTGATACCAATGGACATCCCCATGTTTCCAATGAATATTTACTTATTTTTCAAGCTTTTCCAGGCAACTTCATTAAGTTATTATATTCATTATATTAATTCTCTTACCTGTATGGGTCTTCTGTATTCAAACATTTGACGAGATGTTCATGAAATCTAACGCAATCATAGCTCAAATGTCTTTTGCAATTAGATATGAACTGGAAAGCTCTTGGGTGAGGTTCTGCTTTAGGTACAGCACCAAATCTGTACTTCTGAGACTGTACTTGAAGTTGCTGAACATATTTTTAGTGACTGAAAGGAATTTGATTGTATTCAGTAGCATTCAAAGGTCAGGCTGCACATAAGGTAATGTTTTTTTCTGTTTAGAAAATGAAAATATTTCAGACAAGCCTAGCCTTCCTCTGTCTTCTGTGCATGTAGCTAATATATCATAGGGATTTAAAAATTAACATCCATTAGATTTTCCAAGTATATTGTATCCAAAAAACAACAACAACAACAACAACAAAAAATGGCAGTTAGTGTCTTTGGGAAAAATATTATCCTACAGTCTATAAATCATTTCAAAAGCTGAGATGCAGCAAGATTTCAGTTTATACTGAGTCATAAGATACTGTCTACAAAGATATTTTTAAGCAGTTTTTCATATTCTTAATTTTCCATTGGCACGATTTATTGATTTCTAGCATTGTTTTATAGTTCCTCCTTTGTGTAGGAATTCAGAAACATCACATAAATAAATTTCTTAAAAATCTCAGGAAAACAGTAACTGAATTTTAATTCAGTGATGCCCGTCTATATGCATGTGTACATTCTACGTGATATGTTAAAGATGTCTTTCAATGATTGTACTGTTTCCCATTATTACAAATTTTAAAAGGTTAGTACTTCTGTTATATTATCTTGATTCTCCTTTTGCCAGTACACTTCATCACTGCACAAGTTAAACCCTGGATTTAAAAGAAAAGTCATGTCATGAACTTCAAGCCCCAGATCTTCTGGGATCCATGGACTCTTCTGTCTGCACAGCTGAGGAATTGCACTGGTTCTGGAGGAGTTGTTACATATGTACACTGACGTGAGTGGAAAGAAGGAAGTTGCTTGGGAGTTCTACCCATATAGGAATTAAAAATTACGTATTATTTGAGATCAAAATTCTATGCACTTGATTTTCATGTGGAAATAGTTATCAAAATTAAGAGAATATAAGGCAACAGGTGAGTGCAGCCAAATGCCAGTGTACTTTGCACACTTGTCATAAAGGAAATAGCCCCTTGACCAAACCAAAGGCATGTCAGTTGCCTTTGTGCACCAGGAGTGCTACACCCATCAGCATCTCTGGCAAGCAGCAGCAAGTCTAAAACAAATAAACTGTAGTGGCAATTTCCTACCTTGCCTCTCTAATACAAAAATTACAAGTGGCTAGTTAAAGTACTTATTAGGAAAATAAATAAAATGGAAATAAGGATATAATAGGCCCAATATTGTGTTGAGGCTTATTTTAACCAGGCTTTGTCTTCAGTAGGGCGGAATAAGACAAATAAGGGCAGAATCAGGCCCATATTTGTAGAATCCTGTTCAGAAAATACACCCAGCTGTTAGATGCTGACATGTAAGGAAATGAAAGGATTAGGACGATGGTGATGATAAGTCAGTATATACTCTTGTGTCTATGAGAAATCTCAAAGCAGATGCCTTAAAATGTGTTTATTTTGCCCTGAGACATGTTCAATATCCCACACAATGGAGAAAATGACCATGAGCTATGGTGTGATGTGTTCATCCATTAAATTACTTAGCAAGGATGACAAAATAAAATGATAGAATTCTTTTATGTTCCTTTGCCCCCTCCATATATCCAACTGCAATACCCTGGTTTTTGTTCAGCACCTACAGTTGTATACTGGGACATCCATTGAAGAAAAAAAAAATGTATAAATTTTCTTCTTTATTTGCTAGACTTACCATCTTCACAGAAATTGGTATTAGATCTTTATTCAGTACATTATCATCTTAACTTTCTAGCAATAGGTTAGTAATCCCAGGGAAAGCTTCTTGTATTTCAAAAACATATATTTATGTATATGAAAATATTTAGAGAATTTAACTTGTATCATGTAATTTTTGCATGTCTCTGTTTGTATTATGTATATATTTCAAATGCTTTTAGTTAGCTAGACTTTTGTAGGCTATTTGCAGTCTCTACATGATATTAAAAGGCTCTTATCTGGAGACTGCAAAGGCTCAAGTATGTCTCACTTTTATTTTGGCTTTTAGATGTCTGACTATGATTATACAAAATTATGAAATAAATAATTTTTTTTTTTTTTCCACTAGCTTCTTAATTTAGTAGTGATATTTCTGCTATCAGGTCAATTATTTTCTTGCTGAACTGTCCGCAAACTTTCTTGGGTTATAGAAGTTTTGAGTGGTAGAAAAGATGAAAACTGGGCATTTCATTCATTTTCAAACCCATTATTTTTGTTAATAAACAGACTGTAACAAGAGGAAACTCTAACAGGTAATAATGCAGCATATAATCACCTACAAGAAATCCAATCTTTTGAGTAAATAGTGAAATTAATGTTAATAATCAATTCTCTAATGATCACACTGATGCACAGTGTCATTAAAAGCAGGGCAGCTGTGAAATGCAAACCAGCAAAACTGAGAATCATTGATAATATGAGTAAACAGGGAGAAGAGCAAAAGTGGACTGAGAGAGGCATATACTTTGGGTACTCTTCAAAGAAGGATGCCAGATAGAGGTGGATATGCTTCTTCCTCACCAGTTCTTTCAGAAAGGGAACAGAAGCAGCTGCTAGGAGTAGCTTGCAGGAGGAGTAAAGGAAACTTCTTCAACTTTAAGTTCAGAAAAAGTAAATCTGGGTGCCAACATGTCTTGTATTCTTCAGTCATACCTTTCAAGCATTTACAAATTTTAGCTGCCTTTTATCTTACTGGTCCTTCAAAAAGACCATTGCCAAGAACCACTTAAAAATCCATTATATATAAGTAAAAATGTCAAATCAATTTCTTCAGCTTCTGTCCCTTCTTTAATAAGTAATAATGATAATAATAACTTGTTTTTAAGATGTTTGTTTGCTTCCTTTGTTTAGACTTTTTGCTGTATCTGAGAAGCTTGCTGCTGAACTGTTACATTCTGTACATTTAACTTTCCAGGGTGGAGGAAAGCTAACAATCAAGATATACTAGTTGGGCTTGTTTTCAGTGTGTGCACTCTAGATTCAATATCCGAGAGTTATGCATAAAGAGCTATGCATTCGCTCCTCCCAGGAAGCTGTAATAACTTGAGTCTGTTCATTTTTTCCCCATATATATCCTATTTATTTCCCTATTATCCCATCTATTTCCATATATTTCCTTGATATATTTCCCAAGTATGGGAATGTGAGACCTGTTGAAGCTGCAGTCTCTTTTCCTCCAGAGCACGTAAAACCCTCTCTCCTGTTAGATGCTGCCCAAACTCACCGAACATCCCTGGTATTTTGCACACTCACAAAAGAGCTGTGAGGGTAGCAGCAATCTTCACCAATTCTCAGAGAAAGACATTTAATCTTCTAAAATTTTATTTCAGCTTCTTAAAATGATAAAATGATAGGATGCTGAGCAAACTAATATGGTTGTTAGTGATCCCAGCAGATTCTGGTTTCTGTAGATTTTGTTTCTCTGACAAAGCAGTTGGTTATTATGACCAACCTCTCTTAGAACATCGCTTCTAGAAATATATATATATTTAAAAAAAAAAAAAAGGGGGGGGGGGGAAGTGATGAAAACAGATTTTCCACCAGGAAGCAGATCTATGTTCTTAGACCTCTTTCCTTGCCTTGCATGTATTACCTGTTTGCTGCAAGTTACAGAAGTTATTTGAATTCCCACTGTTTTGTTTCACTCAACTTTCTTTTAAGGGCACAGGAAAAGTACTTTATGTGCAAAGACAAGAGTTTATTGTTAACAGTCATCATTGCAGCTTGACTAATAATAGTACTATTTTGCTCGCAGTTATGTGCAGCTAATGTACACAGAAACCCTGTAGTACCTATTCCTCTTCTCAATTATTATGTGACCCTGCTACTGCCCCTCTGGGTCCTAGGGTTAAAGGCTTTAGTATGGTAAGGATGTGAGGCTTGGCACAAGATCAGTATGCTGTTTTTGTTCTGGGGTAATTGATACTTCATTCTTTACAAAGAACTGCTGGCTCCTGCAAGTGGGTTACTAAAGTGCATATAGTAACGAGCATTATGTCACACAATTGTACAGTGCTAAGCAGATTATGAGAGAGAATAGGATAACAGTCACCAGGTTACTAGATAACTTCTGTTACAAGAAAACAAGTGAAAGCAAAGTAAAAATAAGACAAGTCCAGAGAAAAACAAAGCCTAAGAAGCCTTGGGGCCTGGGCTGTCTGTGTGATTACCAGACATGCTGCCTGGTCCAGGCAAAGCCATCACTTTGTATCTACTGCTCTACAAGACTTCAAGTGTTTTAAGTAACTCAGCTGGCACAACCTTTAAAGTGTTTCTCCTTGTGGTGCCTGAATCCACCCCAGCAGTCAATGAGGGTGTTGCCAGTGATGCCTGCGGGGGACACGGGGCCCTGGCCTCCAGGGAGGAGTTTGTCACTAGTGTGCCTGGGCCTCAGGTCTCCTTCCTCTTAGTAAGCACTCACAATTTTTTCTCCCATTTGTGGGTATGTTGTTTGCTGGAACTGGTTACAGACAATTTTAGTCAAAGGATCAGAGCCCATTTTCTTTGTGTTTTCATCTAAGAGGATTGGCACTCATTGGAGATCATTTTATTTTAGTATTATGAGGTATGACCATACCATTTCAATATAGTAGGTTCTGTGCATTTGAGCATGCTTGCAGGGAGAGATGAAGATAAAGAGGATGCCTAAAACAACTGGCATCTGTGAAACAGAATATCATCCATCCCTTCTGCAGAGAGATGGGAGATGGGAAAGTTAGGCATCCTCTTTTTTTTTTTT
>CM021697.1:66389246-66418413 GCA_011074415.1 Stictonetta naevosa
GAGGATGCCTTACACAACTGCCATTTTTAAAAAAAAATTTAATCAATTCTTTTTTAATATGGTTTGGTGGTGATTTTTTAGTTAGTTTTTTTTTTTTTTTTTTTTTTTTTTTTTTTTTTTCCTGATGCTGTTAATTCTGTGTTAATTCTGAAGTCTCTGCATTGCTTTACTTGTTTTATTACTGGCTATTAAGTAGTGTTTCTTAACACAGCATAATTCACTGTTGTAGCTAGCACTACTTGCCACTACTTTGGGAAGTAAGTTTCCAAAGGAAAAACCCCACTTAAGGTACCTATTTAAATTAGCTTGTGTTTTCAATGTTGCAAGAGTTTCTCTCTTTCTGAGGAAGTTATTATTTATGCAAACAGTCAAAAGAAAGGTCCCTCACAAAAGACAAGGTGTACCAATAGAGGTGTGCATATGGCTCTCTGTTCACTTAGCTCATCTGCTGCATTTGTCGTACACACACGTGTTCTGATCCATAAATCAGGCAGTGATATCAGGGTAGTGCTATGCTGAGCTTGCCAACCCAATCATTTATGCTGTGCAGTAGTAAAAGCTTTTTTTTTTTTCCTTTTCTTTCTTTCTTTCTTTTTTTTTTTTTTTTTTCCCTTGCTGCTGTTTGTTGTTTTATAGCATTAAAATTCACTTTAATCTGGTTACTGTCATAATGTTTGCAACCTGGACAAAAACAGTGTATTACCTGGTTTACCCCAACTGTTTTTCCAAGTCTGCTGTGTAACTATGCAGCCAATTTTGATATGGACTAAGTGTGCCATAACTGTACAAAATAATTCTCCTTAAGAAATGCATTTATTAGGACCCTGGGAAATGTTGAAGTAACAGGCAAGTAGTGGAGAGACGCTTGTATAAAGGATGAAGAACAGATACCTGTCAGTAAATTTGGTGCTATGACTCAGCCAAAAAAAGATGTCTCTGCTGAGATTTTTTAGTGTAAAAAGTAATTTAAATGATTGAGATAATATATTTTATATTTTGATAATAAAGCTTTTAGGTGAAGGATTCAGAAACTGGGAAACAGTACACATGCTCAACTCAGTTCTACTTAACTTTTGTTGTAGTTTAAGTCCGTGACATGTGACAGATAATGAAGAACTAGGCAGTGTTAGAAAGACTTTTTGAATAGGAACTTCAAATACAGTCCTCCTGCTGTTTGGTTATCAGACTACCTAGGCACGTTATAAATAGCAAAAATAGATTGTTAGATACATTCAGTAGGAAAGAGAGGAGGCAGGACAGGGAAGTAATAACTTATATGAGATACTGATCATATTTCCATCAGCAGAAAATGACTCATGATTCATAAAAGCCTTCTTTATACTAGAATACATTGTTTAGAATTTTGTTTAAAAATTAAACAGAACATCTAACTTCTCAGCAGCTGCAACTTCCTGGCCTGATTTCCAAGGGACATTCTATAAATAAAACATATATTTCAAAGCACAAGTTTTCTTCAGAAGAGCCTATAGGCAATTTTAGTAGGATATTAATTTGCAGTACAGCCTTATTAATTTGCCAACTGAACACTTCTTTTGCAAGGGAAGTGTTGAATAGGAAGTATGTTTTGAGTTGGCAAGTCAGAATCAGGCACCTTGCAAAAACAAATCTCCAAAGGAAAAGAATCTCTGCAAAATCTAAAGCAGAATTTATGCCAGGATTGATGTTCTGAATAACAGTGTACAACAGCAGCACAGTGAGATCTCAGTCAACTCATCACCAGTTAGTAATCCTCCAAATAAAGGTTTATATTTCACAGTAAACCTTTATGCACAGTTTTCAAAGCCTTGCAAATTAACAAGAAAATATACACTGCACAATTCAATATGATCTATGGAGAAAAAGGAATGCTAGAAGATAATACCTCCGCTGCTTTCTTGGCACACAGAATATTTACACATACTTATGTAAAAGAACCAGTCTCTTTTCTACTGTCTTTGCTGAGATGCCATACAGCCCTGTGAGAGTGCATCACAGGAGGTGGTGGGCAGGCCTTCAGTAGGCACAGGAAAGAGGAAAGTCCTCTCTGAAAAGGCTTTCCCACCCTTTGTTGTTAAATTCTGGTGTCAGGAGTGGTATCTTAAGAGCTGCCTTAGAGCCAACAGAAGCAGAAGGTCAACACATCTCACAGTGCATGTTGGCAGCCTGTTTTAATGTAGGGACAGAGGACCAAACCCCCATGATATTTTTCTATGACCTGTATGTGTATGCATGTATTTTATTACTAGATTGTTTTAATTACATATATTTAGCTAGAACAATGTATGAGATCTGATGCACCTCCTAGCTTTAATAATGACTATATCTGTACTATTTAATAAAATGGCCAATTACAATTCCCAGGCACTGTGGCCAAAAGGCACAACATGGTGAGGCTTGTGTCTGTGAACTTAAACTTGCATCCTTCCTCATGCCTCCTGCTCCCCAAATGAGGTGACTACATCCAGGCCTCTTTGTGAGCAGTGCCTCATATGAGCTATCCCCTGAACCAAGGTCAAGCATTGACTGGGAGAACACACCTTCAAATGAACCATAACCATGCCAGGGAACGTGCTAAGAGCAAGATGGTACAGATGATGTGGCCCAGAACTCAGACTGTGTCCTGGCCTTGTTACGTTTACTGGAATAGACAGAGCACATAGCCAAAGAGGTCAGGATAAGAGCACAGTGCTTGAATGTTTTAGCACACTAGGGACATTTGCCCTGCTGGCCTTGGCAATGTTTTCTCATGCACTCCTTCTGTGCATATGCTCATTCCTATCCCCTCCTCCCTTCTCCCCGACTGCTCCCTACCTTTACATGCACGTCTGAGAGAGGTGAGCTGAGTGCAAAGCCTGCAAGTCTACTTGGTCCTTATCCTGTCCTCTAATGACTGGAAACATTTATTGAATTTAAATTTGTACAGCCATATGAAGGCCAGGCACATCTGGTTTGGGAGCCCCAGTCACAGACTTGGAATGAAGGACTGAGACTCTACCATCCTTTAAAAAATACCGTTCCCAGGAATGTACAGGACTGCAAAAGGCTCCCTGCTGCCCTGCCAAGGAGCCTGCAATAGTGTGTGTACTCCTGTGAACTTCTGCAGAAATCGCATAGTTTAATTTTGACTTGGTTTGCTTCCAAGGGAATACAGAGCTTTAACCCAGGCCACCCTGTGTTACACACCAGTGACTTTCCCACTGTTGGGCAGGCAGTATGTGCTTCTGGGATATAAACAGAAGCTATGGGCAAAAGTGGAGAACTTTGTTAGAGTGGAATAATTACTACAAGTAATATCAAAACAAAATACTTTATCTTGTTAACATGGCACCAGTGTGGGTAGTAACGCCATCACAGAAAAGGGAGTAATAGAAAGGGTCATTTTTACTGTAGAGTGACTAAGGTGAAAGTCAATCTTTCTCTCAATAGAATTTTGTTGTTTTTTTGTAGGTGAATTCATAATTTGAATAACACTCCGGTGATCTACAAATTTGTGCCCTGCTGCCTTCTAGCAAGGTGAGAGATCCCCAGTGCTTGTAACGTTCTTCAAAATGCTGTATAAGATCTGAAATCACTAAAGTGTTTATAAACCTAAACAATGTATTTGTCTGTGTCTGTGGTTGTGGAACCTTAATGGAATGGTAAAAAAATATTTTCAGGGTGTCCTGGGCCAGACCTTGAAGGCTGACAGTACAGATTGATTTGAGACAGAAATCCTATGGGCACAGATTGGTTTAAGACATTCAACCTAAGAGTATCATTTAGAGGAACTGTTGGTAAAAGGGTGTGTGTACTTGGAGCTTATTTTGTCCTTTTTATAGTTTATAGAGTGATTAGACAGAAAGAAGTTGCGCTGTTAACAGAACACTGATGAGTTGGCTTCACAAGTCAAAATACAGAACAGGGATCTGAAAAGCTAGAAAACACAAAAACAAGGTTATGAAGCTATGCATGGAGGAGGAGGCATGCAACTTCATAAACTCCAGCATAGGAGAGTTGATCCGGCTCATGCTGAAATCAATGACAAACTGTCAACTGGCTTTGAGCCAAGAACTGGTTTAAAATCAGGATAACAGGAAAATCTCCTTTTTATTTGCCTGTTTAAGCCTTTGTTTGTGTGTGTGTGTATGTTTATTATTTCGCTCATTCAAAACGCTATTGCTTCCATTCTAAGATTTTTTTTTTTCCAGGATCAGAGATGTCTTACATTTCTCAAGTGTAATTCATTTCCAATAAAACACTCCATGTTCCATATCAACCATTAACATTTCCAGACTGTAAACCTGACAAGCTTAACAGATTTATTCTTGTTTTCTATTAGCGTTAAACTAAGATTGTAAGGTTAACATTTGGTGTGGACACTCTTTATGTCCACAACTTTGTTCAGTGGTGAAATTAGCTGCCAAAATAAACCAGGAAAGGCAACTCTTTCTTGAACTGACTTAGGTTTGAACAACTGTAATTTTAACATTCAATATGCACAAAGGAAAAGGATTCAAAATATAAAATCTATTAGTAGCAGAATATGTGAAGATTTAATAATAACTCCTGACTAGAAATTCATTATTGGAGAAAAAGTGACTACCTCAGAAAATAGAGGTACATGAAAACTATTCAGTAAAAAAAAAAAAAAAAAAAAAAAAAAGAGAGAGAGAAAAAAAAAAGAAAGGGAGACTGAAGCTAGTGCAAGTTGCCATTAACAGATTAATGATGAGTATGATGCCAGGAGCAGGACTTGACTGTGAACATGAGCAGCATTGCTTGAGAAGCATTATAGGCTGGAACTCTGGGTGACTGCAGCTCACAGGTTCCCCAAGTCATGGACTGAGAAGAAGGAATTGCTCCTTTTTGGTATAATTAGAGGGGAGGTGGAAGTCTCTCATCATTTTGTTATTGTAATATCGGGTCAGTGTGGAAATGGTTCAGACCATTGCCTTAGTCCAACAGAGTACTGATCAGGAACTTATGTACAGGAAAGCTGGGACTGAAGGGCCGCCTGCTGACCAGTGACAAATGTACTCCTTTTTACTTGCCTGATCGGAAGTTCTGGTTGTATCTATGGGGCATTAACAAAACGTCCCTTAAATATGCAAGCAAAGGAAATCCCTTGTTCTTCTAATCCTGGTTAATGACTAATACTCCATTTTAAGTATTTACGGTAAACTATGTTTGGATTCTCTGTGGATAAGCAATTTATAAGCAACAAGGCTCTGGGGTGACCTCATTGCAGCTTTTGAACACTTAAAGGGGTCTTATAAAAAAAGATGGAGATCAACTTTTTGCTCAGTCTGATAATGACAGGACAAAGAGGAATGGTTTTAAACTAAAAGAAGGAGATTTAAATTAGAAGTTAGGAGGAAATTCAGGGTGATGAGGCATGGGAACAGGTTGCCCAGAGAAGTATTGTGGATGCCCCATCCCTGGAGGTGTTCAAGGCCAGGAAGGATGGGGTTTTGGGCAACCTGGTGTAGTAGGTGACATCCCTGCCCATGGCAGGGGGGTGGAACGAGATGATCTTTAAGGTCTCTTCCAACCCAAGGCGTTTTATGGATTCTATGAACATGGAACACAGGGTTTTGATCCAGGGTACAAGTACAATATGACCAAACTAGCCAGTTCTAGATATCTTAACCCTCAGACTGGTTGGCTGCCTATATGTGTAATGTGTTGTATTTCCTACTTAACTCCCCTGTCATTTAAATGTCTGTTGATATGATGAAAAACTTTTAAGTCATTTTGAAAACTGATTTTACTGCAGCTTGACTCATACAGGTATTACTTAAAGTTCTCTACAATACTCAAAATGTAAAGGAGGGTTTGTCAGATACTGGGAACATGTAACAGAGCTTTTTAAAGGAGTGGGAACTTGACATGAGCTTTAAAATTAATTCAAAACACTTAATTCCACCTCCTCAGGCATAACTAGACAGATGGAAAAGAAATGGTAATGTGAAAAGGAAATAAAGTGACTTTGCCAGAAAACTCTATAGCCAAAGAAAGTGGTCTTTTTAAGATGGAAGTAATTTGGCAGAGAGATGTTGAAAATAGTAAGGTTGATCCACGTGGTCTCACGTTTGGATCTCATGACTGCAACTTCATTTTGTCTAAACTTAAAGCCATCAGTCACATACCATACTTGGATACAGCAGAAGCACCACCTTGGATGTACAAAACTCATGACTGAAGCATATATTTGCCTGAACAGAAGGATGAGTCTTGCTTATTGTCTATTGTCTAAGCCAGATAAGAAAAATAACATATATACATATAGGTAAGAACAGCTAGATTTGTTTTTTCGTGTAAGAACACGAAAAGTGTAAGAACACGTTAAGCTGATCCTATCTAAGCAAAACATGAAATTGGTTCCAGAAAGCATATAGTATGATTTTGTATATATCTTAGCAGAGTATGTTTAATTGGGTTCAGCACTGTCATAAGCTGACAGTACAGATTTCTTGACTAGAGCCAATTAACGTTCACTGCAGATGTAGTAAGGACCCTTGTAGGCCTGAAAAATGGGATTGCTGAGGGACCCTCCAAACCAGTATATGTGTGTTTCTGCTGGAATAAGTAAACTGTAACTTTAGGTATATGGGAATACTTGATATGCTGCATAGATCAGCTCATGGAATGTCAGCTAAAACCTCCCAGCAGTGATTATCCATCTTGTCAGCTTCCAACCCAGGTGAAAATAAATAAATAAATAAATAAAATTCTGCCAACTACAGTCTTTCACTGAGAGGAGTTTGATGTTAACTTGTGGTGAACAGTTCATTGTCCTTTCAGTTACCACTATGTTTTTCTCATCTTCATAGTTTTTCAAACATTCTAGAAGTTTTACTACCTTGGTAGCTGAGTTATGGATAATTAATCGCACTATTTTTAGTGGTTTCTTTGCCCTCAATGTGTATACAAAAATGAATCTATGGAGATGTATGGGTATGCGTGAGAACTATTATTATCTTTTAAGTACCAGCAGCAGTACTTTTCTCATGGTCCATTAAGGAATTCAGATCCTGACAACTTCACCTGAAATAGTGAGTAGCCAAATTCAATATACTTTTTTTTTTTTTTTTTTTTTTCCTCACCTGGAGGTAATTCTGTATTGACTAAGAGGCTGCTGTCACTACCTGCATTAGGCATCAGCTGATAAGTTTAAAACAATAGATTAATTTCAATCCTAGGAGCTACTATCAACTCATCTTTTGTAGAAGAGATGAAATGTTTTGAATTAATATGAAAATGTTAAATACAGAAATATTTAAAAAAGAACATAACTTTTTTAGAGATGTGTTAAATACTAAAGATAAATGTGAAGGGTCTCAAAAAGTCTTAGTTTTGCATGTAGCATTTACAGAGCAGGGTCACAGGGTGACTACTTTATTCCATCTTTTTATTTTACACAAACTGGCAGTGTTTTTAAAACAGTTCTTTCGCATCAGCTCTGTCCATAATTGTTCTGTTTTGGCTGGCTACTAATATTTTCTGAAATACCACTTCTTATCTTCCATCTCTTCTCTGGCTGTTACCCACTTTTCAGCTACTCCTCTGCATCTTCTGATACGTTGGACTTCTTTGGGAGACAATTTATAGTGCTTTACATAGTCTTTTAGTGCTGCTTGGTTTTTGTTTGTTTGTTTGTTTGTTTGTGTTTTGTTGTTGTTGTTGTTGTTGTTTTAAGTAGCATGTCCCACAATTGCATTTGTAAGGAGCATTAAAATTTCTCATGAGTAACTGTGAAAGTGGTTCTCAATGTGTTTAAGCTATGTGGCAGTGATGAAGGAATAAGGTTATTTGGAACTGTAATTCCTATAATTACTTACTATTTTCTTCTGATATGATGGAAGTTGTTCCCTGCCTCCATTTCAAACTGTATGCCTTGCTTTTTTAGTGTCACCAGTCAATGACACTAAGAACAAGAAATGTTTCATATTGTCTTTTGCAGGTAAATGGTATAGAGAGATGTCTCCTTACGAGGAATGATAGAGGAAAGTATGGAACTGTTGTAATATTTATTCTTTTACATTTCATTTTTTAAAAAAGAGCTGTTTTTAATACGAACCTGATTTACTCATTTCTTGTAGCACATCAAGGCTTTTGTGATCTTCAGAACATGGAATGCGTTTTATTCCAGCTGAAGTCACATACCAGAGTGATGAGGATCAGAAACCCTAGAGAGGCAGGAAGATGCATGTCCTATAAGGTTAAATTATTTTCTTCTTCATGTTGACCCGTTCTGTAGAATATACCATGATGTGGCATTAGCTCCAACTCTCACATTTAAGAATAAAATAAAATAACTATTCAGGTTGTATTCTTATTGTCCTTTGTTTTAATTTCTGGCTTTACATGTGTCGTAAAACTCAACAAGACAATTTCTGTTGTGAGACCTAAATACAACTTTATCATAGTGTATTAAAAACATGATGACGGTTATTTGGTTAGCCACCGATTTCCTTTCTCATGCTCACAGTCTCAGATTACTAAACTATCATCTGGCATTCTCAGACATGCTAACTAATTGCCCTGTAGTAGACAAATAAAGAGCACATATACAAGTAATGTGTGGGATGTACTAACTAATGTCAATTCATGTGTTGCCTGGATACAGGTTTTATTTGAGTTTAGGATTATTTAATTAACTTCTTAATTGTCAAGTACAGAGAATTGAAGCATACAGTCCAAAGTCTAGTCAATGGAAAAAGTCAATAGACTGTAATGGACTTTGGCTCAGACTTCTACTGCTATGGTCACCAACAGTATTGTAGTTGCAACATTAAAAATTGAAAATTAAAATGGGCTTAGATGATGGTGGAGGTGCCCATATGGAGGGGGAGGTTGCACATCAGGTTAAAGGAAATCCGTTTGTAGAGAGTATTGTTCAATGTGTTTCAGATAAAAAAGAAAAAGAAATGTTGAACAGCCACTTAGGTGAACATCGTGTGGCTGTCTAATGGGCAAAGCACAAAGGTCCTGTGGAAGGAGAACTGTATGTGGTAGTGGGTAGTGATATCTGTCAGCTTTATAATGGTCCTTCTTATCTGTTGTGGGAGATGGAAGTCGCAGGAAATTGTTGGTGTTTAATATTAGAATATACTATTCAACATTCAATGAAAACAGAGAGAAGAAAGTACAGAGGATGTATAGGTAACTTCTAAAAGTGAGTCATGGCTCCTTCTTCATAGAGCTGTAGAAACACAGAGTGTAGAAATGTGTCTGAGTTAACTGAAAACGATGGCTGGGGCTAAGGAAAGGCTTCTGCAGATGTTTGGATTTAGAGATGTTGATCTGGTAAGGAGAAAACTCTTTATTCATTTGCCTTCAATCTATGGGTAACTTCTACTCAAGAGGAGAACAACTAGAACAATCTAGTAAAATTGCCTGATTTAACAAAGGTGAAATATGAATGTATCATTAGGCTACATTTGGCTGGCTGTGCAAGATGAGATGGGGCTCATCACATTGATTATTTTTTCCAAACTCAGCAGAGGGACAAGAAGTCCATAAAACTTTAAACGTGCTATCTACTCTAATATCCTCTCAAAAAGGGCAAGGGTACATGAAAACACCATAATAGTAATATATATGTTTTATTATGGTTGTCTGCCATAACTGTTTTGTGGTGAAGCAAGAGATTTTAGTGTAAAGTTTCTAATTTCAGCATCATCATGACTAATAAGGAAGGATCAAATTTCCCAGCATATCACTCTGTATGGAAAGGAGAGAGATGACAATGGACACTGAACCCACCCAAGAGCACTGAAAATTAAAATGGTGATGAATGCCTGGTAAAAACATTAACGCAGAAAGCAAGATCATCCACAGGAGATGGGAGGCATAGGAGATATTGCTGCTGAATTCCATGGGGAAGAGATGAGGGCTGAGAACCAACAGGCATACAGCTGGTGCCCCCTGTTCTTTGGGACTAGAGGCTAAGGCAACCCAGAGTAAAGTGAGCTTCTGCTCTTCTCTGGAGACATGACTGATGGCACGCTGCCTTCCTGGCAGGTGTTTGTGCTCATATTTGTGGGTACAGAGACTTTATCACTGCTTGGTCTCCTTTGGATATGCAGCATGCATTTTTGTTGGGAAACAAAACATTTTGTTGGGAGTGTTGTATGTGGCATAGATAGGTGTGAACTGCCTTGTCTGAAACAGAGCCATTTGATGGGATATAAGGTTGCTCTATTTGTTTCCAAAAACTTTTTTTTTTTTTTTTTTCAGAGGTGATGGTTTACTAACTATGAATGCTTTCAAAAACCTGCTTAAACAAAAGCTGTGAACCTAAATCAGTATGCTCTATTAGAAGTTGGAGGTCTGTATTTGCTGTACTGAATGGGATTTTCTACTGTCCTAATCTGACTGGAATGGAAAATAAGATAAAATTTGCACATTTAAATTGCATGCTGAAATGGAGGGGGGAAGGGAATGAGAGGAAGGGGGAGCCCACACCTTTTCCAGCTATGAGATTAGCTATGGAAACACATTTATACATAGGTTGAACACCACCTCTTTTCTCTTTGCTTTCACACTGAATCCCTTCTGATTTGTTGTAAAGGGAGGCTTGACTCCTCTGCAATGGTGATGTGGTGGATTTGATTCACAGGTTAACAGAGTTAAGGTGTTTCTTGTACCACAGCTTAATAAGAAAAAAATAAAAAATGAGGATGTTTACTTGAGTGTTATTTACCAGACTTTGTTTATATGAGTACCAAATCCATCTAATCCATCAGATTTTTTGAGATTAAATGCAGCTGAAATACTAAAGACTTGTCTTTCAGACATATTTTCTCTACTTCAGCACAATTAGTCCCTACATCAGGTTTTACAGATTTGTGGTAGCTACTTTACAGTTCCTTAGTCCTTCAGAAAAGCTGATCCAAGATTTATAATCTAGTTGTTTGTTTGTTTGTTTGTTTGTTTTTCATAGATGATTTTTCAGAAGCCAGGAGTTTCTCTGTAGAATCTCTTTATTGCCTCATTATTTCCTGGCAATTTTGACCTGATTCTTTGTTTCCTATTCCATGAGTCTGGAATGCTACAATATTTTTCATTCAGTGTTTGAGAAAGAACTCTCTGTCTGTCATGTAAAAACTTGTGTCCTGTTCAAAAAGTTCATAATAATTTTATTTAATATTCTAACACACCAGTCTTTGACTTAAAACAATATATCTGGTGTTTTTGTAACAGCGACGGTATGAAGATTTAAGGGGAAGTAAGGTGTTTAAGGATATATTGCCTCCCCTTTTATAACTTGCTTCTTTTTAGAAAGAAAAATTAAAAGAAAATTGCTTACAGTGCTGGCTTTTACAGCTATCCCACAGTAACTGGAAGAATATATTTTTAATAAAATATTTTAGGAGAGTGCCCACTAATTTCTGAAAGCCATTTCCTGTCAGAAGTCCTCTTTCTCACCTTTCATTTGCCCTCCTGAACTCACTGGGAGGAATGATTACTCTTTAATTTTAATTCTCCGTGAGTGGTACGTAGCAAACTGTAAGGATCAACATCAGGATACAGGATGTAGCACACAATCCTGGAGGCCAGTACATCCAAGACACAGGTTGGTATGAGAAAAAACAAGTCCCTAAACCCTCCTTCTATCATCCAATGCTTCAGTTACAGCAGCCACATTGCTGACCTGTAACAGACTCTTGCTGTAAAGTGTGCAGTCATGGTACTCAGTAACGTCTACTGAATACCTAGATAAGATCAGTGCAACTGGCCTAGTTCACCATCACATAAAATAGAAAATACTACATTCAGTGCACTTTTTAGAACCACTGCATGCTAGATGTTTTGTTGCAAAAAAAATGCATATTGTCTTTGTCACAGCTTGACACTATGGAAGAGGTGTTAAGATCTTCCTTCTTTGCTACAAAGAAAGTTTACAAAATGAAAGTGCTTCTCAAAAATAGCTTTCCAATCTGCTTTTCCTCTGGGATTTGGCCTTGAAACTCCAAATATAATATGTTGAACAGAATAATGCTGTAACTTTGAAAAATAAAAAATCTCTACTCTTAAAAATAAATACATTTAAAGAAAATCTGCCTGTCAGTCCCTCTCCTTGATGAAAAGCCCTCTGGAAAAAATCAAAAAGAAAATACTATGCTCATTTCAGGCTGAAAGCTAGACAACCCCTTTGCTTTTTATTTTGGTTAGAAGTTTGAACTCCCTCACTCCACAACTAACCTGAACAAATATTATGCCTTAGATGACTTCAAGAGAACAAATTCCAAAACAAGCAAAGAAACAATAGACAACAAATCTTTTTCTCATGGAAAAAAATAGATGGCTAATTGTCCTTCTAAGAATGACAGATAATCATTTGCAAGCATTTTTTCAACAAACAAAAGTACAATTTATATAGTTTAAGTTGGGAAGGAAAAAAAAAAAAAAACACAACTCATACACAGTAGTTTTGAACTAGCTTCAGCCCTACTGTGCTGTGTACACTGTATAATAATATCCTTAGCAAAACAAGGAATCGTTTATACAACCCCATGCTGCATAGGAACCCTGTAAATACTGGAATTTTACATAATATAAAAGTGTCACGCTTTAGAGAGGGTATTACATACTTTTGCTACCAGGAATGAAATTTTGTGGCTTGTAAAAATATTCATCTATAGACCTGTTGCTGGTGTTGAGCCATAATGAATGTTAGAATACTTGTTTAAGTTCAGACTCTTGCATATCTCCTGCTAAGCAACACTCACAAAGAGTCAGAGCAGTACTTCCATGTGTGGTGATCTTTTCAGTTCCTTGTGATGATCCCCTGCTATAGACACAGCAAACTCCTGGTGATTTCTTGCTTCCTTCAAAAGGGAAGGGAAAGGAAGGGAAATAAAAGGCCCCATTATCTACCTGTAGGAGCTCTCAAAATCTGATTAAACTTTGACTGTGGTGGATGGTTTCCCTGGTAGCGCCAAGGCACAGCTCACACTGTCTCTCTGAATGAAGATTGAAAAGTGTATCCCCTGATATGCTGGAGGGAGTGAAGTTACCTGCACTTTCTGAAGCTTTTGCACGGCAATCTAGCCTGTCACTGAATATGATTAAGAGTTTCTTGCAGGTAGTGACTGCTTATGAGTGTTCCTGTTACGCTAGTGAGCAGCAGTCTTTTTAAATGCATCAGGGGGGAAAAGAACTTGGAGGACAAAAAGATGGCATTCTAGTCAGGCCTGGTGTTCATGGCAAGTGCTAAGGCTGGCAAAGAACATGTTCAGGACTTTGCCAACTTTCTTGAATCTGCAGGTCTCTTGCTGCTTTTGGGCAGGAACTATCTATGGTTAAGAAATTCCACAGGCATGCTTGTGATCTTTATCTGTCCCCAGGATCTGACTAGAAACCAGAGTTTTACTGTTTGTCTCAAACAGAATAGCTGGTAGGCTAAGGACGATCGGATCCACTTGCCTGCGGACTTGTGTGTGTGCACTGCAAAACCCCACTGCTGGAAAAGATGCCAAGAATGAGGTCTCCATAAGGAGAACATACGTGGGGGTGGATTTACCTGGATGCATTGAAGTAGGCATGCATCCATTTTACTCACAGTTTGAGCTCTCCAGGCACAAGATGGTTCAGGGGATATTTAGTTAAGCTTGTGTGCTACTGTGTAGGTCAGAATACTTATTAGCTGGTCCCCAGGATTACATTAACATTGCTGCCCTTCTCCAGGACCGTGGCTGGCTTGTCTCCAGCAGGTGCGGAGAGCAGAGCAAACATATAACCATCTTACACTGACTAGAGTGATCAGCTCATAGGAGAGGGAATCTGCAATCCTATTAAGTCCATAAACAGCAGAGAGGCACAGATGCTCAGCACATCTGAAAATCCTGGTACTTGCTTTGTTTTACCATGAATCTAGGTGCCTCATTCTGGACTTCCTGCCCCTGCTTATGTTATCTCTATTTCTCACCTGGCTATCTTCACTGTTATTCCTGAGTAGATTTTCCGTTTATCTTTTACTAGAGCTTTTTGCCTGATATTTAGCACAAAAGAACTCTGGTAATGCAGTGGAAGACGAGTTCTTCACTGTTCCCAAGGGAATGTTCTCTTTCCACAAGATGCTTCTGAGGAAAAACTCAAAATAATAATTTAATAATAATTTGACACAGCCTTGTACTACACTTTCCTAACGAGCACCCCCTGGCTAATACCACTCTTCTGTCTTCCCCATCCTCCCTGCAATGATCTGCATCCTGTGAATTTTTGAAATCTTCTCCATCCTGATCCTAAGAGTGAACTTGCGTGAAGTATGAAAATGATAAACACATAGTGGAGTCTCAATACAAAATGTTGTAAAATCATCATGATATGTTGGGTAGGTTTTTTTTTGTTGTTTGTTTTTTGTTTGTTTGTTTTGTTTTGTTTTTTTAATATTAAAAGTCTAGAGTTTTATATAAAACCCAAGAATAACAGCCCAATTAAAATTGATTTTTGTTATGCTATTTTTTGAGGTTATTTGTCCCTATCTTTAGGAAGAAAACGAGTGGTGAACCCAGGTAGTAAGAAACATAGGGCACATTCACATTATACATTAGGAACTGAATACTGAGATTTTTTTTCCTCTTCCATGAGATGTTTGGAATGCAAGGAGGCAGCGCTAGCTGCTTTTGACACACTGCTGCCTTAATAAACATAAATACAGAGATTCTAGGCTTTGGGTCTGTCCCATTCCCACAGAGTCTGAAAGGGAGATCTTCATTATGTGGTAGTATCCAGTCTCTAGACATTAAGTATTTGTATCCATGCATGATAGAGAATGTCTGTGGGGAAATGTCTTGTGGCTAATGCTTCATTTGTTTGTTTGTACCCTTATTTGCAGTGGTTCTGTGTTACTTTAAGAAGAATGTGAGATGTAATCACTGCAGGAGGTGATTTTCCTTTGGTAGCTTCTGCCCCATGGAGCTGCTGATCTTGCTCAAAAGGCACCAGCTTCCAGACATGGCTGTGTGTGGCAGACCAAGGCAGTACCAGGAGAGAGGAATCCTGAGGATCATTTAGAGACATGATGTGATGTCCAGACCTCACAAGTGTTGGAAAAAGACTTCCTGAAAATCACAGAGGACTGGACAGTGTTCGCTGCACATCAAGGACACATAAAATCACACTTGGAAGAAGGGCTCTCTGCCTGCCAGAAAATGGCCATTTGTTCATGTTTTTAATGTCCATTTCACTTTACCTTTTCACTTATAGTGTTTGGAAGCTGCCTATATTATTGGAAAATAAAAATAAAAAATAAAACTTATATTCTACAAAGAGAAAGCCTATTAAGAACTTGGTTGCCTGTGAAGAGACAGAAAGGAACCTCTGTACCTTCTACTGTTGGAGAAAGTACAGGCAGAGACAAATTAAGACTGTTTAATCACAGTCATATCACACTACTCATGGACTCATTAAAGCTGCTGTGGGTAAGGGTTTTTAATAGTTCTTAAGTTGCATACAGGAGTTCCAGGCATTTTTGAAAATTGTCCCACCTGTGAAATCAATTTGCTTGATTTTTTTTTTTTCTTATATCAGTAAAATGAGTAATAAAAACTCTTAGGGCTGTTAATCGCAGGATGCTCACACCTATTTTGCTAGTACCTTAGCCTACTAAGTGAAGTAGGAGCAGGAAGAGCAGCCTTGGCTTTATGAGTAACCACGTTTCCACTCCTAGAGTCTAATTGAGGCTATCCTGAACTGATGCACGGGGAACTGACTACAAGAATGTATGGTTTCTACCCAGCATTTTACAGATGACAGCAGAATCAGGTCCAGTACTAATGAGCTAGGGCTGACGTTTTTTTTCAGCACTGGAATGAGAATCTAAGCATGTATTCAACATTTGACTAAGAGACTCAATTCAGTAGATATGACGTCTATGATAGCCCTTACTTGCTGTGCCACTTTGAGAATAGCTTAGTTTTTCTCTATTTTGATTTTTTCCGCTGCTGAATAACAACAATATTCTCTCAGTGTAAAGTGCTTTGATAGCATCCAAATGGAATTTCTGTAAGCACATTATAAGTTTATTGTGTTATTGGACTTTGAATTTTACTCTTGGGAAAGTGCATTAACTATGTAAAGCATACCAAAGTTTAGCAACATTAATGGAGCTCAACTATTTTAAAAAGAAACCCTGAAAGGTATCTTGAGACTCTGGGTTGTTGCTTCTGTACATTTGAGCTTGCTCAGAAATGGCAAAATAAATTTGTTGTGCTCTTCAGTGCTGGGCTGACCATCATATGCTCTTGGGTGGGCAATGTTAAGAGTGGGTAAGTGGATGAGGACATTATCACTTCTTGAATTAGTGAGGTGTCAAGTCTCTCCTCTGTGTTGAATGTGCCTACACTTATTTTTGCCGTTGGCATGTAAGCCTTGTGGGAGCAAGACCAAGTGGATCATTCTAGCAATTTTTAAAAGACACTGATAGGGATGTTCGCTAAGGCAAGTAGAGAGGTAGCACTAGTTTTCTACCTGCCATTTAGCAGAGGATTGTTGTACCTGTTAGCTGAAGGAGATCTGGAGACCTGGACAAGTCTCTCCAACAATACCCAGGGAAAGTTCAGGAGGACCAAGAAAGATGGTCAAAATTGTCAGTATCATTTTCTAATGTTGGACATCAATTAATTTTTATTAAAAATTTTGGTAGAACTAACATCATAAAAATCCTAAGTCTGGACTAGTTTAGGAATAGATGTTATAGGAAATATTCACTCTCAAGCTAGTATTTGTAGTCTTTTTATAGTAAACAGAGAAGGATAGAAGAAGGCACTTAGTACTAGGGCTGGCTAATTTGATTGATTTTTATATATTTGTTTAAGGATGAAATGAATCACACCTTAAAAACACTTTTCACTGAGAAGTCTAAGTGGTTCAAATACAGGCATATACGTTTGTACACATGTACCACAATGCAAATTGTAGTTGATAGGGGTTTTGTATAGTGTCTTTCCACAGTTCACCCTTTCAGACAGAAATGTGTCTACCTCTCTCTTTCTCAACTGAAGAGCTGTTTTCTGAATATTGACTATGAAATAAAATACTGCATATAAAATTACTGGGGGGAAGCAAATTAAAAGCTATTAAAATGGTTCTTTAACATCAAATAGAAATTGTGCCTTCTCCAAATATATTGTTTTAATGGATATTCTAAAAAGGAATTACTTTTGTTAAGCTTAAACAAGTAGTTTTCAACAGATATTCTTCTACAACTTCTTTCCTGTTAACAAGGAAGAACACAATAGAGTTCAAGAATTGTATAGCAGATGTTAGACTGCTGTGTGTGTGTTCTGTACCTATGTTATAGGTCAACACAAAGTGGGTATAATTGTGGTTTTTGTTAATTTTGTATTTAAAATGATAAAATTTTCGACCAGTCCAACAAATTGAGTGTTTTTCAGTGGTTCTCTACTATGCAAGTGATCACTTTTTAAGTGCAGCCTTCTGCACACACACATATTCTTAATCAACACTAATTTATACTACTTCTACCTAGAAAACTTTACTTTCCTTCTTCACATACCTCAGATACCAAAGAAAATAAGCTACTGATAAAAGTGTGATTTTTGTTGTTGTTGTTGTTTGTTTTGTTTTTTAATGGTAGTTCCTTTATTTCTAGGATTACATCAGGACACACCTGCTCCAGGGCAATCACAGCAACTCTGTTGAGCTTTCTAACTCTTAAATGTTTGATTTTGTCATCTTAATTTTATTTAATGTCAGTTCTGTAAGTAATATACATCCTGCTGAGAGTCTGAGTGCTTGCTGAGTAGCTATCACACATGAGTTCCTGGCCAGTGAGTGAATGAGCTATTTCTTTTCAATGCTCCGAAATCCTTCAGGATCCTACTCCTTTGCTCCCAAGGCGACGTGGCTGGATCGCAAGCTGGCAGTGTCTGTCTCCCTGTGGTGCTCCAGTCAGCTGAGGTTAGATTTGAACAATAAAATTTATATTTTGTAAAAAGCAGAGAGTTTTTTTTTTTTCTTAAAAAAAAAAAAAAGTGAAATAGTTTGCTTTTTGTTACTCATGGATCCAGGTTAAAAGCGCAGAAGGTGCTACATATTGCTGTGGTAAGCAGCTGACTCAAACTGAGAGGCTTCCTTCACCACTCCTGTACCAGTATTGTGGCTTTACCACCTTTCTGTTTGGGAACAGGCACTATGACTGATTTGTATACACTGTTTAGTCTGCACTTTTTCCCTCCTGGTTTCTTTTACTGCTCATCTGTGCTCTGTTTCTGACAGCTAAGACATTTCTACATGAGTTGCCTGCTATTTCAGGAGATTCAGCATGGTGGGTGGAGTTGTTTCTGGCTAAAGAGAAGGCCTCTGCATGTCATCCCTGCTGTGGTGAAGATCTTATGGGGGCTGTTCATTCCTCTTGGGAAGAGGAAGAAGGAAAATGCACTGACAGCCACAAATCTTAATATCAAAGGCCAATTACATTGGCCAGGTATGATTTACCATTGGTAAATCTATGCTGACTGTTCCCAGTCACTTTTTTCTTTCATCTATCTGTGAATGACTTCCAAGAAGACTTCATGATTTTTTTTTATTTTATCTTATTTTATTTTATTTTATTTCTTTGAGCCTTTTTTTGAAGATGGGTAGAAAGTCTGCTTTCCTCTAAGCATCAGGGACCTCTCCTGATCTCCATAACCATTCAAAGTTAATAGAGTAGTCTCACTATGACACTGGCCAGCTACCTCACCACTCTGGTCCCATGAACTGGCTAAGGTTGAGTTCTTGCAATTATTCCCTGACTTTTTTTACATCCACTGTTTGTATTTCCTTTCTTCCTCAAACTGCACCTGTAGAGACCTGGAAGACCTTGTTAGTAGATACTGGGTCAAAAAAGGCAGTGGGAACATCTAATCTGCCCACTGTCACTGAATCACCTATTCCTTTCAGTAATAAGCCCACATTTTCTGTGTTCAGCCTTTGACTTTGGCAACTACATTCCCCAGAGTTTTCTCAAGAAAGTCTGGTCTCTTTGAGCTAGACTTTTCCTCTAACTGTAGCTGTTGAAGTCTCAAAATCTTTATGTTCAGAGTCTTTTTGAGTACTTTATTTTGGAGTCTGAACAATTCTTTTAACTTGTTTAACTTTTAACTTGTTTAACTTTTAACAACTTAATTCTAAATTGTTTTCAATGACCCTAAATAGGCTTATTTAAATTCAGAATTGTTGCTTTCTGTCTTTATTTATAATCAGATTCCCTTTTTTGTTTTTGCTTTGTTTTCAGAAATTACAGGGGTTGTAAACAAAGATCTATGCGTTAACAATTGCTGTAGTAGCTATAAGCAATATGCATTACTTCTATGATATTCTTCCGGTTGCAAGAAATTTGTTTCTATGCCTGTATCAGTACTTTGCAGTGTGAAGTTAAAATTTTAAACTAACTGCTTATTACTGAATCATAGCAAAAAGATTACGGTAATAACTACCTTCTTAATGGTTTAAGAGTGCAGCCAAACCTAACAAACCACTTCACTATAGGAAAACTTGTACACTTTGATATAAACTATAAAAACATGTTATCAACTTTTTTTTTTTTTTTTTTTTTTTTTTTTTTAAATGGGCTTTGGGTTTTGACTTTTTCAAAAATGCTGGGCTGAAAAACATCCTGTCTTTCCTTTTCATGGATACTCACGTGTATGTGAGTGAGTACATCTTCCAAAACAAGTCCATATTTACTGACAGAAAAGAATCATATCTTTAGTACTGGCCACTCATTTAGTCAGTCGGACCTTTGGCATGCAGCTCTCTTCTCGGGGTTGAGAGCAAATATGGAATGGGAATCAATGAACTCAAGTTTTGATTATCCATTCAACTGAAAGAAGAGAGTACTGTACATGAGCCCCATTTCAGACTGTGGAAATTCAGCTTTCAAAACTTTTAGGGCTAGAGACCTGCTTTGACAGTAAAGGACAGATGAGCACTGGGAGGGCATTATGGTCCTTCCTTTCCTCTGCATTCCTCTGGTTTCCTTCCTCCATTTCTGTTGGTGAAGGAGGAACTGAGGCTCAGCACAGATGGCCTTTCAAGTGTAAGGAATGTGGTCTGCAATGCTCAGCATTATAAACTACTAAGATACAACTTTCCTTTAATCTCTAAATTTTCAGCCAACAGCATTTTATTCCATATAACTTTAGTGTCCAACATGATGCAGACCTATTCTTTAGGGGAGTGTGGAGGTCATACCAGAGAACTACTGATAGTACTAAAAACTTAACAGAATTATATAGCACCCATCCATTGTTACAATGCTGTGAATGACTGTATGAGGCTCAAGACAATTGAACCAAGCTCCCTGTGTAAGCAGAACTTTCTGACAGAGTCAGCAGTAGTTTTATCACCACCCTGATTAAAGAAACATTATCTTAGTAAATGTTTTTTGTCTGATAGCACCAGTTTATAATGTCGGTTCACTCAGTATCAAAGTGCTTTAATGTTCACTCAAACTCATTGATGAGGAAGAATGCTAGGAAGCAAAATAAGTGGCCAAACAAGTTTATGCTGAACGTACTTAATACCTTAGTTTCATTTTATTATCAATAGTCAGCACTCAATAATGGGTTATGCATATTTCAATTCCAAATGACTAATTGGTAAGTTATTCATTCTGTTGGTCTCCAATTTCATTTCACTTAGCAAACGTGCTTACCAGATTCCAGGAGCATAACTTGCAACCAACTAACTACTACTGTGGAAGAGTTACTACTGAGACATTTGCTTAGGGGTAAGAAATACATTGTATTTTTGTACAGAGGCCATTTTTTTGCATGACATTGTTATCACCCACTTTGGTGGCAGCAATAATCCCGGGTGGAATACAGAATACTATTATCTTTTTTTTAGCCTCCTGGTTTTATAATTAATTTAAAAAATGAATCCCTGCATTGGTGTTTTCCAAGGAAGAACATTGTTTCACAGAATGATCTAAGATGTTTGTTTCACAGAAGATTTTTTCTGCATTTTACTTATGTTTCTTTTTTCTCATTTCAGTCATGGAGATCACTGAATCAGGCTTTTGTGCAAACTGATAGCATGTGGTGATTTAACCTTTTGTATTCCATGATTTGTGTATCTTTCCTACCATATGACACCTATAAGGCACAGTGTTCCTTCAGTTTATTCATGAAAAAGTTTTACACATTTTTGTGTAACGTATGTCTTTTTTTTTTGGTTTTGATTTTAAGTGAATGTACTTATAGAAAACTGATTTTGAAAATCAAGGTGTTTATATATGCTTACGTTACAGAGAAGTATTAAAAACAAATGCTTCCTGTATTCATTATGGCTTAGAGATAAAAACAACTAGGTAAATTACTGACAGTGAAATACTCCAGCTTTAACAAAGGTTTTCTCTAATGATGATAGTAATTGCAGCTGAGTATGTTCCAGGACTTCGAATTCTCAGGCACGCATTTCATCCGTGCTGTCACTTGAGATATTTAGATTTCAGATTTTTGTTTAAGATGATGTAGCTGACCATGTATTTTTTCATAGTGATTGGAACAAGGTGGTGGTAAATAGCAACATCAGAATGATGTAGAACAGATGGATGTTCTCATTTGTTTAGCAGGTGAGTAATTTCTCTGCAAATGGAAGGCTTCCAGCTCAGCTTTGTGGCAGTGCAGCATAGTGTAGTGTGAAGTGTAGAATATTATATCTTAATCTACTTTCAACTTAGTTTACGGGGTTGGGGAATAACCAGTTAATGATCAAGAAAATGAGATGATCACCTACACAGAAGGAAGGAAGCCAGGTATCTGAAGGTTTCAGAGTTTGTAAGAAACTTTGTGATATACTGCCTCTAGTAATGTTGCCACTGAGAGATTTGGCTATAGTTAATTGAATTATTTTATTAAATTAATATTATTTTGAGATGATAATGTTTCACAGAAAAATGCATTGGGTTTCGTGGTGGAGGATAAGGGTTCTTACAAGTTTGTTCTTTTTATGTATGGCATTATTATGGTAAGTTCTCTCTGGTTTTATTTTCTTATTTCAAATCTCATGGAGTAAAACCAACTCTGCCTGTGGGCTTTTTACACCGGACTTGTTACCGAAGTAATTAAACACAGGGCACTGCAGTTCAGTTCCTGTCTGTTAAAGTTTAATCCTTAGCCACTTTGTTCTCTTACATGCTTTGGACTACTCATACCATAAAGCTACAAGGCATCTGTTAAAATTAAATTGTAACAGACTGATATAATATGTCTGAAACACCATGCAGAGTTAAGACTTATAGTCTGTTAGTGTGAATAATTACTACCTTGGGGAAGTCAAACGTCTGCTCCACAGCACCAGCCTTAGCTCAGTTGCAGGCCTGCTGAGGTCATGGGCAGGCTGAGCTGCTCCAAAAGATGCTCTTGGAAATCACTGTACTTTTGTGAGAGCCTCAGCTGGCACTGTTTTGTATGTTATTGTTAAAACAAACAAACAAACCTAAATTCTGCAAATCTAGGAATAATGTGAAATATGAAAGATCTTTGGAGTCCAAAATCTCAGCAAAGAATTCAGGTTCAGAACCAAGCTGCTGAATGAGGACATCTTACAAAGGTAATATATCAAAAACTCTGGCTGTGTATACAAGAAGATACACTGAAAATGAAATCCAGTGAGGATTACAGTAGTAGGTATTGTACTACAGTGGTACACAGATTCTTAAAGAACTCCCTTCATAAAGTATTAAACTGAGCAAAATACAGTAGTATCTTTACAGCTTTAGCAGCAGCAAAGATATTGAAGGTATACAAGGTAATGGACAATACTAACTACAGTGAACTGAGATGTTGTGCAAGATGGGCTGTTTAGAACCATACAGCCTCTTGTGTTGAAAGATCTATTTGTTTCAGGACTTAAGAATACAGTTTAGTTTCCTGTTTCTAAAGCCTGAACCTATTAGAAGGAAAGCACTGCCTTCCAGAGTGCTCCAAAAGAAAGCAAATGTTAATTATATATATATGTGTGTATATATATATATATATATTTTTGCTTAGAATGATTTAACATGGAAACCTAACTTATTGGGACTATACTAATCTTCCTCCCAAAGTGTCAACTTTAGACTGTGCTGCATGGCACTGATGCCAGTACTGAACAGATATCGTATCCAGGCAGTTTGAATGTTTGCTTTGCTTTGATTTCCAAAACTTGGTTGAGAATAGCTAGCACATCAGCATACACAGGTGCCAGATCTACAGGAGGGTGACAGGACTCTCTGACTAGTTTTGTAGCAGGGTTATTTGGTAAGGTGGTGGGGTTTTTTTGTTGATTGGTGGGTTGGGTTTTGTTTACTTGCTTGCTTGTTTCCCCCCTGCAAGCTACTGTAGCAGGATAATTCTTGTACTATCAAAAACAGCTTTGAGTGGCAGTGAACTTACCAAGAGCCTGATAATCAAAAATGGTACAACTGAGAGCTGTTTGTTTGCTGTTAACAGCGTAAACAGTTTCTTTTAAAGGTGAATCTAAATATACAAGCCCTCTCAGTAATGGAACAGCATGTGTCTTTAAGGACAAATATAGGGTCCTGTTTCCCAGATTTTGGTGTGAAACAGAACTCTGAACTGCACTCCGGCCTCAAAGGAGCAGGAAAAGACTAGTGGTAAATAAAATACCAGTGGGGATTTATCATTGTTGGCTGGGCTTTATCTCTCAAGATACACTTGCTGCCATGAGTCTGGTTAATGCACCTTACAGCTTGGTCCCTGCATCTAGACTGAATTCTGGTGGATGTCAGCTCTCAGTAATATGGCAGAAGGTAGCTAAATACAAATATCAACTTTTGAAGGTGTTGTGCTGTACCAGAAAACATTTCAGGTCAATTGAATAAAACAACACTGTTCATTTTTGGTTAAAAATAAGTAAAGAAGTTTTCTTTTGGCTTTCCAGTAAAGTTGTTTTAAAATGACTTTCACTGCAGAAGATTTCAGTTTTGAGGATCCAACATTTTTTGTTAAAGGACTTATTACCTTAACCTGATTGGTTCCTGAAATGGTAATCATCTCAAAAAGTAATTCTGTCTCTGGTAAATGAGAGGTCCAGTAATATGACTTAGGTAGCATAGATAGTAGGTACAGTTCGTGTAAGCACAAGAATGATGATTTTTATGAATTGCAACTGACATGAGCTTCATAGGTGACAAATCCAAAAACACATCAGTCTGATAACTTGAGGGCAACTATTGATGAAATGGGACTGTGGTTAGTTGTTGTACTGCTTTTTTTTTTTTTTAATATATATATATTATTATTATTATTATAAGTGTGGATTTAAACTTATTTTGACTATAAACTACAAGTCTTGGCTGACTAAGCTTAATTCCAGTGAGAACAGCTAACTCTGATAAAACAAACCAAAAAAAAAGACAGTACTTGTTCTCTAGTTCTAACTAGTAGGACCAAAATAAGGGTTAATATTAAATGAGATCTTCAGCCATGAGGTAAACAGGAATGAATACGCCTGTGTCATAAGGAACATCTTAGTTATATTTGTGAAGCCAAAATAGAAACCTGCTGGAAATGCTAACTCATCTTCTAGTGACTGTCTTACAGTTTTCAGCAGAACAGGTAGCTAAAGCCCACTTACAAGATGTATCATGAGAGTAATATATGTCTATGTAGTGTTTATCAGAATATGAGTATATGAAAGATAAAACGTGCATACAAAAGATAAAACACAAAGACAGTTAAGTAAACTGTGCTTCCTAAAAGCTAAACATCTTCAAAGAGATGTATTGTGAGGCAAGCAATTTCAGACAACAACAACAAATGATCATCAACTCTATAAAATAGTTTTAGGTGTTGGCATCTCTCATCCTATTGCATTGACTTTCACAAATCTAAGTAGCAGCTCATTTTTTATGCTAATGTAACTTCGGCAGTTAATTGAGAAAGATGAAGAAAAGCAGGTCAGCTGATTGTTCCAGCTGTTTGGGCTGAGAGGTGTCATATGGAAAGGACTTAAATTTATTACAAGAGAGAAAAGTGAAATACATGCATGTGTGATTGTTTGATGTGTTTTCTGGGGAGAAGGGGGTTTTGCTTTCTCTTTTGCTCCCCTCCCCTCCAATTCTTTAATGTCTTATTCATTCTAGGAAGATGCCAGAAGGCATATGGATTTTTATATATTTTTTTAAGTTAATTTTGACCAGTCATCAGTGCTTAGTATGAGATGGACAATGATGTCTTTGGCTAAATTATGAGCCCTTTTGCTTGCAGCTCTGGCTCCACAGGTACTCACCATCTGATATCAACAGAAAATGAGAAAACTTATACTGATCAGTGGCCATTGCTTCTTCCTCCTCTTGGGAAACTCAACTTTTCAGGAAACACATGTACAGATGTTGCTCATGAAATGGTTGTGGAATGTTGACAGGAAAGTCAGGTGCTGTTTTATGTTGATATTTCCTTACTGTTTAAACCTGTGAGCAGGTTTCAATTGAGTTACCTGCACTTCTTGATTCAGAAAGTCTGGATAGCAGTCCAGGTGCCACACAGATGGTGAGTTTGATCTTTTAATACATGTTCTTAAAATCCTGATGGTACTATTTAAGCTATTGTTTGTATTACCTTTTACCTCAAGAGGACAATAAATTCTTTTTCAGGACTAGGAAAAAAAATCAAAAAACAGTAAACTTGAAGTGTTGTTCTGCTATGTGATGTGTCAGGCTGATTCTATAGAACAGTGTTCAAAAGTTTTATTTTTTATTTTTTGTCATTTTGTTTTGTTTGTTTGTTTTTTAAATCTTATTCCTGATGTGTGCACTATTCAGGTCTTCTGCAGAGGGTTCATTTTGTCTGCCATTAAATTATTTGCTGCAATGGCTTTAAGGCTGATAAGAATGCTAATGAAAAGTAAGTAGTTGAGATCTTTCACATATGGGTGAATTTATCATTTGTTCTCTTTCTCAGATGGTTCTGCCCTAGTCTCTTGGGGAACATCTGCCTATTCTTGGTAGTCTGAAAATCAGGGAAAATTTGAATTTTTTCCTCTGTGATCAGAAACGTTTCCATGCATATTTCTGTAGCTTGGGAATACAACCAGGTTTAAAGCAATCTTTGGGTGATATTGATTGAACAGTGGTCAGGATAGCTTTCCTTTATTTGAACTTGATTGTAGTTGGTAAATGGTCTTTGACTGCCAGATTACTCCCCCTCCCTCTTCGCCCCACCCAATCATGTCTCTGCCATTTGAGAATCTCACTGTTCTAGGCCTTTTTGCTTGAGATGATGTCTTTAATTATATTTGGAAGGAGATAGTTGGTTATTAGCTGAAGTATTAAGTCATTCAATTTGCTAACTCTGAAATTTTCAGTGGACTCTGAGATTGCCAGTTTTGTTCTGAGACCTCCTATGTAATTTCATAATTGACTGTACTTCTGCATACTAGTTTAGGATAGAAATTCTAAAGCTGGAATTTCTTTCCTTTGAGGGAACCTATGAGCATCTGTGAACATTGGAAAATTTCTTCTGATCTTGTGTTTGTTTGTTGTACTTAAGATATTGTCAGCAATATTTAAGGGGGTTATTAGTTGCTATGGGTTTAAGTGCATATCAAATATGCCCAGAGCACAGGATAGATGTTTGTCATCACTTGAATCTGAAGAACAGGCATGATAATGGTGAATGAAAGTTCACAAATGAAATTATGCTTTAAAATGCTTCTTGAATCACAGCTTGAAAACTGGAGCTATGCTTAACACTCAGCTATGCAGGCATTTCTTCATTATTGTGGGGCATAGTCAATACAGCCATCAGAAAGTGTACACATAGGTATCTGTGAGTCCAGCAGTACAGGATGAAGCATCTCATGAATTGTCATTGCTTTTCAAAGAACAAAACTTGTCACTTTTGTCAGACAGTCTTCACTTTAGAAAACTCAGAGTGTAGAAAAGAGTGTGGAACAGTATCTTTGAAGTGCACGGTTCCAGCTAGTTTTTTTTCTTTGTTAATTCAAAATATATTTCTAAATGATGCCATAATTTCATTTTACATTATACAGAAAAAAATAATGATAAAAAACTTTTATTGATAATTAAAATAAGCAAACAGATATGATCTGTGTTGGAAACCTCAGAACTTCTGAGTTGAGAATTGTCTGATTTAAAGCTTTCTGTTGGCTTCCACCTAGGAAAGGGGATGGTAACGAGCCCTAAATGTAACTCTTACCCCCGGGCTTTGTTTATGGCTGCGTCTAGCTCAGACTTGCACAGAACCATAAATATAAAGCCCATTAAATATGAACACCTACAGGTGGATCCATGATATCAGTTGCATGCAAAAAGTCAATGGTGCTTAACTGTCAATTTTGATCATGGGATGGAGGCCAATATTTTTTTCTTTAAGTATTATATAAGTACACTTTGAGAAACCTCCCTGTCTGCATTTTGGAACTGAGTAGGCTCCTATTTTAATTTTCAGATGTAGTGTAATTATTTCAGGAGGACCTCTATTCTGGTTTTTGATTTAGCTCAAGAGGCTGCAGACTCAAGCCAGTGGCATTTCTCTATATGTCTGTAAAGGAGTAACTTCTAAACATCACATCTGATTGCTTGCAGAACTTTAGGGAAAGTTGCAAGCTTTGATAGCCAGAACCTTGTTGATTTCACAGAAAAGTGCTAAGAGAAAATGGGAGACACGTGGAGTGTCTGTTCTCTCTCAAGTACAGCCGTAGGTTTGGTCTCATTAAATCAAAGACCTGGTTAACGGCCCCAATAAAACAAAGGAGAAATGCTGACTGCCTCTTGTCATAGTTTAAAGTGTTGTTATTCCAATTAACTGCCTCCTAGGAAAGTATAGATGGTGGGAGATGGAGGAGAAAATGGGAGATGTCAGGAAGTGTGGAACAGTAGTTTGGCAAGAGTTAGAATATCCTTCCTAGTAAAGAGAGAGAAAACAGTTCAAATGCCAGAGGGAAATGAAAGAGTGAACGTGAGTGTGCAGAGCCAAGGTAAGAGAGAAGTGTTATAGGACAAAAATGGGTAGCACAAAAGGTAGTTTCTCTGTCCCTTGTGGACCAGAGAGATGTGGAGGTTCAGCTTTCAGGAAGGAAGAAATATGGGGGGAGGTTCATATAAGGAGGCTGTAAGGTGCGGAGCGTGTTGGTCTGAAATGTGGGGAGATTCTATAAGGTGCACTTGAAGGAAGCTGTGCTGGTGATGAGGAGGAGCTGTGCTGCCCTGGGGGGACTCACTACTGAAACTGGACAGTGCAAGGGAATGGGGAGAAATTCTGCATCTTCGCTGGAGCAGCAGAAGAGACAGCAATGTGGAAGGCAGAGAATCTTTGGGAAGGAAGAAGGAGGCTTTGTAACAAATCTGATTTGGACTGATGGGAAAGTGTGGAGGACAGACTTGGGAGGAAAGCAAGAAACCTCTATGGCATGTTGCAAGCTCAGCTTACAGAAGCTACGGAGTGTATGACCCTCTCGTTAACTTCATTTCACAATGTTCCCTGCATGCTTTGTGTAGCTTCCAAGTAACACATGACATCAGCAATCTTAATAAAAACCACCTGCTTGGTACTTTTTATGTTCAACTCTGTAAACTTTCCTAGTCCAAAATATCCAGTGCTATCAGTAACAGGAGTATAATTAGTTTTCTCTAAACTTGCTGAACTTTGGGTTCTTTCCTTAAGGAGAGAAATGTGAATTTATGCACTTTAGTTCTATGTATTCGAAAATCATATTTTAGCTGTACAGCCTTTTACACTGATAAATACTGCTAGTCTACTTCTACCAAGTTCACGACCTGTGTTTCAAGGATGTATGAATGGCCCTGTGCACCAGGGAAGTATAGGGTGTAAATGGCCATTGATCTCATGGGAAGAATGTTCAACACACCCCAGAAGATCTCTTTAAACTTCAGGTGGCCTGGAGTCCTTCAAGTCATACAAGAAACTATGTTTATACATCCTTCAGCACAAGGAAGAAGCTGCTGTGAGCCAGAGGTAATTAATATCAGCAGTTAAAGCAACTGCTTCAAGAAAATAAGTTCAAGAAAAAATTGCTTAGCTCTCTGCTATTGTGTTCCAAGACAACCAAGATTGTAATGTTCCTGTCTGTTAAATATTAGCTTAGTATCCCTCAATATATAACACAGTATAAGAAGGATCACTTTTCACTTTTTTTTTTTTCCTGGTTAAACACAAACTAGCTTTTTTTTTTTTTTTTTTTT
>CM021697.1:66418513-66430853 GCA_011074415.1 Stictonetta naevosa
AGTTTACAGGAGAAAATAGATGTGCTCTTCTGCAGGGGCCTGTGTGTTTCTGAGGAGTCTGAGTTTTCATTATAGAGCCACAGCCAGAAGTCAGAGCTCCTTCCTGTGGCTCCCTTCCTTTCTAGTTTAATCTTTTACTAGTAACTAAAGAGAGCTTTCCTCAAGGTAGATTCACTGTTTTAAGTGAATGGAGTCATTGGTAGGAGCCTTCTGAACAACTTTTTGCCTTACCACAAAAGATTCATGCATAAATTGGGTTTCTGAAAACTTATTTTAGGACAGGGAAGAAGGTCATGACCCTGAGATTTTACTGTTTAAATCAGCAGAACATCTTTGGGGTCTAGCTAGGACAAATGGAAGGCCATTGGGCAACACTAGTTGTGTTGCTAATTTTCCATAGTTCCTTTTTCTGAACTTGGAAGAAAAAGATTTGCCTGAAGGGACACACAGCTATGGGGGCACATGAACAACTTTTTAACATGAAAGTTCTGTTTTTTAAGAGACAGAAATAAAATAAGTGGCTTTCCGTAGAGATTGGTAGTGAGAAGAAGGCCTGAGGCTGACCTCAGTGCACTTCCCAGCAGGGCCTTTGGCATGGCAGAGAAGCCTTGAAATCTGCTGCCAGAGCTCGAGGCCTCAAGTAACACAGCCCTCATGCCATCTTGTACTGTCAGTGAAGGCCAAGGACCTGTCATGATGCCTTTGCAGTCATTGTAGGAGCCAAGCTTAACATGTGTGGCTCAGTCTGGAAGTTAAAAGTGGATGAGATGCTGTTTCCTCAGTCTCCCTTGAATTACGTGCAGTGTGGAAACAGAAACAATGTCTCTATCCTTGACTGAGGATTTATAGTTCAAGTCTTTTGGAAAGAAATGGAGTAAACTGATTTTCATTTGCACTTAGTTTGTAATCAATGCTGCCTGCCTTTGCTGCCATCATACAATCTCCAGTGTCTTTCAGGTTCTGTTGAGGACAGACCATGAGGGCATTATGACACCTAGTACAAAGCAACAAAATTATTATAGATGAACATGTACATATATAAATGCCCCAGACTTTATAATCTATTTTTTCACTTCCCCCACCCCTTCCTTTTATTCATATTGACGTGTGGGTAGCAGTAGTGTAGAACAGAGATGTATATTTTGGTCTGTTCGGGACATGAGAAAGGGCACAGAGCTTTCTGTTTCAGCAGCTGTTCTCAGAAGCCAGCGTGCTAACTGTATTTACTTATTAGTGGGTTGTTTTGGATAGATATTTTTTTCCCCCCAGAGTAACTTGTTGCAGTTCTTCTGTAATCAGTGGACATGCTTTCACTTTCTTACACCAACAAAGCAATTGGCCCAAGAGAATTTCTTAGATTATTCTCCTTTGACCTTCAGATTCCCCAGGTTATGTGGTTTATTTATTTGTTTGTTTGTTTTCCTACATGGCTCTTCCATTATCATCTAGCTCTGAATGCATCCTCTTAGTATGTGGAATAGCAGAAGTATACTTCCTGTATTTTCTGAGGACATGGAACATAACCTTCAGAAATGAGTTTGTTGCTCCTCTAATCCAGAAGCTGTTGAAATAATTACATCTGGATGAAAAATGAAAATATATTACAGCCAAAGAAAAATTGCAGATTCTTTTTACAGCAATCACAGTTTCTAATGCTTCTGTAATTTTCACTTATATGTATGTGAATTTATTAGTAATCTAATGAAATGTATAAATTTGCCTGTCTGAACTCCTAGGCAGAAGCTATCTGAGAGTTTCCTAAATTGTTCAAATATTCAGATCTACCTTATTTTTTTTTTTTGTGATGTGTATATATATATACTGAATTTGTGTATCTTCACTTCTCTAATTTCCAGTAGTTCATCCACTTAAAACAGCATCTTTCTCTGCAAAGGTTTACTCGCAGCAAGAGCAGCTGTGTCTCTTCTGAACAGCAGAAGAAATGTTACTTACCCCGGTGTTAAGAAAGCTCAAGTTGAAGCCTGACTCTCCTTCTCCCTTCCTGTTCAAATAGTAACTTACTGATTTTTTTTTTCTTTCCTGTTTACAAGTCATTCTTGTGCACCCCTATTTTCCAAACTTCTGTGTTATTATTAGGAGTAATGGGTCCTTCTAAAAGGGGAAGAGGAGGGGGGGAGGGGAAGAGGGGGAAAGGGAGAGGGGAGGAGGGGGCGGGAGGGGGAGTGTGAAACCTTGGCTATCTTAAGACAAAACAAATGTCACATATATTGCAACAAATTTTGAAAGCTAGTAACAGTGAAAAAATGTGATCAGAAGCTGTGCAGAAATACACAAGTGGAAATGACAACTTGAGGGCTGATAAAGTATTTTCTGACTCTTCTGGTGCTTTGTTTGTGGCATCTACTAGCACAGGATGGAGAAAGAGCAGGGGTCAATATACGCACCTCACAGCAGTTGGAACTGTGCTGTTACCAGACCTCTCTTGTTCTCTGCTGTTAAGACGCAGGAGTTAAGGTGGGGAAGAAAAGCATTAACTAGTGTATGAGTATATACTATATGCCACTATATACCCACCTGTAAAATGGATACTTACATGTGCCAACTTTAAGGAGTGGTATAGTAGCTCCTAAAATTACTCATGAATCTTGTAGTGATGTTATGTGTCCTGGGTTCAAGTCTGCCAGAACAAGAGATCTTCTACTTGCTGTGTGTTTTTAGCAAATACAGTTATTTGTGCTCTGCTTCCTCTTCATAACAGATTTGTTGCATAAAAACTTCAATAAAAAAAAGTTACAAAACCACAAAAACATACCCAAGACAATAGACTCTGAGGCTGCAAACACATTTGTGACCTCATTAAGATGAAGAAGTTTTTGGAATGAGAAGAGGAAAAGCCTGTCATCTAATGAATACAGTTACAGTAATAACAAAGGAAAACAGAAAAAAAATACCATCAGCATAATTATTTTGGAAGTCTCACTTCTCTGTCCTACCCACTGCTGTGTCGTTATGACACCATTTATCTCAGGATAGAATACATAGTTCAGCATAACTCAAATCCAGAAATGTCATAATGCTGGAAAAAAAATTGTATGCAATTAAAATGAACCAAACTGCACAAAATGAATTTTTCAATCCAGAATTGTTATAAAATGGATGTCAAAAGCACTTCTGAGTGTTATCAAAAAGGTTCTTCCTAAAAGGATCACAGATATGATGATTATTTGTTCAACTTATTTCCCATCAGTGTAGAAAGATGAAAATATATATATGTATATAATGTTTTGTGTTTTTGGTAATTTAACATTGTTCTTTTCACTAATTAACACTACAGGCAACATTGTACTACTTGTGATGAAGGTAGCATATGTAAGGATAACTGAAAGAGAAGGAATTTGGGGCAGCTTGTGTACGTCAGTGTTTGTTTAAATTAATAAACCTGCTGTTTTTTCAGCCCAGTTCTCTATGTTTCCCTCTTTTCTCCCCAGAGCAAAATTCTTGCTTCCTGACTGCCTGTGGGAAAGGGGTAGATGATGTCATTCTAGTGGCCAGATGGTCGGTTCACAAAATCCACTGTCTCAGTCTTTAGAGTATCAGAAAAGAAGCTCAGTCCTGAGCAGCCTCAGGGCTGTCCCTCTGTGGCCAGTGGGGATGGATGCACAGATGCACACTGCTAGAGGCTTTTTCAGAAGCTGACCTGAAACTTCACAGGTAGCACTTGTTTTATAGAGAGCTGTTCAGCTGACAGCTCTAGTTAAGTGGTGGCTTCTCCACATATACCAGCATAAGGGATCTGAATAACCCCAACAGTGTGCACAGCTGATGCAGGGCCATACTCAGCAGTGTGATACCACCTAATAATGTACATACATCCCTGCCATCTCTACACTGAATGTTAGATGCAACTTCTATTTGGGGCTGTTCTAGAGATCTAGATTCTGGCGTACACAGGTTTTGTTTTGCCCTAGCCCCTATAAATCTTTTGTGTACATAGATGTTGTGGTTTAACCCGGCTGGCAGCTAAACACCACACAGCTGTTCGCTCATCCTCCCCCCTCCCTCTCTGGGATGGGGGAGAGAAATGGGAAAGTGAAGCCTGTGGGTTGAGATAAAGACAGTTTATTAAGATAGAAAATAATAATAATAATAATAATATGTACAAACAAGTGATGCACAATGCAATTGCTCACCACCCACTGACCGACGCCCAGCCCAACCCCGAGCAGCCGGCCCCCCACCCTGGCTAGCCACCCCTATATATTGTTTAGATGGTATGGAATAGCCCTTTGGCCAGTTTGGGTCAGCTGTCCTGGGTCTGTCCCCTCCCAGCTCTTGCTGTATCCCCAGCCTGCCCGCTGGCAGGACAGAGCGAGGAGCTGAAAAGTCCTTGGCTTAGTGTAAGCATTGCTCTGCAGCAATTAAAACATCAGCGTGTTATCAGCACTCTTCTCATCCTAATCCAAAACATAGCACCCTACCAGCTACTAGGAGGAAAAATAACTCTGTCCTAACTGAAACCAGGACAATAGAGCAAGAAACAAAATTAAATGCAACAAAAAAGAAATGGAACAAAATGAAATTTCTTTTAATTGAATCAGAGACACTGGTGGAAAAGTAAGGGAAGTAGACACAAATCACCGTGATGCAGTGGGAAGATGTTCCTACTATTCAAGTCCATGTCATTCTAGCTTGTTTTCCTTAGATACTGAATTATGCCTTTAGCTTTGTGTACTTCAGCTCTGTTTCACTGACATCAGCCTTGTGTTGTTGTTTTTTTGCAGAGGCATAAAGTTTGGTTCACTGTGTTTTCCAAGCCCTGAATTTAGCAAAGGCTTTTCCTCTTTTAAAATTCACTAAAGTGTGCAGGTATGAAGATGCTTTGGAAATAATCGTTTCTTCAAACCTTTTTTTTTTTTTTTTTAGTCTATTGCCAAATTAAATATCTCTATAAATGGCTTTGTAAGTTTTAATTATGATGTTTCTACAAAATCATTGAAATAAAGTACTAATTTTGTGCATTTCCACACTTTTCGAAAAGGAAAGAGTGCTTATGGTTCAACTGCAGAACTGAACATGTTTGTTCAAAATATTTATATCACAAGATTCCTGCAATCCAAATCCACATTTAATGAGTGTACAACATGTGTCTTCTAGTTTGCCTCTGCTGCTGGTAGTTTGTGACTGAAGTAAAGATTCACTTAAGTTGTAAATGAAATATATCCCTGAAAGTATAGGTGACAAGGCACTGCTAGATTTAATTCCCATTGCATGACTCACTTCATTTTCACATGTCTCTTTACACTTGATTGGATACACTGATATTTTAAATGCATTATAAATTTAATCAGAGGCATCAAATAGGATACGCAATTTTTAAATTACATCCAGGGAAACATCTGGGACTACAGAGTGGGAATTATTCTTGCATAAAAGATAGTTTCTATACTTTACTAGATTAATTGAATAAGCAAAGTAATATTGAAGCTCCTCAGAAGTTTATACAGAAGGTCAACTCATGACACTTCCCAGATAGCAAAACAATGCATTGGTCTTGAATAGATTTTTATGTTTTAATAACTTCAGTGGATTGCTCCATTGGACTTTTTCCTCTGTAGTTTGAGAGTGTTCAGATGAGATCAAGAGGGGACTACTCTCATCTGAAAAATCATCTCTTAACAGGTTTGGGGGCTAAAAATTCAGTCTTGAATGTTTTATTTACACAAGCAGTTCTATTACCCTTTAAGAACTATATCTTAGAAAGTATCGGTCTCTTGAAGTGAAGTTGTTAATACAGTTATTGCTTTACCAAGATATAATACCCTGAAGGTATCTGACACAATGTTGTTTTGCTTCCTATATAGTATATTTTCTGCCTCTGGTTTACAAAATGTACTTTTTTCTTGAAACCAAACTCCAAGACGTTACTTATTGTTTCTCCAGATTCCTTCCATATGGAAAACATGCTAGAGTATGATAAAGGTACAAAAATCCTGAGGATTAGTCCAATATTCTTTTGAGGTGACTAGGTAATTTCAGACAGCTCAGAAGTGGCCTTCTCCACAGTTCCACAGTTCATTCTATATCATGGTTACTTTTCTATTTATTTATTTATTTATTTTTAATTTAAGTTCTAGACTTGAAAAGTAGAGACTGAAGAACTTAAAATCAATCATCAGTAGAATGAATATATATAATTTTCTTTCTTACTATGCTTGGGATCTACACAGTTACATTTATGTGTGAGAATACAATTAGAACAAAATCTGTAAATAGAAAATCTCATATTTGACCTTGCTTATGAAACAGATTATCACACTAAGAGAGTTACAGTACACTTACATTTCTTAACAACTTCCTTAGCTCTACCAAAAACAAAATCCAAGCATACCCTATTTGTCAATACATCTAATTAGGACTGTTTGAAACTTGCTGTAAAGGCTCTTTCTGGATTTATTTATTTATTTATTTATTTATCATGGTTATGGAAAAAATTTACGCTATCTCAGTTTTCGTGTCAATGAAGCGTAAATAGAGGAATAAATAATAAGTACTCAGCTGAAATAAATAACTAGTAAGAGAAGGTTTCTTGTCACATAAGTCATTGTAGCAACCTGTGTCCTGGGCAGCTTCAATGAAAGCCTGCACTGATACCTGTGATGGAGTATTCCAGCAATACCCAGATTCAGTAAATAGAAATGCTGAGTTCTTAAGTTGAGACACATGAAATGATTGCTACTCAGGGGCTGGTAGCCTGGAGCTACTGTTTACTTCTTCTTTCATCATTAGGTTCAGGTTAATGGATGGTGATTTTGGTAAAAGGAAGGTTATTTCTGCAGAATTAACAGGCAAACAGTGAAGCAGTCTTCTATAATATGGAAGAATAATAATATGGATATGGTTTAGTGGAGGACTTGTTAGTATTAGATCAGAGGTTGGACCAGGTGATCTTGAAGGTCTCTTCCAACCTAGATGATTCTGTGATAAAATCCTACTGAAATCACGAGATTAGCAGAACTGAAACCAGGGATGTAGAAATGTTTTAATTTACAGGGCAGTTAGTTTGCAAAATTCATGTTGGTCTTTATCTTCTTCCATGTTTCAAGGCATTCTCTGAGAAACCTTGCTTTAGCCTAAGCTGGAAGATATATTTTGAAACAGGTCAGTCCTTCATTTAATTTGATACAGAGATATTCAAACCTATTGCATTCAGCTCTGATTGAATAGAAAATATTATTTTAAAAGTTACTTATTATTTCAGCCCACTTTGTTTAGCACTGAAGAAAAAACCAAGAAAAAAGTCAATTTTCCATCAGGTGTGAAGCATTCTTTTTTTTTTATTATTTTTTTTTTTTTTTTAACTCAGACATGAATGGAAGACTTCTCTGAGTATTTTAGTGCCCAAAAGCTGGAAAGTATTGGAAAACCAGAGATCTGAAAAACTTATAAACAAGTTTCTTCTCTTGCTGTTCTAATCTGCTATTGAGACTCAGGGCCAATATTTTGCCTTTCTTCCTTTTTGGTTAAGAAAAAATGTTGAAAACTACATTCTTCATATATAAGGCTGGAAGGAAATGATCCTGAATGAATAAATTGAACAGATGTGTCACTTTCTATTATGCAGATAGAACAAATAACTATGTTTTATGCAAGTACTATCAAATTACTAACCACAAAATGCCAAAACAGTCTTGCATGAGCAGGCAGGCTCTCAGCACCCATAGTAAGCTCAGCAGCTGTAAACCTGACTCTGTGGATATGTGCTGATTTCATGCTGAACAGTTTGAGCTCTGAGTCTTTGGATTATGAAGAATAAAACAGTTTGGTCTTTTGGATCTTCAGATATTTATTTAGTTTAATTTAGTCTCTAATAACCTGCTTGAGATGATATAATGTAAAAAAGCTGTTGTTGTTTTCACTGTAAGAAGAAAGTATCATCAGATATATTTGTTTCAGTTTGTGCTTAATTTTCTGTTTTACAGAGGATTTTTTGGTGGTGGAAGTTTGCTTTTAAAACAGGAGAAGTCAGAAACAATCCCCATGTCTAGTTTAGAGAGAGATGAGCAATGAAATATAGATTCATTGAAATCTGCTTAAGGGCCTGGTTAAAATTCTGGCTTTCTCTAACAGTAGGGAATGTGTTCTGTTACTTGCTTTCTTGGATTAGATCTAACAAATCCATCAAAGTAAAAATACAAGTTATTTCCTTCTTGTATTTGTAATAGAGGCTGTTATAAAGCTCATAATGAATTTGTGCCTCAAAAACCTTTCCTGCTAGAGTTGCAGTGTTTAAGGTGATAGGAGAAGCCTAAAGTCTTGTCTGCTTCTGGAAACATAAGTATCTCATTGCATTTTTTTTTTTTTTTTTTAAGTTTAGGTGTGACAAACCTAGGCTACAGGGAAAATTCCCTCTTAGTTAATCATGTTCTGTCTTTCCAATTGTCTGCAGTTAGACACAGTCATTTCCTTTTCTTCCAGCCTCATTTATTGCTCTAACTTTTGTGTGAAATGTTAAACAGATGCTTTTTTAAGATCCAGGGGCAGATATATTCACAACACAGGTAAAGCAATTTCTGTGAACGCTGTACTCTATATGTGTTTTTTTTTCTTTGTTTTGTTTTGTTTTGTTTTTGTTTGTTTGTTTTTGTTTTTGTTTTCCACAGAAAACCTTAAAGTATTCCTTATGCATTTGTCACAAAATTCAACATTCTTCTGGAGAAGGTGTAAACATCCTTCAGTCCATTGGGTCTTTCACATCTGAAAAACTACCTTCAAAAGAGTTGGAAAGGCTCATTTAAAAGACAAATTACTTTGACAATTTTTGTTCAGAAAGATACAGAAGTTAAGAGCATTATTTTTGTACACTGAAATGTTACTGAAATGGGAGGAGCTGACTGTGGACCTTGTTAAAAGTATCAGTGTAAAATCAGGCATTTCAGAGTGAACTATAATAGATGTAAATAGGTTGTATATAACTGGGAATATGCATTCTCTGCAAGTCTGCACTTGTTATTATGGCATGACCTAGCTTTGTCTCTGCATTGTCAATTAAAAGAAGAGCTAAGTCAAGTCGAAGAGGCTGTATCTGTGCATGTAGAAATTGCCCATTCTTTCACTGTAGATTTCAAAATACTAACAACCATTGAGGATTAAAAAATAACAACACTATATGAAGCCTGTAAAATGAAGCATCCACAAATCAATTCCCTGTCTCTACACTCCCATCTACACAGTTTTAATTCACCTTCTTTGCCATAGTTTTTTAACTGTGATCCTACTGTATTTTTCTGACAGGATCCCTCCTCCATTTTGTATATAAAATGGATGCTGCTCATCTAGTAATCCTGTATTAACTTCATTGTTTGGCCTCTTGTACACCATTAAAGCCCTGTCTGAGGAGAGAATTTATTTCTACTCTTTTTGGCAGTGACCGTTATCAAGCGTCTGAGCAATGCATAGACTTCCTTTTATATTCACCCTGAACTTGTGATGTAAGAGGTTGATATCACTACCATTTTATACACAGGAAAATGAAGCCCATACAGAATTAAGTTGAAACTACATACTAATTTTTGATACCTAGTATGAGAAGCCTAACCTTTTATTTTTCATCCCATTCCTAGCTCTCCAGTATGAGTTACAGCTAAGCTTTCTGCAGAAACACTTTTCATATCTGTAAAAGCCAAAGCACAGTACTAGACTACTACTAAAATTATATATTTTTAATGATTACTCAGCCTTTGACAGAGGCAGGCTTAAAATCTAGTTTTCTTGTCAGCTTTCACCTGCCACAAGAAGATTTTTCCTTTTCTTCTTGTATAACTCTTTATTTTGATACCTTTATTTTGATATCCTTTGTCCTAGCTGTCTGTCCTTCTCCAATCCTCTTTTTCTGCCCCAAAGTCTCCTGTCAGTGTTGCATTCAGAGATTGCTTTCAGGGTTGGAATGTGGGGGAATAAAGAATGCAGAGGACATTTAGATCCCCATCCTCTAGCAGGTTGAAATACTGGCCATATGCTCTGTACTGATATCTCTGGGTGAGTTTACACTGCAAAATTGAAGAAAATTCTGCTAAATGTATGCAATTTATTTTTTTAAATGCTTGTGACATGTTTCAATTGGACTTTGGTTCACAGAGATTAAATGTTGTCTTCTATCGTAAGACCACCACCTTCCAAAAGTTCAAAAGTTCAGTGTTTCAAAATTTGATTCATGCTTCACAGCATCAAAATGACCTGAGAAATTAGTACGTTTTCAATCTTTTAACCTGGGGGGGGGAGGAGGGGACGGGGGGGCTGGGGAATGACGTGGGTCAAATAACAGCAGATATTTTCCTGACCAAACAATTTTGGCTGAAATTTTCCAAACAAATTCAGCCTGAGGCATACAGTCAACATGGGAACTTTAGTCTTGGTGGCTTCAGTTCATTACAACTTTCCTGGACTTCAAACAAGATCATATAAATCGGAAGTATTATGCAATCTTAATAACAATTCATTACCAGTCTGTTCACAACAAACAGGGCAGCATAGCTGAAATTCCTAGGTATACTCTGATTATTAAAAATGAGTTTCCTGTGACTTACTGCTAGACTTCCAGCATTTCATTTAAAAAAAAAAAAAAAAAAAAAAGTATGTTTTCTTCCCTAACCTGATTTTCTGTCATTTTCCCCAAACCATAGTGGATCAGCAAGAGCAAGTTTTAGTGGTACTTGGTTTCATCTTTCACCCCTACAAATGGCCCCTTTCAGAGATGTGATGGTCTCTGTAAATTTGACATTAGCAAAGATGAATGTGCCAGAGACAGATTTTCACCCGGATAAGAAAACTTTGCTCTATTTTTATAAAAAGTCTGGGAAAATGTCCCTAGTGAGTGCTGTGAATAATTCAGTGATATAATCTGCAGATTTTATAATCTACAGGCATCAGTGCTTAGTGCTTCTTCCCTTATCCATTCCCCCCCCCTCCCCCCCCACATACACCAGGTGTAGATAGAATTCCCAAATAAAGCAGCCATTGAGATTAAATTTGTTTTCTAAAACAAATTAATGGATTTGCCAAAACAGGCCTCAAGCACAGATATTAAAAGCAAAGTAAAAACTTGAAGTTATAACTGAGTTATAGGGTTACAGTTACAGGACTGTTTTTATCTTGATGTTAGTAGCATGTAGTTCAAAATGGTACTGATTTGATCTCATGCATATATAGTGTGGTACCCAATGAGTATTCACTTATCTTGATATCAGCTTTGTATTTGTCCTACAGATAAGTGAAGGCATAGTTAACCTGGATTAAAACTGCAATAAAACAAGTTTTTTTTGGATTTTAAATAAGTAAATAGGTGGACTGAGGTTCAGATTCTCCTACAGGGTTCATTTTATACTGTAAACTTAGTTTAAAATTCAGATTTCACTGCTGTTTAAAACCGAGGTATCCAGCCTGAGTTAAGCACACACAGGACAGGTTTCCCTCCTGCAAAGACAGGTTATGAAGCATATCCCATATCGTATGACTGCAGTCTTGGAAAACTATTAATTTGGAGAGTCAGTAAAATAAGCTGCCAAGGTTCACAGTCTCCTCTGAAGCTATTGGGAAAACAAGGTCTCAGCCCTGAACACTCTAGCCTGTTGACTTGTCTCAGCTGCTGCATTTTGTTTTCTAACATTCCCACAGGCTATCACAGTATTTCTTTTTTCTTCCTGCTCTGTTTAGTACAGATATTCTGGGACTTTCCTTGAACACACCTGCTGTAAGAAAAGCATTCAAGGCAACTCTGTGAAATGTTGATGTAGTCATTTTTCAATTAATTATTTATGGTAACAGACGCTGAGCTTTCTAAATTCATTTCCAGGAACCTGTCCTATTTTCCCAGAGTGCCAAATTCAGTGAGCCATCTCTGAAAATCAAGAGAAATGAACCAAGTTTCAGGCTCTGCCACTGCTCTGGTAGAAGACTTTGAGCGAGGCAAGTTTTATCTCAGTTCTCTCACTTGCAAATTGCAGATAATGTTATTTTTTACCCAGCTGTGTTAAAGCACCTGAAAGTCTAGATGCAAAATATTATATTCAAGACAAAACGTCCCTTGCTGCATACTGAAGAAGTACATCTTGCAAAGATTTATGGTTTATAAACAATTCTGAAATCTCTGCAAGGTACTGTTTGGAGTTCTGGAAGTCTGTTATTAATACTTACTTATTCTGGGCTTTTTTGATACAGGCCATATTTTGCTGTGAGTTTTGCTGATGCCTCCCATGTATTGGAATACAGTTGGGGCATGTCTGCTTTTCACAGTTATGTCCTGAAATCCATTGTTTATGAATCAAAAATTAAACAGCAACAAAAGCTACTGTCTCAAAAAAAAAAAAAAAAAAAAAAAAAAAAA
>CM021697.1:66430953-66533988 GCA_011074415.1 Stictonetta naevosa
AAAAAAAAAAAAAAAAAAAAAAAAAGAAAGAAAGAAAAAGAAAGAAAAGAGAAAAAAAAAAGCACACTGATGGAATTCTGAACTGATATAGAATAACATTTTGTAAAATCAATTCCTTCTAGGTGATGACAGATTTCGGAGATTAAAAGTAAATATAAATTGTACAATTCTACTTCCAATTTTGCAATTCTTCCCGTAGTAATAGACTGAATAGACCGATTCTTTTTTATTATTATTGTTTGTTTGTTTTTTTTAAGCTCCTTGGCCTACTTCTGAGTTGTGCTGAACACCCACTGCTTCCAAGGAAAGCAAGAGTGGTACGTGCTCATTAACTCTGAGCTCAGCATCTTGAGCATAAAGCTTTGTTATGTAGCCATGGATTAATTATAAATTATAATAAGTAAGCTGAGTTGGTCTATGCATTTTGTTCTATTTTAATTATGACTCACTGAATGATTTTTATGACTGTTATTTAATGCAGACTTTTCTTTTAAACTGTTGTACCACCAATCACTGTCTATGCAATAGGGCAGGATATCAATGAAAACAGTTTATTCTGTTCCTGGGTGTTTTCTGAATTGACACAAGTAGACACAGTCTAATGCACTAGGCCTGAATTGAGTCCTTTCTCATTTGTGATTCTTCTGGGTAAATTCCTGTAGAAGGGAAGAAACTCTTTATGTTAAGAGATTTCTTTACATCCCACCCTGCATGGAGGATTGTGAGAGATTAGCTGTAAATTACTGATAATATGAGATTTTATGGTAATGGGTAGCAAGTTTTGTCCTGCAAGATGGTTTGGTTTACCAAGAGTTAGTACGATTTCACATTCAGGGGCTGTACTTGATCCAGTCCATAAATGGGGCCTGACTTGCAAAGCTTTTAGTTCAAGAGTTGAATTTCACTGATATGGAATCCAGGTACGCTATACAATGTTATGCAATACCCTCCCTCTTTATTTTGTTTAAACCTGGTCTGAGTTTGGGGCTTTTTAGAAGCAGATAAAATCAAGTGTGTTCTGCGTAGATTCATTTTTCATAGCTCAGATAAATACTCTACATATATTACTGTTGCTGAGCTACATTGCCATGGAAGCTTTAGAAACCACAAGATGAGTCAGTTGAACTCATCAATTTCTTTCTAGGTAAAAGTGATGTACACTCAAAGTTTACTGTCTTTGTTAGAAAGTAAAACATTTTCCAATTTGTATATAATTACCAATGCAAGTAAAATTGTATCTAATTTGACAGTTAAGTTATAATGGGAATTGAATTTTGTGAGGGGAAATAAGGCTATCTATTCTATTATTTAAAAAAAAAAAAACAGTGTAGTAAAGGTATAGAAATATGTGCACTAAAGGGTCAAATGTTATTTAAATTGAGCTAAAAAACTTTTTTATTATTTTTTTTTATTTTTTAGTTATATTTTATGGACTTTGCTATTTTTCACAGAATTTAATTCAATTCTATGCAGAGAGCAGAAGGCAGGACTGCTGGGAATTCAAGTGAAGCCAGACAAAACTGGAGCTGTTGAGAGACAGCGAAAAGCTTATGAAAATGATAATCTCAAGTGTCTTCTGCCATTTCAGGTTAATCATATTGAACAGTCTGGTGCCCCTGAAATTGAACTATAAACCAGGTCATATCTCAGATCTCTGTCCCCTTCTACCTTGTGTGGTAGTCTCATGGAAGTCTGTAAACAACAAACGAACCCACAGTTCACCTTGTAACTTTTAACAGATACGCCTGTGGTCCTTTTCTGTTAACAGAGGGAGATACTGGCATTGCAGCAGGGCTCTACTCCTCTGTTGGTTTTTGGGAGCTCTTTGTAGGTGCTTTGGAAAATTGAGCTCAGTTGAAAGGCATGCTAAAGGTTATGAATTCTCACTCCTTCTCAAGGTTGGCCAAATTCTTCTCCAGGGTGCAGAAAACTATCATTCCATGTAGCAAGAAGTGGTAGTATTTGAAGGCTAAGCATAACTTTACTTCTTTTGTACAATAAGTTTAGCAGAGCTGCAGCGAAGGCTCACTGATGGTACATGTTAGGGAGGGAGCCTCCCTCTAACTGAGTCTGTGGGAGCTGCGCTAGCCTCTTGTCTGCTGGAGACAGCTATTTGGACATCTAACATGCTATTAAAATGCCCATGAACACATTTTATATGTTTTAGAGATTTTTAAGTGTTATAACAACTTCACACAGCTTGAATGAACATAGTTGTAATTCTAGCTGGAGTTGAGATCATTCAGCTGGACTAGTATAATCCACAGCTCTCATTTTTCTCAGCTTTGGAAATTCAGAACATCCATTAAGTGCCAAAAACCTAAGGATACCTCTTATGTTGATACTTAGACTGGTGGATGCGCTGTGGTAGCTGTGTGTTGCTTCTGTGCATCTGGACTTGTGGACGTCAGTTCACTGGATTCACAGTATGGCACTATGATGCTGTAAACTTGGCTGCTGCATCAGCACATTGTTGCGTGGGTGGAGAGGCTTCAGCTCTCTCATTGTAATGTTTATATGGGATTGATTGCTGTTGATTGTGAGTTACATGAAAGGAGTAGTGAAGATTCAGAGTCTCTACTGCATCTGCCTTCCAGTGATCTAGACCAAAATGTTCAATAGCATGTAGCAGACACCAATCATCCTGTGTTTTTTCAGCATGCATATTTGCAAAATTAGGCTTCCTGCTGTGGACTAATACGTTGAAACAATGATCACTACTGAACTTTCACTGAATATTAATTTCTGCTGTGACTTTGTAAACATACTTAACAAAAGGTGCCCATGCTACCTTGAGCTATTGATTGTAATGTAGATCTGCTGCTGCTTAGCTTTGTCAGCTCTTCCTATAAAAAATGCCTGATAAGCATTTCAGTGTCATGATGAGGACGTGTGAATTGTGCTTTGTCTAAAGGCAGGTGCTTTCATTTGACTTTCAGGATAAAGCTTGCTGGTGGTAACTCTTAGTAATTTACTATCAAATGTGCTTTGTCTTGTTTAAACTATTCTACAATGTTGATTAGATTAAAGGTCAAATTTAGCAGTCTCTTCCCATAAACTGGGGTAAGCCCTCCTGATATGAACAAGATTGATTAGATGTAACTAGTGGAAGAATTGGATCCTATAATCTTGCTCAAGAGAGAACTCAAAAGGTTGAAGTCCACTTAAAGATTCATGTTATCATCAGAAATGCAAATAAAGGAGGTGGGAGTCATGAGGCTGAATGATGAATGACAGGATAGCATGCTGGCTACTCCCAAGTGATGGTATGTGGAAATCCTAGAGGGTATGTTCAGGCACCAAATCTAGGGGTATCATAAATTAGTTAGCTCACCAAACTAGTGAGTTAAACAAGCAGCTCTCCACAGTGTGTAGGATCAGAGCATTGTGAAGTCTTATCAAGATACTTCTTGAGCACCAGGCTGGAGAAGGCAAGTAAGGCACCATGTATTTGTACCCAATAAACTTGCTGTGCAAGTCCTGTACCCTTTTCCCATGCAGTAGTTCCATCGACTGCAGTCCCAAAATGCATGATTTACATTTAAGCCTCATTGAGTATTACATGTCATTGTTCCACTGTATTTTATGTTGAAGAGTATTGAAACTACAATATTGTAGGTTCAATTAATAAATGAAACCTCGTCTTCATCATGTGTTAGTAGTAAGCATCACATATTTCCTTATTATTTGTCTTCTTAAAGAACCTGTGACACTGAAATCAGCAGATCTACATTTTATGAAACTTGCAGAGATATTTGGAAAAAAATCTTTTAAATGACTGGACACTTGTCATGGCTTGAGGAACAGTGAAATAACCTTTGAAATCTGGTTCACTTGGACAGCTTGTAATGAAAAACTTTTTGTCAGTAAGCATTATATATCTGATAAGACTCTGACTTGAAATGTATGCAAAACTGAAATGAGCTTGTTCCTATTGATCATTGCATACATGGTCGATACAAACTACCAAATTAATGGATTGCAAACTAATATGCTCTTGGCAGTAGTACTCTAAACTCTCTATAGCTTGATCATTATGGGAAAGCACAGAGCTGTGCAATAAAATTAACACTGTTTGCACTCAGATCCTAAGAAAGGGTTATGAAATCTGAAGAAAGATTTAAAGTGTTTGTTTGTTTGTTTGTTTTTAAGAAGTGTTGAAATTCTCATTCCTGTGCCTTTTTATTTCTGCACTTCACCTCTGTGGGAGTAGCAGCTACGAAAGTGCAGCTGAAGCCCAAAGGATTAATGAAAAGGAGGGAGAGTCAATTCACTTTTCTCTTTGAGTGTGTTGGTGTCTGTCCTCAAAGCATGTGATGAATGTGAAAGCTATAAAGACTAAGTGAGAAGCTAAGAAGCTGGGACTTGAGAGAAAGAGCTACTTCCCAAAAGGACAGTAAAAGCAGGAATGCAGTGTCAGTGAAACTGCTGAAAGCAAATAATAGAAGTGAGTTATTCTTTTTTATTTTATTTTTTTTATTTTTTGGTGAAGATACAAAATAAAAGCAGGGCCCCATTGATAAAAGCAGGACTGTGTACTTAAAACTGGAAAAATAAAAGAAATAAAAGCAAGCCAGGGGCTGCATCCTGTCCATAATTTTCATATGTTCTTTCAGCCATTTTTGAAGTGATTTTTGCTCCAGTAAAACAATAGTCCAAAGGACTGAAGACTTTTCCATATTAGTGGAAACTTCACTGAAGTTAAAAGAAATTCAGTATGAAATTCTCAATTAATGACATCATATTTGGTCATTTCATTAGCCCCCAAGAGGAGGGAAAATCTGTGAGTCTGCTTGTTGTCATCTTTTTAGTCTCCTAAAATGAGTAGGGATTTTTCTACTTATCTAGTTCTACAAAAGACAGTGGCCATATCATGCTTCAATGTGCAACCTGAAACCCTGATTTATACACTCAGTTCTGAGTGAAAGGCACTGGTAGTACTGCTGTTCCTTTAGTTCCTGGATTCTTGCTGCTTTCCTACTGGCTGCTAAAAATTGAGCTGGGGTGAAGAACTTGGTTTGCAGTGACTGTCCAGATAACTGAAGAGACCACAATGGCAAAAAAAGAGTGGAAGACCCAGCCAGGCCTGGGACCTGCAGCAATGATGCTCCCTCAGCAGGGTCCAGACTAGTTAATGTCCCAGGGTGGAATTTGTGGGAGGGATATTTTTTAATTTTTTGTTTATTTCTTTGGTGCACCTAGAATAATAAGAGGACGTAAAAAGATAAATCAAGCACAGAAGTGCATGAAAACCAGATTAGGTTTCCCTTAATTTCCAACCCTTTTCAGCCACAGTTGCAGTGATCCTTGCATAGTAATGTTAACTGGTTTCCTTGTGCCTGCAGGCATGTTACCTCTGCAATTTACTCTTTAAGAATGAAAGTTTGAGTTGACTTTGCTGAGAGATGGACTCCCAGTTCCAGGAAGAAGTCTTGATGTTCTCCCAGCCTAAAGGTTAAAGCTCTAATCCGTCCCCTGGAGCTAAAACAAAACAATGATAAAACTTTCCCACTACTTACAGAACATAATTGTTGTCAGAATATTTTGAAATGAATAAAGGTTACAGTTAAAAGTTTCCGTTCACTTTTCTTCCCTATTGGCATGGTTGCTGCCATTGTTCTGATTTTGTGAGTACAAAATGATTCTGTAAAAATATCTTATGTCATGACACTAAACGATTACTGCTATTCACAGCTTGGGGAAACACCATCGTCCTCCTCCCTGGCATGGTGATAGTAGTCGCTGCATCTGGACTTATTGCCAGTTCTTCGTTAAGTTCCATTCAGAGTAGCTAAAAGTGCCCTATCTACCCCCAAAATGTGTACAAGTAAAAGTTTCTCAGGGGTTCCCTTTGTCTGTTACTTTGAGTGAAAACTGAATTTATAAGGTCAATTTAAAGAAATTATAGAAGAAATTACTTCTTAGATGGTGTCTAAACATTGTTCCACGTGTCTCTGGATTACAGTTTCATGTAAGAACTTTTCTTTCTTTTTCCTCTATTCAGATTTTGCTGTCTTTTGTATCATGGTGCTAAGGATACTGAGGAAGTCATTGAACTTCTGGGCCTGGGGAGGAAGTGAACTCTACTGTAAAGATGCAGAGGAATATCAAAGTTCCTGCATTTTCAAGCATAGACCAGGTCATTAAGAGGATAGTAGCAGTAGATGGTAGTCTAGGAAGTAGCCCAATTAGTAGATCAACAGTTTCCAGATTCCAGGGCTTTGTGTACCAAAATCATAGTTTGGCAAAAAGTGCTCTCATAAGACAAAACTTTTGCTGCACTTCTTTCATGCACCCATCCTTGCCTTTTTGTGGATTTATTGATTTGTAAAGATTGAGTTTAATTTTAAACAGAGAAAGGACAAAGCACACTCAGAACATAATTTCTCATGATTTTGGTGAGCAGTTTTGCTGGCTGTAGAACTGACTGAGCCTTGAATCTTTGTGTAAAATTGACTTTTAGGAATACTTCACCATTGTTTTTTTTTTTTCCTATTTTTTTTTTTTTTTTTCAAAGAGGTGTATTAAATGCTGTGTGGTTTAGTCAGAATAATGGAAAATCTGTCATTGTGCAAAGGATATGTGTAGCTGTCTTGGTCCAAGAGCATAAATTGCCAATTTAAGACAGTATAGATAACATGATATCTTTTATTGAACAAAGAATAATTCATCTAATCTTTAATAATACATCCAGAAGAGGAATTTCTGGGTCCTGAAGCTTAAATTCTCTAAAATATTCTCATTCCAATAAAAAGTATCACATCTACCTTGTCTACTTAAACACATTTTTAAAGTGATGGATTGGTGGCTATTTTGAGTGCATTTTTACTGTGGTGTTATCTTAAGTCTCATTCAACTTATGCAACTGTTTACAAAGTTATAAACATGAAGCCTTTATATGCCAAACTGAATCACAATCCCTCTTCTCTCTTTGCTCTCATCACACTTTCAAAAGAAGTATAGTTTAAACAGAGTGCTGCATGAATGTATTCTTGGTTTATTTTTATTATATTTTACTTTATTTTTGTCAGCTAAAATACTTTCAAGAAATGAACACAGCTTTTGATGAATTTCATGGGGGAAAAAAACGGGTAGAAAATAGATACAGGCCTCTATAAAGCAACTATTATTGAAAGTGTGATATCTGTGGAGATATACTATGGCCCTTTTTGTGTAGAGGAAAGACAGTGTTAACAATCACGACAATTATCAATCACAATGTGATTGATAACATTTTCAGGTGCCAACACTTTAATTGCAGTCTTTTTATTGTTTGCATTGCCAGTTATCTGGATCTGTAGAGATGTATAATAATAAATCTAGCCCACAGAGCTTACTGTGATTGCATGTGACCTACAAGCCTGTTCCACCTTGAGTAGAAGCTCAGGGCATGAGGAAATAAAAGGAGCAGGAATAAAACAGAAATAGCTATTGTAGAAGGTTAGTACCTTGGTTCATACCTTGATGCTTTTACATGGCAGTATTTCCACGGATCGGGTCTTTAAAAACAGTTAGATGCTTAAATGCAGTTACAGATTAGTTACCAGTTATCTGGTCTTTCATCCTTGAATAGCCTCACTGAAGAGGATAATATTGCCTTCTGCATAGAAATGGAATAAAAATAGGAGTTTTCTGCCTAAGAAATTAAATACTAAAATTCTCTCCCTGAGGACCTAGCTGACAAATGTGTGACATGCAGGTCAATGCCTAGTGTTACCATTTGGAGGAATAGAAAGTAAAATAGAGGATGTGTTCACCTTAGCTAACTCAGATTCACAGAGAGCTTGCACAAAGAATGCAAATTGGTCTCCATTACACTAACTGCATTGTCATAAGTGGAACTACTACTGCAATTTCTCTTAAGATCTCACTGGGGGAGAAGTTTGAAACTGCTGCCAGGCCTTCCTTGGAGCACTACTAGATAGGGTCTGGCCAGGAGACGTACAGTATCAGAACATCTCCCCCCCAGGCCTGACCTCTTTGTGGTCTTTGGCATCTGGCTCTGGGCCTTCTGGAAGAGCAAAGCTTGCAATGAGCTTTCGTCAATTCATGATCACAAAAGACACAGCAACTCTGTTAAGAACCTTTATAAGGTGTCTTATTTTCTTTCATCTGAAGATCTCAGAGTACTTGTAGATCTGAAGTTTCTTCTGGGAAAAATAAAAATAAAAACATTAAAAGCTGTTTTCCTGCTGAAGGAGAAAACAGAATTATGAAGTCTGAGTGTTTACTATGTTGACTACGAACAGGAAGTTAAAGAGAGGCAACCTGCAGGTGGTTTTTTTATTATTTATTTTTATTATTATTATTATTTTATTTTTTTTATTTTTCCAAATTTCAATGAAAATGTTAGCAACTCTGCTCCAGGAGCCTTGTGCATCCAGAAGGGTTCAGACACACTGCACTCTTTTCTTTGCTGTGATAATGAACTTCTGAAGTATTTCTTCTGGTTTAAAAGTGCCTGAATAGGGAGAGATGTGTACTTCTAACTACTTTCTGCTGAATTCTGTAGCAGCAATTAATCTTTGACATCCTCAGGAGGTGCTTCAAAGTGTAACATGCAATGATCCTGTAGTGCACTTCTGTAGGATAACAGTGCATGTGTTGCTATGCAGGAACCATTTCCAGGAAGCAAAGAAGAATCAGAAGCTGCGAGGAGTAGAGGAAGCCTACAGCAAAGATGAAACTCAGGCAAAAAATCAGAAACAGTCCAGGAACAGTCACATATGTCAAAATCTGTTAATGTCTGCAAGAGAGCGTGAAGTTAGTAACCGGGCAAACCCCCCAAAAATGAGATCAGGTATGGCAGGAGTAAAGTGGGATGTCAACTATCAGTTTCAGCATTCCGGCTCATAGCAGAGAAGAAAGAGTTTAACTGCTGAGCAAGAAGCCAAGTTTGGGATGTGTAAGGAAAAACAACAGCTGCCACAAAACTGCTAGTTTTGTGGTTATCATCTGTACTGCTTGCTTCTGGGCTTCTTTAGGTGAGGAGCCTGTAAGGCACCCCAACATCTGTGAGGAGGGAGCAGATGCTGCAGCCAGGTTTTAGGTTAGCAGCCTGAAAGTTCTGTGAAACTGGGGAAGGGAGTCTGTCTGTAAAAGCAGCTACTTCCACCTACATTTATTCTGGCTCCTCTCAGTTATCCATTCCTAGATAAATTCTTTTAAACATGGTGCCAAAACAACAAGGTGCCGGTCAATTTTTGCAAGCTGCCTGAATGACTCACCTCATTTCTCAGATTACTGACTAAATATGTACAAAAAAAAAAAAAAAAAAAAGCCTAGTGGGATTGAAATCATCTGGCAAGTCTCTACTGTCACTTATGTGAAACAGAATAGCTCATTTACAGCGTCTTTCTTCCTGCAGAGCAATTCTTTGACAGCGGCTGTCAAGACAGATGTATGACGGGCTCTGCTAAATGCCAGAAGGTGCAACAGCAGTTAGCCCTACTGTGCTGGGGAGGAAGCATTGCAGCATACGCTTCCCAGGTGACAGTGCTGTGCTAACTCTGCCAGGCAGGCATGAAGTACAGGAGCCAATGTGTGCAGCAATTTTGGAGTTTCCAGCTAAGGCTGTGGGGGCTCCCCTCACACAGGAGAATCTGGGAGATGATCCCAGAGAATATGAGTGTGAAGCATGAGAGGCTGGTGGATCCACTGGGAAGCCTCACTCAAAGGGAGATAAGAGCGATAGGGTCTACTAATGCACCCAGTGACCCTGGAGCACCCACAGCACCCAGTATACTACACCTGGCTCTAGAACAACAACTGCTGGGTATTCCTAGCCTATGTGGGCAAACCTCATTGTTTCTGTGGGGCCTGAGCAATGCTGTGAAGGGTTTTGTGAAGCCTGTCCTCAGACTGGTCATTGGAAGAGATGGAAAGTACCCAGTTATGCTAGGTACCCTTAAATGCAAGACTTTTTTGAGAATACTTTTAAGATGAAAGGCAGTTCACTGGCTACCTATCACAGATCTGGCCCTGTATCTGTTTACTGCAGATGGCTCCCATCATTCCTTTTGATGAGGTGGGCCTGTAAAACATGAGTCTGAAATAATAATGGAGGTGGCTTGGGTTCAATTAGAGGGAATTGGGTTGGTGAACAAAGCTCTGTCAGTACATAAATGAAAAAGCTGAGCTGGAGCTCCTCCACTGCTGCCTGCACTAGCCCTTTCCTGTAAAGATGTGCAGTAGAGGGCACTAGTATGTTAATTTGTATCTGGTCACGCTATTTATTGGTGAATACCATATTAGACAATACAGTGAGAGCTAAAGGCTAATTAACAATATAGTGTGCTATAAGAATACGTGTTATTCTTTTGAGAAATAGGTTGATTCCTCATAAGTGAATAATTGTCATCTCTGCTGTGCAACCTTCTTCTGAACTTTGGGCTGAATTTCTAAATAAAGCTCTGTTGAGAAACGGGGATTTCAGTGAGCTCATATGAACATTTCAGCTAGCTGAAATTGCTGATGAGCTCTCAGTGACAGGTATGGGCACAATTCAATTAAGACAGCTGAAGGAAAGATTCTGCTAGGAAGAATATTCTTGTATGTAATTTTAGTATAGCTCTAGAGAGCAAGATACAGGACAAAAGGCTACTCAATTGTTCCAGTAAGTATGAAAAATTTACTAGGTCTTAAGGATAAATGATGTAGCTGATGGATGAGAAGTCATACCTTGCTTGATATACTTTTAAAGAAGCATCCCAACAGGAGTCTCCGAAGCTGCAAATACTTCAGTCAGGTTGCTTGGAGGAAAACATGTCAGAAAGTTGGCTGGCTAACAGAATTGTATGATAAAAAGTCATGAAAAGTATGATACAGGTCAGTGATTCACATTCAGTAGTTCTTTGATGGCTGGATTTTCTATTGTTTCAGGATGTCTCTGAATATTTGTGAAATAGGTTTGCTAGCCTATTTTGCTATAAATGTGCCCAGGTTTCAGCAAGTCTGTAATAAACATAATTTCCTACAAATAAACAAATGAGCAAACAAGGTTGCTGTTCATTATAAGTCTCTGCAAGGGCAGCATTCAAAATAATCCAGACAGTTTGCTCTTAAACAGATCCTTCTTGCCCAGAACTGTAATATGCTGATCTAGGATGGGAAAGTTCCACCTCTGGCTATTGTTCATTTCTAAGAAAATGGCAATTAATATGCTGGAGTTAAAAAAAAAAAAATAATAGAGGAAAGATAGGCTGGCACCATTCTCAAGAGTTAGAAGTAACTTAGTAAAACCTGGGGAAAAATAATAAGGTTGGAACTTGGTAAATTTATATGCAAAGACACTAGAAAGGGGACATCCTTCCATCTGGATTTTTCCCATCTCTCATTGTTTTCTTTTGTTTATTGAAAATTTCAGTACTTTCATTTGTCTTCATAAATCTGTTATAAACATTTAAGATTACTATATTCACAGCACTGTGGTTTTGGCAGAGGTTAGTGTCAGAATTCAGTAAGTATTGTTCAATTTGCATCTCCGCATCATGTTATGATATCCTAGGGTCTTTTGCTCATTTGCAGCAACTTTTTGTCCTGTTAAATTCTTAATTCTTTGTCCAGCTTAAATTCTGTGAGATGAGGTCAATGTTCCAATGAATGATGTTAAGCCCTTAGCTTCAGCATCCAGATTTCTACACTGTAAAGAGACATATTTGAGTTTCCTGTGTCAGTGTATGTGTCCTCATATACATGTTCTCCTTTTCTGCATAATAGCCAGCAAAGAGGATTCTCATAATTCAGGGTAAAAGAGGAATGATGAAAATTTCTAACAGCATATAAACCAGAAAAGAGAATTTTCATAATTCAGAGTAAATGAGGAATGATGAAAATTTATTTTGTAGATATAAATGAAAAATCAGACAAGGTATTTTCTGTCATATTGCAACCATGATCAAACTGCCCTTTAGTTTTATTCAAATCCTTTGAATTCGGTGAGTCACACTTATAGCTGATATAATTTCAGAAGAAAAAAAATTTAAAAAAACACCATAAAGACTGGCAAAAAATATACAATTTTAATACACATTATACTAATTTTAACACAAAGGCTTTGCCTTCTGCCTGCATGAATTATGTCATCACAAACAGCAGTTCAGACACTATTTACAGATGATTAGTGAGAAGGGCACCAGTCTGTCACTCAGGCGGGAGTGGGAGAAGAAACCTAGTGAGGTTCATTTCCTGGTGTGAAGGAGTAGGAAGGAGGAATGTGTATGAGTGGAGAGAATGGTGAAAGGTCTGTCTTGCCGAACTAAAATGTCATTTGGGGCCACTCTTACTGGGCATTCTTAAAGAAAAAAACTAAGCTGAACAGATTTTAACATCAACATTGTGGATATGTTTTTGTTTGTTTGTTTGTTTGTTTGTTTGTTTTTTAAAAAAAAAGTTATTTTGGGAAACAAAGCTAAGCTTTAGGAATCTAGAATTAGAAGAATAGAGGGTGGAGTAACAGGGAGAAGAGAAGTTATAGAAATGTTCAGCCCTGGTCTTACGATCACGTTGACTTTGTCAACACTGTTTTCACTTTCATCACAGTTACTAGCAATTTGAGTAATTCATTTAATTAGTCCTTGATATGTGCATACTTTGGAATAGAAAAACATTCATGATGGTTTAACTATGTTTATACTTAAACTGTGATTAGCTAATAATTTTTCGTATTTATGTCCTGACTCATTTATCTTTATTATATTAGTTATAAAAAATCTCCCCTTTACATATATGAACAAAACCACAATGGGCCACATAGTAAAAATTGTACCATGTCATTGTAGGTCTTAACAAAAAAACTCATGAAGCAGAGGTGGTTAGAGAAAGGCAATAGCATAATTCGATCTTTGTTTTGTTTTTATCACTGACTAGTATGACTACAAGGAAATCCTTTAACCTTTCCTGCTTCAGCAATAAGTCAAGTTTACACATAGAGTTATACCTGTCCTCAGCTATATTAAGCTTTATAAATTTCTTTAAGCTGTTTTGACCAGTTTATTTAAGTGCAAAGCATGACTGGAGAAAAGTCCACTTTTAGTATTTTCCATGACTGAAATGAATACTGGGGATGATTAAAAAAAAAAACAAAAAAACAAAAAAACAGAATGAACACTATCCAGTATCCTGGAAGAATATTCAGTAAGTTCCCTGTATGCTTTATTATCCTTACTTTCCCCAAGGAAAGAAAAATAATATGTAATGTCAAAAAGTAGGATGTTTGGCCAATTTATTTTAGAGGAAGAAAGCAAAATGCTGAAAACTAGGACAATTCCACCAAAAGTAGGACAGCTTACTGCACATTAAATACCTTTGGCTTATGCATATTATATCACGTTTACTTTACACACACAATTAGTTCTAATGACTTCAAAGTGGGACTTCCCACATGAGTTGAGGAAGCTTTATCCCACATGATAAAGCTGTAGTAGTATATGAAAATCAAACAGGGTCAGAATACATATTCATCATGAGAAGAATCTGGAGAACAGATATAGCTGTTTGAGCTTATGTTTAAAAAATAAAAGTCACTGGCACTTAGTTTAAAGATCAAATTAGAGAAGAAAAATATAGATTAATGATGCTGGAGCAGGTTACACAGACTAACATTCAAGATCTGAGCAGCTAAACTTCAGCTCCTCATTGCTTCTTCATCAGACTTAACTTTTTTGTTGTTGTTGTTTAATACAGTAAAGGATAACTGAGCTTTAAGTGTTATAATGGCATTCTGAGGAATCATAGAATGGTGTGGATTGGAAGCGACCTTGAAGAACATCTAGTTCCAAGTCCCCTGCCATGGTCAGGGACACCTCCCACTAGACCAGGTTGCCCAAACCCCATCCAACCTAGCCTTGAACACCTCCTAGAACGGAGCATCCACAGCTACTCTGGGCAACCTCTTCCAGTGCCTCCACCACCCCCCCCCCCCCCCCCGAGTGTAGAAGTTCTCAGTTATATCTAGTCTAAATCTACCTTATTTTAGTTTAAAGACATTACTCCTTACCCACTCACTACACTCCCTGACAAAGAGTCCCTCCCCAGCTTTCCTGCAGGCCCCCCTTTAGGTATTGGAAGGCTGCTATAAGGTCTCCCTGGAGCTTTCTCTTCTCCAGGCTGAATAAACCCAACTCCCTCAGCCTGTCTTCAAAGGAGAGGTGCTCCAGCCCTCTGATCAGTCTCATGGACCCCTCTGGACTCATTCCAGCAGGTACATATCCTTCTTGTTCTGGGGGCCCCACTTCTTAATGTAGTTTTTAATTAGAATGTTGGTAAGAAGGGTAAATAGAAAGCTTAAAGTAAGGTAGAGTCATTAAGTGAGAAGATTTGAAGTTTGATTCATTGATACAAAAATGTTTGACCTGTTACCCTGAAGGATACAGCAGGCAGTATGAAAATATCTGTCCTGAAATTGGTGCCCATGTTATGCCTAAGTCTTGTTTATTATTCAGAGACATTATTTGGATAAAAGCCCTATGCTCTGCATCTCAGGTCCCTATCTGTAAAATACCATAGTGAACAGAGCAATGCTGTAAGTGAAGCTATGCTATGTTTTATGCAGTATCAGGCCCTGAGGGCACTGATAGACTTTAACAGCCATGAGCAGACTCACCTGGGATCCACACCCAGGAGTTCCATTTCAGCAGGGGTCTCCATGGCCTGTCTGCCCTGTGTTGCAGGGGTGGGGTGCCTTTGTCCATCCGTGCCTCTTGCTGTCATGATTTACATCTCATCCTCCTTGGATGGGCCTGGAGCCTAGGCTTCAGGCAGCTTGACTCTGGCCCTGTCTCTGGGTTGGACCTCAAATTTCTGATAGGTATTTCTGTCTTTCAGACCTGGCTCATTACCTTGCCTTGTCTGGGACTGTTAATGTGGACCTGCTTTTTTCACCTCCCTGGCCTTGTAGGACTTCATTCATTGGCAAGAGTATGCATGGACCTGGTTCCCCTCTCATGCCCCTTATGGCGCAGCCCCACTCCTTCAGTTTCCTGATGTGTAGGCCTTTATGCAAGGATCACCTTATCTTTGCTGTACCAAAAATTGTCCAGTGTTTTTTGTTATCTCCTGGAATTACTGTTCTCTGTTATTCTCCACAGAAGGGAAAGCTTAAAGTCTGCTGACTTGCTGACCTCTGTAGTACAAGGGCCCCGTCAAATACACTCTATTTACCCATGTTAAGAAAATGTTTAATAGGTGTCTCAACATCGAAAATCTTCTATGTACTATGCATAACTTAACATTATCATTTTTACACATGCCAAGCAACAATATCATCCCTCTCTCCTGCCTCCCTCCCCAGAGGGACTCCCTGAGGACTGAAGTAGAGCTAGAAATCTATGACAACTTCTCAACCCCTTTACCCCACTCCACTTAAAAATTAGCTTACACAGGTATTTCTGTGATTTTTTAGGAGCTATGCTGATATAAGAAATGCCTGTGCAAAAAGTATGTGGGAGAGTGTAGGTGAGGGTATATTAGTACGCAGAAACTTAATATAACTAGTATACTACTACCTCCCTTTGAAATAACAAGACATACGTGAAAGCAGGGCCTGCTTTGCCTGTCTGTCTGAACCAGTGATATTCCAGTTTTGTTTGACTTGCCAGAAATGATGCTTTCAATTGGCAAGAAGAAAGAAACAGTATTCTTTTACAAGATTATCCATAGATATAATTTTAAGGAGTAAATTTCCCTCCATCTGTGTCCAAAACAAATGTAAGCATTCAAGGCACAGAAACTATGCTCTTCCTTAATCTAAGTTTGAAAGATTTAATAAAACATCCAAATGAGTTAAGAAAGGTGGTGGCTGGTAAGAGAGCTCTCAGAGGAAGGAAATGGAAGCCAGTATCATCTGAAATATCATTTATATTTGAGAAGTGATGTAGATAAAATTAGGTTCCCCTGAAAACATCTAAGAGATTGAAAGAAAAATGTAGGTCCTCTCAAAACAAACAAACAAAAACCACAAAGGCTGACCTACAAAGGTTCTAGTTTTAATTCGAGTAAAACAGGCAGAGCTTCAAACATCAGAACTAAGAAGTCTCTAAGCTAATGAAAGGGATTTCTGCAGGAAAAGAATATCAGTCAAGTGATGAAAAATGTAATTTTTAATATCACTTTATCCTTTCAAGGGATGAAGGCTGATCCTAGGTTCTCCATGGGGAAACATGAACAAGATAGTTCACCGACTGAAAATACCAATGTAAAAATATTTCCAAAGACACTGAAATATAAAATGACACTTCTTTACAGTCTCCTTTGTAGTGAAACTGTCTTTTTCTAACAGGAAAATGGGGACAGACTACATATCAATTGATGAACTTAGAGAGATGCCAAATCAGATGCAGGATTTCCAGGTACTGTGCTCAAGCTGTCCTTATCTTCCCCCTCCATAAATAAATAAATATGTAAAATTGAATCTTCATTAGATTTGAATTCCTTTATAATTTGTTCCAGCTATGTTATCTATTAATAACTGAGATTCTAAATGCTTGAATCCCTTCATAAGAATTACATGGATTTATTTATTTATTTATTTATTTTTCAGTTTTCAAGATGAAATTTGGTACTTTAGAGAGGTGGTGAATGGGAAATCCAAGTAACTTTTAATTGTTCATTATAGCTATTTGTTTAGTCAAATTTAATGGCCCTTTTAAAATGAGTTTAACATTAGAAGATTGATCTAAATGAATGCCCTTGTTAATAAAATGCTGCTGAGCCCTAAACCATCCATTTTGTATTCTATTTTGTTATGTATCATTGTAATAATATAGTTGTTTTAAATGCCTGTTAAATGAATGGTAACTGAACTGAGCCAAACTGCCTACATGCTGTACTGCAGGGGGAACTGTTTGACTACAGGCAGAACAGACCCAAAGAGAAATGGAGTTTGCATTAAAGACAACTAATGGGCAAACTACCTTTACAAGCTCAGCTGGAGGGGTCACCAAGTTCTCTCAAAGTGACAAAAAGTGCTGGGGAGATAGATCTGCAGCTAAGAGCATTAGTCCACATGTAGGTCACACCAGAGCTTTGTAGACCACCTTGCTGTAAATGAAGAGACCAACTACCTCCTGCTAAAAGTCTACTGAAAGTAGAAAGCTAGGAAAAACAGCTGGGTGCATTACGCAAACTGTATCATAACTCTCAATTTCTCCCTCCAATATAAAGAATCTCTCAAAGCTGCAAATTTTTGCTAGTCTCTCAAGCCAGAGAGACTTTTATTTTGTGCCTTTTCCTCCTAAGGTTTACAGAGATAAACTCTCTCAGCTGACTTAGGTGAAATTTGAGGAGCAGCATTTTTTAAATTTATTTTTTAGCTTTTTATGTGTTTTTCTGAGTTCTTTATTTTACAATCTTAATACTATTGTTCAATACAAGTGGAACATTACAGTCATCTATAGAGAGTTGCTACTTGGAAAACAGACACAATGCTTTGTCATGTGGAATTGAACTGAATGTCCCTCTAGAACTCGTAGTTGAATAAAGTACATTTCACTCTGAGAAAAGGATTGGGAGAGCTTAGGGAAAGAGGTATTTTTTATGGAAACTATTTTCTGGAAAGACAAAACTAGACATTATTGTAGTCTTCTAAGATTAAGTGGGAGGGTTGGAGACATTCCAGCAAAAGGGAAACATTCATTAGTGATTAGGAGGACTAACCTTTTTCAAATGTTTGAGGAAATACAATCAAGACCAGTTCTCCTCCTCCCCACCAGCCTTGTCTTTTTAACTAACGGGAAGGCCTCAAGGGGATTATCCCAAACAATGGAGAAGACCTGTGGGTCCAGATACCGTAATGCCCCTGAAAAGTCAAAGTTAACATAAATGTAATACATCTTTCTTCTTGCCCATGTACTGTGGCTTCTGAGACACTGGAGCAGTTTCATTTAAAGACGAGAGTTCAAACAACTTGGATAACATGCTTTTGTGGTCTCTGAAATGCTGTGGAAACACTGAAAGTACTTCTCTCAGAATAAAATTAAAGAAAACAGCTGGAACTTCTTATGTGCAGGTGATTTTTACTTATAATTCTGTAAGAAATATTTTGATTCTGCAACTTGTCATTTGAAATATAACTAAAAAATGCATTCGTTATACATGTCTATATGCATGTTTCTGCAAGTGAAAGATTATTCATTTATTTTATTTAAATGAACTCATTCTAACCCCTATTACTTTAAAGTTGATTTCTATTCACAGTATCTCTCTTGCAAATAATTTCCCCTTCTTGTGATTTTCAAACATGAATGCATTCATTATATGTTAATTAATTACTACATGTTCCAGATAACAGCTATTTAGTAAGAAAGAACAACAACAAAAAGACTTCATTTCTGAATGTGTGCAACTACATCAATGCTGTGCAGTTCAAGAGATGCATTGAAGTAATCTCTGATTTGGGTAGAGGTTATATAAATAAAAGTTTGCTTAAAAGTAAGGAATATTCTTTGTTGCCAGCCCAAGTCTCCCAGTCCCCAAGTTACGTATGATATAAAATAACATAAATAAAACATGCTTTTCTGCTGAATGCAATGTAACTTATTACTAAAGATATTCTCCTCTGAGTGATTCTTGCCTAACTACATTGTATATATGATCAGTGGATTTACTGAAGTGAGCAGAAATTCACCCTTAAGGGGGGTTTAATGAAGTGAAAAAAAATAGAGAACATGGATTACATCTTAAGCGAAGTTTTGGATTACTAAAATATTCATAGGAATAGGAAGACTACTGCAAGCTGAAGAGAAGTGTCAGGTATATCAAAATAAATATTTAGGCTCAGACACTTAGGCTAAATCAAACATCTCATGAGGACTCTGTGAATTTTAAAAGTCAACAGAATTTTTGTTTTATTTTAATCTTTCCTCACTAGTTTTCCCTTCTGGCCTTTGAATGATTAGAATTTTTGGAAAAAAATCATCATGAAATGAGTGAATAAACAACTTTTAGCTGTGATTTCAGCAATTTTGTTATCTGTTAAGACATTTTTATTAGATAATTAAGCCATACTTTTTCTAAACATCAACCCTAATGACTATGTTTGAAACTATCATCTTTGCCCTAACTGAGAAGTCACTCAGACCCTGAATGGATGCAATCATTTATCTGTAACCTCAAGAAATCTTTTTTTTTTTTTTTTTTCAGTGGTTGCTTCCCACCACTAATTATCTTCATTGGGAGATTAGGCAATATACATCTTGCATTTACTGTCCCTTTGTTTTCTCTCTTACAACACACAGTTCATTTCTAAGCAGCTGTCATTGTGTTTTCCACTATTTTAAGTGTGTCCATCCACCTTGTAATTCCCTTCTTTCTTGATTCGGGTCTCATAGGGACGCCTTTCTGCAGATCATAGAAAAGCTTTGCATATGTCTAAGAATAAGAACTATTGTCAAACATGCAAATTGTGAACATGTGCCAAGACATCTTGCTCTTTCCTAGAATAAGGGAGAGTTTCCCATGCAGTACAGGAAGATCACTACACAGAAAGAGGAGGGATCTGTTGACAGAAACTATACTGAGAGTGTCATCAAACATGCTTTATTCCTTTTCACTTCCAGTCTCTTCTCTTGCACATGACTGCCTGTTCAGGATTTCACTTTCAAACAAATATTGGGTACTAGTATCCAAGAAGACAAGCAAATATGCAAAGAAAATTCTGCCTAAGTGAACACTCCTATTCAAAATTCTGTGGTTAGATGAATGGGTAAGTGACAACAGTGATGAATAAATAGTGCCTGGGACTGCCAAAACACAGCATTAGAAAGTATAAACAAAGCAGTACTGAAAACAGATGGATTCATTTTAAGTTGTATCCCTTTTCAGTCAAGAGATGCTAATGAGTCAACTTCACTTTGTACAATGACCCTTACGCATTGTGTGCTAACACCAGTGAGGAGCTGGACTGGCATGGGGTCTGAGTGCCAGCACGCAGCTGCCTTTCCACAGGAATAAGTAATTATTACCAAAACTGCAAAAAGCACAAATTTTCTTGCTGAATAATGATAGAAGTTAATTGTGATTAGCAACAGAGCTATGTAATTCCAGTACTTAGTTATTTGTGAGTATTTGTACTGGATTCATTGCTGGAAACTAAAACATGGGGATTTGACTGGGGGTTGGAAGGGAAGAGAAAGGTTTGCTGAGATGAAGGGAAAGCTGGTGAGATTTCACAGGCACGGGAACTGCTCTATCAAATCAGCCCCACTGCCTGTTTACTCTGATAATAGCCCAAACTCAGTGGGTATAGGAGACAGGTGCAGTCTGTTCAGCAACTGGCATAGATACTGCAACTTTTTGCTAAGGAGAAAGGGGTTTCAATTTCCAACTTTTAAAACAAATCTCAAATATAATAAAGTTATGCTTGAAATAAAGCTGCAGATTTGAAAATTATGTAAATTTGGGAAGCTCTGGTCAAAATACCCCAAATATAATGATGTGTCTGGACAAAAAGCCAAAAAGAAATGTATCTACTTGTCTGGATATGTGGATTTGGATACTGTTTCTAGAAACAAATTATAAGACAAATAACGTTCCTGGATGACAATTACTTACACTTAAAGTTCACAGGGGAACTTCCTAGTAGCGGGTCTCAATTTTCCTGTGGCTAATTCCCCTAAGAGGCAACTGCTGCCTGCTAAGTTGTTTGGCTGTTTTGCTCTACAGATTTATTCTTGTTCCACTGATGACTCCAACAAAATAATTTGTATTAAAAAAAAAAAAAAAGAAAAGAAAAAAAATATTATGTAGAAGTAATGTACCCAGACTACGATTATAACAGATTAAATACCTTCTGATAGAGCTGTGTAAAGTCACTTTTCACCCACATACTCCTTCCAGACATTGTGAAAGCTACTTCTGGCCTTTGATCCTGCTCTGGGAGATTCATGTGTGACCTGGGTATAATTATGGCCTTTGCAGTCAGCACTGGTGGGACCTGTGCCGGGACATACCTGCAAGCTGGAATGTGTCTCACCTGTTGAAATGAGTGTTTTATATGTGAAAGGCAAAGGAAATATATAACTCCAGAAAGTAAGGTTATTTTAAAGAGTAGCCAACAGAATCCAAGCTTATGATTTCTCAGGCAGTTGGGAAATAAAAACATAAAACAGAAGTGCTTGTAAATGCAAAGCATGGCCCTTCTTGCTTTCCCTTCCACTTGTTGTATGCCACACCTTCAATATTCTTAGTTACCTTACGAGGGTGGTTGTAATGCAAAATGTTTGCATACATATCTATTTTTGAAGTATATTTACCTTATAATCATTTTCTAGTACTCTTATTGTTACTGCTAAATGAAGAATTGACCCTGATTCTTTGAATGCACTGAAGCAAGCACCCTAATAACTTTTTTTCTGTGACTAGATATATTTGCTGAAAGGAGTTGAACAACATAGTAATACTGCGGCTTTATGCTGACATTTCTTAGGTTGCCTGTTATCTAGTTGATTGGACCAACTTCCTGAATGACTTTTACTGTTCTAGATAATTTCCAAATCAAATATTATCATGTATTTTTCCTTGTCCTACAGAGGAGAAAAACATGTTTATTTTTGCTAATTTCATAGAGATTTTGAAATCAAAACCATATCATAATCCAATGTCCCATCCTTCCCTATCCCTAATTCACTCCTGTGTAGTGATTTGGAGAATGCTGACAGGATTGCATTTTCTTAACAAGGAGACTGTATTACGAAATATATACTATTTGTTGACCAATAGTATGGTAAATGAGATTGTAAAAAGTAAAAGTAAAAAGTAAATAGTAGGGACTTGATGAGATTGATTTGTTACCGGTACATAAAAGACAGGGATCTCCTGGAAAGAGTCCAGCAGAGAGCCACAAAGATGATACGGGGCCTGGAGCATACGAAGAAAGGCTGAGAGACCTGGGTCTGTTCAGCCTGGAGAAAAGAAGACAGAGAGGGGATCTCATCAATGTGTATAATTACCTGAGGTGTGGGAGACAGAGGGATTTGTCCAACTTCTTTTCAGTGGTTTGTGGGGACAGGATAAGGGGTAATGGCCGCAAGATGGAGCAAAGGAAGTTCTGCACCAACATGTGAAAGAACTTCTTCAAGGTGAGGGTGACGGAGAACTGGAACAGGCTGCCCAGGGAGGTTGTGGAGTCTCCTTCTCTGGAGATATTCAAGGCCCATCTGGACACCTAGCTGGGCAACCTGCTCTAAGGAACCTGCTTTGGCAGGGGGGTTGGACCCGATGATTTTTCGAGGTCCCTTCCAAGCTCTACAGTTCTGTGATTCTGTGATTCTGTGAAAAGAGTCATATACCATGCTCATCACCACATCTGGTAAGTTTTCTCAATTGTTGTTGCAATTTTGTTGAATTAGGTGGCCCAATGGGTTTCCATCAGCAAGAAGATACTAATAGTCATATAAGTCAAGCAATTACTAAGTTTCCTGGGGAAAGTCCAACCACAGGGAATATTCCTAATTTAAAAAGCTCGAACTGCCACTATATATATATAAATATATATATATATATATTTCTTAAACCTTTCCAACTTTGGATAGCAAATGCAATAATAAATTCTATTCCCTGTTGTTCCTGTTCAGGGACTGTGTCTAATCTTGGAATTACTGGCATCTGTACATCATTTCAGTGGTAAATTACAGCTGGGATATACTAACCCCAGAGAGTGAGTAAAAACTTTCTGAAATGTTGGAAGCGTCTTTGCACTTCATAGTTGATTTATAGTAATTAGCTTAGTCTTCATTTTCTTTTGATAGTTTATGTAAAATTTGTGCTAATTTCTCAGCACTTGAGTTGATAGACCATTTTTCTTTTGAGAAAACATTTTGGTGAAAATTAGATTTCAAGTAAACCTCATTTTATGTTAATTACCTTCCCTTGTTGACAATTTCCTCTCCTTCTTTCCCTCCTCTTCTTCACCCTCTTCAGAATTTGCAGAGGAATAATGGAAACCTGAAATATAAATTTTCATTAAACTTTTCCATGCAGAACACATAATTTCCTGAACAGTTCTAATATAATTTAAAATTCAAAATTGTTAACAATTTGATAACCATTATTAAAAAGATAATAATATAAATATATTAATGGTTAAAATTTATGGCCTCATTTTAGATATCTTCTGCCCAGTCCTCTAATGCATTCTGTAATTGCCTAACAAGTGACTTCATATAAAAAATAAAAAGGTGCAAACTGGATCAAAATTTGTGCTATTTACCTCCATCACCTGTAAATATGGTTAGAGTAACTATACATCTGTTCAGAGCTACTCTCCTCAAAAACAATAATGAATGACTGTCATTAGAAGTTAGAAATCAATTTCATTTCTCCAAATAGATGGCTTCTAGGGTGTATGTCTGTGACATGGCTGTCCAAGGAACAGAAAAGTTAGAGCTTTAGTTAGAGAAGGACTAACATTTTAGATAGTACTAAAATATTTATACAGAGCAGTAATTTGGCCTTTGATTGACACATTTTATATTTTTCTGTTGGTTTGTTTAATAGCAGTTATGGATAGCTTTTTTTCACTATCGGAGACACATTTCATATTTTTATGCTTTTAACTAGGAGAAGGACAAAACAGTTGAGCCATGGCTTTCATTGGCTTCATTAAGAATATCACATGCTTAACTGATTCATCCTAATGAAATTTGGAAAAGATTTTCCAAATTGCTTTCCTCCTTACCTCAGTTTTGGAAGTTTGGAAGGCTTCTGAAGCTTCTCAACAAATGTTGTTTTATAAGTGTGGACTAATATCTGGAGGATAACACTCAAGAGAAATAAAACCCAGGAGCTATTTTTAGGGGAATATTCTTATTCAATCTTTATGCATAAAATATATATCAAATCCATACATCACCAAGAAATCTGTAGGATACATTTGTGTAAAATGCAAGGAAGATCCCTTACTGCCATGAGGAAGTCTTACGAATGCTGGGCATGGGAAAAGAGTTTAAAATATGCTTTCTTAATCTGAGAGATGAGCCTCAGAATGGTCTTTGAGAATCTCATACAAATTAAGATTTAACTTGGATTTTACCTTAAAGGAACCATGAAATAACTCAAAATACAGTTAAAGTGGCAGAGTTTGATAACTTAGCAGGATAATTCTGCTTGTATTTAGAAGAAAGCAAATATCCAACTTTTTCAACTTCTTGAAGCAGCAATAAAATTCTAAATTTATTCACATCCTCCAAATAGTAAGAAACTTCAATGAAAGTTATGCTAATCAATAAGTAAACAAATAGCACCAACAGCAAAATCACTTAGCGTCCTTAACAGTATATGGTAGTGCCAACCCTGGTCACACTGTGGTCATAAATACATTGCCTTATTCAGCCTAATAAACTGTTTTTCTAAATCAGAAATATAGCTAATGTAAGCAATCAGCATGGTTTATTTTGTTTTGTGAAATGTCTAAATATCCTTGGCACTCAATTTTTGCTGTGAGCACAGTTTACTATTACTGGAATTGTATTTGCAATGAGTTTCCGTATACAATCTAGAAAGTCATATATAAACATGTATGTATGTGTGTGTATGGAGAGACGTATACAGATACATATACACACAGGTATATAAATGTGCTTTGCGTGATACTGTCAAATATGCAGTTCAGTAAGCCTGCCTATATGGAGAAATTCCATACATGTATTTGCAAGACAGGGCACTAAATATTGAAATTATATATTAAAATTTACATGGCATATTTAATTTTTTGTTTTACACTAGAAAAATACACTTTACAGTGAAAAATATCTCTTTTGTGTAAAATATTAAGATACAAAATGGCAACAGTGGCCATGCTGAAATGCTTGTTTTACTTCAGGTAGCCAAGAGGGATATCTTTCCTCTCTGTTTTCCCCATCATCTCATTTTCAAAACTGATTCTGCAAATAGTTACTGTTAATATCTGAAGTGTTAAAATGTGAAAGTACAGATTTATATTGCTGTTGTGTGTAAGCTCAATTTTAACATTGCCCTTAACATGAATTCATGTGTGGATAATTTTAGTCAGCTACTTATCAAATAAAAAATAATAAATAATGTTATAGTATTATATTTTAATGGAATTATTATAATGCTGTAATAATGTACTTTAATTTTAAGTATGATTGCCCGGAGAATGACAACAGCAGGTTGTAAATGTAGCCAGGTTATATGTGATCTGGTGCTGCAGTCCTTAACAGTTTGATGAAGGCATGATGTAGTACTTTTTTTTTTTTTTTTTTTTTTTAATTAACTATTATCCTAATGGATATATTTTCTCTGAATTAGGCAGTTCTTCCTTCATGTTAACTATTTTCAGAATCATGACTTAATAAAAAAAGAACAGCACACACATACTTGAATACCAAATGAAAATTCCTTCCCTTTCTTTAGTAAATTAAGGATTATAAGTAGTCTGATGAAATAATCTTTTGGGGATGTATGCGTCAAATGTTGTGTTTAGAAGCCTTTTCTTCACGACAAATACAGGAGAAATTGATGTTTTCATTGAGCTATAAAGATATTACGTACATGTTTTTCTGTAAGAGGAGTAGCAGATTTTATATCTTCAGCTGACTTATCTTAATTTTGAACATTCCTTTGCAGGCATAGCTTGAGAGTACATGTTGAGAGTACAAGTAAATGTACCAGTGACCACGTATGTAGGATGCAGTAATATATTGTTTTACTTTTGTGTTACTGCTGCCTAGTGTCACAAGCTGACTCAGTAATATTTCATGATGTGCTGTGATGTGAGATTTATTTTTACATTCTGGATGGATTTTTATGTCTTTGAAAGAAAATATTTCTTGTACACACATTTTGCGTGTAATCAAAATGAGGTACAAATATATATTCAGATCCTTCTGAATACTTAATGAACACATTAGTCAAAATAGCAAAAGGGGCTACTCAAGACTATTATGCCAACCTTCTCCATCCTGATCAATATTTCAAATTACCTGTGAATTCATTCTCTAAACTCTTTTAGAAAGTCTCGTTTTGAAGTGGGCTGACTGTGACTTTGTTAATTTAATCTTGAAAGACAACTTTCACTCTGGTAGTAAATTCCAGTTTGTTGGTTTATTCAGGGTAAATTCTTCTACCAGCTAAGGCAAAGCTTGTCACTTTAGGGTGTTTTTTTTGGGTGTTTTTCTTGGTGGTGTTTGCAAGGTGTTTTATTTTCTCTCTCTCTCTCTTTCTTTCGTTCTTTTTTTTTTTTTTTTAATTATTATTATTATTACTATTAGTATTCTTTTCTTTGGTAGTGAGACCAAAGAAGAAAGAGAGAAAAGGAAATAGAGGAAAAAAAAGAACCTTGTCAATTTCTGCACATTCTCTCCTGATGCTGGCATCAGCTGTGGAGGAACTGCTAGATCTTCATTAAGCACTCTCTATGGTAGGACTCCCTCTAACTTTTTTAATTAGAAACATTTGACTCCATATTTATTTTTTCCTGTACAACAAACAATCTATTATATTAACTTTAACTTTCCAAAGTTCATGTTCTGAAGAACTGAGTGAAGATATTAGCACATTTTTTATTTATTTATTTATTTATTTATTGTGGAAGAAGAAAGTCTAGGTAAAAAGGGTGGATGAAATCTGTCTTTGAAAATTATTTTCTCTGCATGTTTAAAATTACATATGGGTGCTCATCATAAAGGGAGGCAGCAGTATCTTTCTCATGAAAGACAACAAGGCTTAGTGGCTGACATGGCAGAATGCATCTCTTAGATATTTGCACATCTTCTTGGTTGAATCTCCTTTAGTAAAGGTAGCAGTGATGTGGACTATCCCTGTCCCTAGGGCCCCTCTTGATGCAAGCATAAATTCTAGCCTTAATTTCAGGCACTGTACTGCAAGAGCAGCCTGCCAATGCTCCTATGTGCTCCGCTCCCTTACAATTGTATCTGATACCATCTACCAGCTAAAATAACATCAGCTTCAAGTAGACAGGAGAGGGAGAGGAGAGGGAAATTGTTATATGACATGCAAACTGTACCCTGGCTTTTTGCTAGCTTTTATTAACAGAGCCAAGCTCAGCATTGTAGGCTTTCCTTTGTCAAGGGAGAGAGAGAGGTTTCCCCAGAGGGAGATTCAGAGCAGCAGTCTGATTTAGTCACTAAACTGCTGCCTCAAGGAACACATCTCCCCCTCCCCAAGCTTGTTGGAGAGATCACAGGAGATTAATCACCAGAATAAAGTTGCCCTTTGTGACTATCTCATGACATGGCATCAGTGAGATGCAATCTTTTTATTCTTGATATACAACACATCAAAGCCATGTAAAGCTCAGAACACCATTCTTGGTTCCTGACCCTCTGTCTGACTGCATTTGTGTGACAACAGGCATGTACATTAACATGCTGGGTCTGTGTTTTATGAATGTCCCAAATCTGGGTTTAATAATATTTGCTTGGGCACTGAGAAAGTCTGGGAATTCGATCTCGGCATGTATTTAGAGCCAAAAATGGAGAGCAGCAAATGGGTATATGAAGGACCTGGCTGAAATTCATGCCCGTTATCCCAAACGTCATTCTGAATGTTCTCAGAGACTTTCAGACTCCTGATAAACTCATTCGTGCCAGTATATCTGAACCTAATGTGCTGGACCTGTCAGAAGCAAGTCCCAGTCAGAATATTAATTCAGTAGGTTTACAATTATGATTCTTTAAAAGATTTTTCTCTTCGTATTATAGATTTTTGTGATCTAAACTTGGAATTAACACCTACAGAAATATCAGTCTTAACAGCCTGTCTCCCATTGTACATATGTGCAAGCATGCCTAGGAATACAAATGAATTACTGTTAGAGTTTCTGGATAACTATCAACATACAGTAAAATATTTTTGCTAACTGGGAAATGGTGTCCAATTTCTCAGTGCTCCAGCAAAGTGTCTTCAGTTGTTCTGTAAGAAAATATAACAGTGATATCCAGGGTATGGGTGTTTGTTACCATTTGTTTGCTCAAGTCCTATATTGCACTGGCCTTCTACCCAGAGTAATCTTTTCAATTTTTCCTTTATCTGTTACACTACAAATAAAGGTGATGGTCACATGGTCCACATGGTCATAGATATCTAATTCGGCTTGCTAAACTACCACTTTACCTACTTTGCCTCATTAATAACTACCCGATTCTGATCCGTCACTGCTGAATGTTTCCTGCTTTGCAGATAACTATTTTCTCAATTTTGAAACTGAAATACGTTTTTTTTTTTTTAACATTTTCTTTCCTTTTTTATTTTATTTTATTTTATTTTATCAGTTGTGTTTAGATCAGTGTCAGCTATTGAATGAAACTTGCTTGGTTCAAAATTTCATGATGAATTTCAAATAGTTGAGATTAATTTGCAAGATTGTCTTAAATCATCTCAGATAAACTTGGGCAATTTCTTATTATGTTTTTGCTGGCTGCAGTATGAAATCGAAACCATCTCACAGTTCACAGTTTTGTTTGTCTTTAGGCTTAAATCCAGTGCATAGTCAGGCTGAACTCTCCATTCCACAGAATCACTCACCTCTTTTGGATCTGTATAATACTGGAGTACAGTTCTTTTTAGCAAAACCACTGAAAATGTTCATTTCATCCTATATGGGGCTCCATTTTAAATTAATTATTTTATCATTATTGTGGCATTTTATTGTCAAAATACTCTATTGAAATATGAATGGAATGACATTGCATTAAGCCTTCTGGAAGAAAAGCAGAATCTTGCTACCATCATAAATGCATCAGTCTAATGCATCTGAATGCAGAGAAGGAAAAAGAAAAAAGGGGGAGAATGCAGAGAAGGAAAAAAAGGAAAATGGTGAAACTAAAATGCCTAAGTCCTGTTCTAATATAATCCAGGTACTCCTTATGGAATCAGCCTTTATTGAGCAACTTCATGGTTGATTCACTTCTCCTAAGAGCAAATTAATTTTGTTTAATTCAGTTTTTATCTGTGTAAAGCAGGTTTCATTTCAAACTGAATTGTTTGTATTTTTTTCTTTAACTCAAAATGCAAGGTGATTTTTTTTCTTAATAGAAAAAACATGACTTTTTTTTCCATTATATATTTCATTTTCACTTTCTAAAAAACACTTTATGTGAAAATTCCATATGCTCCGGTATTGGTGATGTTCTTGTGTCTTGCATCAGCACAGTAATGTTCAAAAACTCTGGAAAGAGTTTTGAGCTCAGACTACGTCAGTAAACACACTGTGGGTGAAATCCTGTTGCTTGTAATAAAACAATTTTTTCTGATCTGCATTTCATATCTCTAGAATAGATCTATAGCCAGTGCCCATCTTCAGATGCTGTAGCTAAGGTTTCGAGTTTTTTTCTTTAGATCTAAGAAATTACCTCTTGGCTGAAATGTCTTACATTATGGTTATGGAAAGAAAAGAAAATTCATGGAGGAGTTAGTCCCTTCGGTCTCAATCTTCTGACATATGCTGCATTCCCTTTGTGTGGATCTTATATTTTACTTTTGCCCTGCATTAAGTTAAGCCTGGTTGTCTGATATACAGATCTAGATATTTTTTCTACATGGTTTCATGGTTTTGAAAGTGCTCATAAACCATCAAATAGACTGTGTTTCACCCATACTTAACTTAAAGTACCAATACTTAAATGCTGCTGTGAATGGGATCTATACAGTAGTGATAACTTTAACTTAAGAATGCTCCTCAGACTGAAGCTTTTCAACACATTTAGCAAACTCAAACTATACATGGAGAAAATACAAATGAAAAAAAAAAAGTTATAAAGAATACCATACCGATGCAGTCATTAGTTGGACTACAATTAACAGATGCCACATGGGAATTTATACTTCATAAAAAAATCAAAAAGACTTACAAGAGTAAAAACTGCAAATTGTCAGACACTGACTAAGCTTTATCAAAAAAAAAAAAAATATTTTTTATTGAAAGAATATCAAACATGAGACAAGAAAACCCACCTATTATTCACTAGTAATATTAACAATATTTAGTAAAGATGGGAATTAAATAAATTATTAGAATACCTTATAAAGAATAAACCATGCAACCTCCATGTGATAGTCATCAACCATTAGTGAGCAAAACAATGTCTTATGTGGTGATTTTATTTTGCAGTGTATGAATGAAGAATTGTTCTTAACTCTTAAATTCTAATTTTTCTGTTTCAGTCTCCTGATAGTGTAGCTTTTACTTGAGAAAACAACACATTCTAAATTAATCCCTTTTGTCTCTCTTCAGCTTGATTACAGTAACAGATTTCTGTCTTCTCTGGTTGTCCTCTATACACTTCAGTACTCCAAAATCCATTTGGGTTCCTCCTTCCCAGGTTATCAAGATGAGCAAGACTTTCTTGAAGTTGTAGGATGAATTGGGATGGCCTGACTCCAAAACTTACTTGGGCATGAAGGTTTGTTTAGCTACCAATGAGATGAAAGGTGGCTGGAGATCCTGCTCACATTGTTCTAAAACCAAGAAAAAATACTACAGAAATTGAAAGCAGTTTTTAAGGGAAAAAACATTACTCTCTCTCTTAGGGTGAGGTATTGCTCATTAGAAGAGGTGCAACTGAAATTTTAGGTATTTCCTGGAATATTCAAATTAACTAAAACATTTTGCGAAATTTGGCAAATCTGGCTCAGGTTCTGAGTTTGTAATGGTCCAGGCTCTAGATCACTTGGTTCTGTGTACTTTCCACAGAGAATGTGTTCAGCAACATAATAACGTAATGCAGTGCATTAGAGGTAAGCATCAGTCCAGCAACTCAGCATCTCACCTGCTGGCTGGGGGATCATGGGAGCATTGCTGCTGCCTGTTGCTCCTGTTGTTGGCTGTGCTCCCACCAGGCTGTTATGTACAGATAGGAGTCACAGTTACAACCCAACTCCTATGCCCAGTCACCATACAAGCAGTTCATCTGGATAACTAATCTGCTCCCCACAGAGGCACCAGGTAAGAGATAAAATATGTTACATCTTCTAATTAACTGTTCACAATGTTTGTTGCTCAGAAATGGAAAATCACCCAAATCCTGGGACCTTAAAAATCACCCAAATCCTAGAGAACCAACTGCTAGTAAGGTAAAACTGCCTACCTGCAAAACTATGTGTGCAACTGAAACAAAGATCAAACCGCATACTGGCAGTTGTCTATGTCTTACTGAAATCTTCTGTAGAAGTGACAAACATAATGAAGCAAGCTTAAGGAAGAATATCTATGCAATTTTCAGGTGTTTAAGTAAGGGCAGACTATCCCCTCAGTTAGTTTCAAAAATGGTTGTTCAAGCAGTGCTAATTAAGCGTGATTCTGAGAGAAAGAACTTTAGTCTATGGTGCATCTCTGTTGTTCCCTTATTTCACAGAAGCTTTATCTTAATCTATCATTCAGTCTTTTCTCACCCTTGATGACAAAGCAAGGAAATGACCTTTGTTTGTGTTTTCTACCTCCTTGAAACTTTTAATTTTGTTCTTCTGTATTTAACAATTCTGTAATTAAACAAGCAAACAATAGACTCCTCCAGCAGATCTAGCCCATCAAGATTACTAACAACAGTAGTGATAAATGCCTTGTTGCAGATTTGGTTAAACCAAGCCTGTAAAACCATAAAAAACAACTTGTTTAAGGGATTGCCCCTCTCATCAATATCTTTATCTGCCTTCAGATGGAGAGGCCTGCCCCTTCTGGGCATTTCTGGTGGACCAACAGTTCAGATGTTGATCACATCAGCTGCCATCAGTGAATGGCTGAAGTTGAGAAGAGTGGGTCATCTACCTCTTGGCTGAGCAGAGGAAGAATACTCTGATAGAGTCACAACTGACATCAGCTATGATGCCATCCTCAAAGCCATCCTTTAAATATGTGGAGTGGGAAGTATGTATGAGACGCAAAGGCTACACAAGACAAGTATATCTTGTTGTGGAGTCTCAGGACACAGCTCCAGCAGTGGATGTCCCACAGGCAAAGTCCAAGGCTGCCTGTCATCAGGATGGAAAGGTCTTTCTCTACCCAAAGACCAGAGAGTTACATGCCACAGGACTTGCACTGTAATCACTTGGTGGCATTTCAACATGTGAGGAAAAAAAAAAAAGAAGAAGAAAAAAAAAAGTCTGTCTCTTTCACATTAGAGTGAAAAACTGTGAAGTCTGTCAGTAAACATTCTGATCAGACATTAATTTCATAGCAGTCTCATTTTGATGCCTGACACTGCTGTGTCATCTCGGCTTTTTCATTTGTTCTGTGAATTTGTTATTTTAATCTTAAAATGTCTCTCTGTGCAATTCAGTTGAGAGATTTCTGTTTTCAATAACATATTTGCCATAATGCTTTCCTTCCTCCTTCAGACCTCTCTGAAATCAAGCACTGCAGTCCACTGACATGTTGACAGTTTTGCATGAATTTATGAAAAAGGAGTTGGAATTGGCTGACAAAGATTTGTTTATTATTATTAAACTGACTGTGTGTTTAAGTTGCTCTTCTGAAAATAAAATTAAGAGAAGGAGGAACTGAAAAAAGTATTTGAAATGTATGATTAAGAATATATTCTATTCTCAGTTTACAATATATAATTTTAAGAATTAAGGCTGCTGCCTTGAGGCAGAAATTCTTGCTCTAAATTGTAAGCAGGACTGCCTTAATGGTATTGTTTAATATGCTGAGAGGAAGTGAAAATGGATGTTCCAACACGGGGGAAAATGTAAGTACAGAGTTGGTTGTTTAATAGATTGTGACTAAACTAATTGAGTTCCTTTTGCTTAAGAAGAAAAACAAAACAAAACAAAAGAACATCTTGGTACCAAAACAAAAAGATACCAAATATAAACATATCTGCTTGATATTTTCTTATATATTTGTTCTGGTAAAAGGTTAAAATGCATAAGTGTAAGTGATCGAAGCATCACAGAAGTGACACCTCATCTTTTTGAAAGGACACACTGTGGAATGTGCTAAGTTAGTGTATCACATAAGGCTTGTACTCCCTTCATTTGCACGTGCTCCTATTTCACATTCATATTTCCTTTAACACTTCAGCCTTGCCCATCCATTCAGTATTTGGCTTTGCACTTGCCTGGTCTGTAGTAACAACCCCAGGCCCAGCTTCCCGCAGCAGAGGCCTGGCACTCACCAAGAAAAGACTGTATGGCACATGCCAGCTCAAACACCACACTTCCTTTTTCTGTTTTCCTGCCCAGAGAGGCCAGCCAATGAAAGATGAAATTCCTCCATTCCTGGAACATCTGGCTTAGCCTCTCAATACTCATAATTATCCTCCCATTTCCATCTCTCTGCAGGTGCAGGAAAGTGCAGTGCAGGTTCTTTGAGAACACAGCTCTGCAGTGGATAAGTTCAGCTATAAATCTTGGGTGATAAATCTATGGGCATGCCATATGATTTAACATACACTCATGCTTTTATAATTTTTACTAAGAAAGGACCTCACTGATAAATTGTCAGTTGGAATAACATTACATTATAAGGTTATGAAGCCTAGGGCAAAATCTCCAACTCATAATAAGTGTAGAACCTTGTATTGCAATTAAAATCTTCATTTCAGCATCTTATGCTGCCATATCACTTATGCCTTCACCATTTACCTCTATGTCACTCTTCATTCACTTCTTATCCCTTCTCTCAACACAGGCTTTAATTTCTCTGTTGCTTTTTATCATTCACTGCTCTTTCCTCATCAGTCGACCACTTGCTGACTTCATCTCTCACAATAATCCCAGGAAAATCTTCCTATGCATTCCCTGGCAGTGAGATGTTGTTGTAGTCCACATAGTCAATTAGAGTGGCTCTGACCTGTGAATGTCATCAGAGCCATGACCTGTTACTTGTTTGGCTCAGCATGGCTTGCCTAAACAGATGGTGAGTAATGGCATGCAACGCCTACTTATCTTCCTGTGCCTCTCTCCATATGGTTCCTGTATTAGACCTGGAAACAAACTGAAGGAGGTAGTGTGAATAGGAAATTAATTTAATTAAGCTCCACAAAGTTGCTGTTAAAAATTCTTGTGTTCTTGTACTTATTTGAGCTGCAGTTCATACCTGAGAAAGAAGTATGCAGCTCTCTTGATGTTAGCAGGGTTACACCTACCTGTACCATATCTAAATCTTACTGTGTGGTGTGTAAGTCTGTAAGCCACTTGAGCACATCCATAAGATTCTCATTTTACCACTAAATCATCTCATGACAAGTGTGAGATCTTGCAGTATTAATATAATATCTGTAAATGTTCTGACACTACACAGAAGTACACAGTCTTAGAAATGGATAACGTCACTTGGTGGTAAATAACATTTACCACCAATAATATGTTGGTGGTAAATAATATTTATATGTATGAAACAACCTGATATTAAAATGGATGTGTTTAGATCATCTCTAGATTCAGGTATATCCTCTTTGTGGTTAAAAGGGACTGATTAAAAATGTCAAAATTTACGGATTTAGAATAACGTTCTCAAAAGGAGCCTCTAAAGGTTTAGGAGTCTAACTGTGACTACAAGCTATAGCTTTCAGTGAGATTTAAGTTCCTAAGTACCCAAAGGCCAGAATTACTGTACAGATAGTTTTGATATATTTATTTCTCAGTTAGTCACTTGGGACCAAACCCCCAAGATGGAGCTACAACGTGAGGGATGCACAAAGCCTAAGAGACAAGAAATAAGAAAGTATGATCCCACAGCAGCCCAGAGGCAATAATCCTGGGAACAGGAAAAAGGGGACAGCCCGTATTGGGTTCCTGTCCCTTCTTTGGGGTTGGCTTATGGATTTCACATTGAAAAATCATAGAATAAAAGATATAATCAAACTTGGGAGAAGAAACAAGGTGTTCTCCTTCCAGGAAGAATGAAGGAAGGGAAGGGAAAGCCTGGGTTTAATTTCTTCATCTCAGATCTCTCTTGCACCTTCACTTACCCCACTGTAAACACCAGCCTCTAGGGAAAGCTAGGAAGCAAGCCATTCACCCCCCTCACGCCCCAGCCTGAAAAGGGTTTACAAGAAATAAGGATTCTTTGGTTTTAAAAGACAGCATGAATCACCTATAAAATACTGACATATACTACATACCACTGAAAAAGTTTGTTGCCTGAATTGTTGATGTATAGCTAGAAGTTATTTTCCAGAGCAAGAGAAAACAAAAGACAACTGTGCCCCTTGAGGAAAGGTTCACACCACCCTGAATCATGTACAACTCTTAAGCAGGCCAAGGATGGTTTCTAGGAGCAGCTCAGTTGTGTGTTTGGCCCTGGTGCTATGAATTGGTATAGTACATTGTAGAGTAATCTGAATTTCTGTTTGTGGGAGAGAGTCTGGCTGCTCAGGCTTTTGAAGGTGATATCATTTCATTGATTCTTTAACCTAGTGGTGTGGCTAATCTAGTCTATCCCAGCAATGTACTTGCGGGATTCCTAAAGAGACATAATCAGCTCTTGCAGAGAGCTCCCGCTTCGCTCGGCTTCCCGGCATATATGTCTATTGAGGCTTCCAGCCACGTGAAGGTTTTAGTGTGCAGCTCACAGAGGCAAACAAGAAGGCAACCATAAAAAGCATGGATACTCATGACAGAGTAGAGACACCTGGTTCCCAGCCCCTGTTTCAGCAGTTGGTTTATGCATTTTATACTTTTTTATCTTATATTTAACATTTACATTATAAATCTTATGATGTATAAACCAGCCACTGGAACAGGGACTGAGATCCAGGTATCTCTGGCCTTCAGTGAATGTTCCTGCCTCAGGGCTGAAGAACTGTACTCATTGCTTCTCTCCTTAGCACAGAGTATTGTTATTATTTTTTGTAATTATTTATGCAAAGTGAAATAGATTCATCAACAGTTTTCAAGATCACCAAAATATTCCAGAGGCAGGAATTTAAAAGAATAATTATTCTGAAGAATAATTATATAAGAATAAAAATATAAGAGAATAATTTTCTACCCAGTCCCCTGCATCTCTTGACTAGGGATTTTGGGTGCCCACTACATGTAATTACCATGTTCAAGCTTCTGGGATACAGTTCCTCAGGTGATACTGACATAGAAACGTGCTTGTGGAACCTGTTGGACATGAATTAGACATGGGGAATTCAGCTCTGCTGACAATGAAAGGCATACCCAGAAACATTACGCATTTAACTTAACACTGGAAGCAGAGCTGAAGAATTTTTGGATGTAGCTGCCTAGAAATCAGCCATGTATTTTTAAAAATCTTACTAAATATTTATTTGCATCTTTAAATATATAAGTAACTGCAGCAATTTGATTCCAGATCAATTTAAAAACTTGTGCTTCTTGCATATTATTTTAAGATTTTGCTCTTAACATTTTTTCTCCTCTAAAAGTGGCTTCCTAATGTGTCTCAGAGGGAGACTTTCATTAGTATGTCACTAATGAGCCTGTAACTTTGATTGTGGGTATTACATGTCAAGTGAGAATTATTTCAGTGAAATGAATTACTCTTTTGCCTAATTGGTAGGGCAAGAATTCATGCTCAGCATCCCTTTATTATGAGAAATTTTGCTTGGAATACACTAGTTAAAACAGTTACTTTCAGCCTACATTTCTCTTTCTCAGCTATTGAACCAGAAATGCATTTTGCTTGGCTTACTAGGAAAAGAGGTTTTTGTAATATCTGTCCCATTTTCTAGGCTGCCTTATTGTGTGCACACTTACAAATCATAAAAATAGAAACAAACAAACAAACAAACCTAGTGTACATAATTATTTAAAAATAATCATTGTCTGCTGACATTTTTGGTAGTGTGAGCTCTGGAACACAAGATAAAATGGAACTAACACCAAAGACAGTATCACACGTTAGTAAATACCACATGATTTTTCAGGGTCATCACCCAGGACTGTCACAGAATAGGTTATGTTAGAGGCAAGCTGAGCATCAGCTTTGAAATTCATGTTTGATGAACTTGTAACCTTCTTGTGCCTTTTGCAGTGTGTTTTTGAGCATCAGAAAGAAAATATATGAGGGGAAAGTCCAAGAGGTCTTTATAAACAAAATAGGTGGATGCTACAGTGAAATGAAAGCCAATGGGAAGTAGGGTCTCATCCTACACACATTTGTTGTAGGAAATTTGTTGAAATTTGCTGAGTAGTTTGTTACCGTAAAATAACGCATATCTAGGAATGCCTGTCTGATAACTTTTCCACTATTTTTTTTTATTAACCTTAACCTAGATATCAGAAAACTAAACACTGTTTGAAGTATAAAATAAATAGATGGTCCTTTTCAGATTTGAACCAAACAGCCAAAATATTAGTAATTATTATTTTTTAAAAGATCTGAATATTTGCCTTCAAAGCCAGTATTATGAAATTATACTTTACACAGCTTCAAAACTTTAACATACAATATTTCTTCAGTTATTTTTTCTGAGCCTAAATGTATGAGAGAGATAAGCTTATGGCATAATTTTCACATGTTATCAAAAGGTTAGCGAACCCAATTACTTGGACAATCATATCAGTATTATTAATTCTGATTACCACCACCATTCAAATAAATAAATAAATAATGTGTTTGTGATCATATCACTATATAATTTTTCTTTTAAAAATACCAAGACACTGTTAAAAGTACTTGTGTTCTATTTAATAAAACATGCAATATTTGCAGCAGCACCTTCAAGAGCCAACCTGTGTGGATGACATTCAGCACGTCAGTGGAAATGAACCTGTTTTTTCCAAACCTTAGGGGACAGGGACAGCACTCCCACCCCTCAGAATGAAACACAGCTTTTCTGAAGGATTCAAGTCTGCTTTTGCATACCTCATTTTCTCATAGCTCTACTTACTCTATGACTTGTTTGTATATCAAAGGTAAGCATTAAATATGCCTTGCTCCAGAAGAATATGTTTCCAAGGTATTGTTTATATACATATGCATAAGCATAGGAGATTAATTTTCTGTAGACTAGCACTATGTTTAATATTGAAGTAAGAACTTATGCAAAATATAAACTCTCTGTTGTGATAAAATGGTATCACTCTTTGAAGACTAGTTTCCCTTCATGTACATCATTGTATACACTCTATTTTTAATAGCTTATATGTTAGTTATGAACATCCTGTGACTGACTTCCCTGCAGTTAAAACTAGATGGCGGTTTGCATTTAAAATAGGGAAGAAATCCCTGAATATATTATCCCCAACCCTGTAAGCAGCTCCCTGGGACCAGGGTGGGTTACCTTCACTAGGAATCCATCTGAGCACAGTATTCTATATACACATACTGATAAAAAAACAGTAATATATATGTACAAAATTTATAAAAGATATCTCACAAAAGGGTCTGGTCACACACTTTCCTTCCCAAAATTAGAATTTTATTATTTCATTACAGCATGACCATTCAAGTAAGCAAAAAATAATCCATTCATTTGTGAATGATACTTATTTTGAAATATAAAGTCTGTACTTTCTTAAAGGCTTCTGATGAAAGAGAAACAGACTTTTGCAAACTGAAAAGCTCACTTCTATACCTCAGCGAAATCTGAATCACAGCCCAATCTTTACAATTAATTAATATTTAAATTGTTCTCCTAATAGAGTGAACATAATTCTTTCTGCTTACACTGCAGAGGAAGCCAACGGAAATTTTCATGTATGAATAAATTGGCTGAAGGTTTTTGTCGTCAGATGGATGCTCTCCAAAACGTAGGACTTCATTTTTGTTCATTACATACTTCAGTCATCCTATTATGAAGAAAACATTGAAAATGTGAATTAAATGAAGCAGATGTAATATGGGTGTTGTGAGCATGCCTGCACTCAACCCCAAAGTAACATTATTTACTATTTCCATGATGAAAAATGTTATAAAACTTAATCTAATACATCCAGTAACTACATTTCAATGCCACATTCGCTATCAAAATCATTGAATCAGTGAGACAACTCACATGATGAAATCTTGTACTAGATGGTTAGAGTTACATGACAAATTTATCATTTTCAAAACTTTAAATTGAATTTCATGTGATATTCTTTATGAATTGCCACTGAAGTCAGAAAAATGCTCATGTTTAAAAATAAGCATATTTTTAAGTGCTTCTGTAGACAGACATCTATAAATGTCATGCAGCCTCCTGGTCCTCATCTAAACTTTTGAGAATGTAGAATACCTGGAGGTAGTGTGAATTGTTCAATAATGTTTGTAAAATTATTTGAGCTCCTAACAGAGAAAAGTGTCACCACAGTCCAAATTGTTACCATCGTGTATAGTTTTAATAGCAGCGTGTTTCACAAATTAGGCAATCGTAACTTTATTCAGTAAACTAAGATTCACACAGCAGCTTTATACATATAGAATTATCTGCATACATTGCACAAAGTCATAAGAAGGTGAGAAAAGTTTAATTACAAGGAAGAAAGAAGAAAGAAAAATAATCAAAATGTATGAATATTCACCTCAAGTATAGACCGAGATTGGTACAGGTAAAACTGGATGAACAAGTCATAGAGACTGTCTATATTTTCTTTCCTCCCATGGTACTCTCCAAAATGATGTGGTGTAGAATTTAATTGGTTTTCACTACTGCTCCTTTACCCCCAGTAGCATCACTTCTCACTGCAGCTTAATCACAGAATTTTTGCACAATGTGGGACTTTCCTTTTGTTGTATTTCTTTTGGGAGGACAGGCCATATAACCTGCTATGGGATACGGCCTGTACATGTTCATTGTGGTTTCCCAGACCAACTGCAGCCCACTTATTGTAACCGCAAGCCAGCAGTGGTATGAGAAGAGGCCTTAGGGAAGTGTGGACAAACCAAACAAATGGTGGTTTTCTAATCCTGGATAGACGGGAGGGACATATAGCTAGACTAAGCAGTCCTGTTACAAAATCTTTCCTCTCTTCCTTAAGAACTGATCAGGGAAACCATTTCTCCCCATTTAGATGGGGAATCATGTTCTGCATAGGTGCTTCTTGAAAAAATCCTTTAGGTAGATTAGAGTATAACCTGCTGAACATAGTAATGAATAAAAGGCATTTTATTTTCTTCACTAAATTACCATTTAACTTTGGAGAAAAGATGGGTTGCTTTATCAAGAAATGACAGTAGAGACCATAACTAAGGAAGGAGTGGTTCTGAGACAGACAATTAAGTCTTGGGGAAATGTTGGCTGTACAAAACCCCCTAACATCTCTTTCTGGTCTAGAGCAAGATTTTTATTTATTTATTTATTTAAGGTAAATCTATTTTAACTTTATCTAATCTGACATTCACTGTTATTCTCCTCCAGACCTTTCTGCAACAGTACCCATTTAACTTCATGGTTTCATCTTCTCTGAAGTCTCAAAGAAATCTCCACCCTTACCATGGAAGATTACTCTCCAGGTGGAAAATAGAAAGGTATTGCTAGGTTTACACTGCAGCACAATCTTCTGCAAGTAGTAGTTTCTTTGATGGATGGCTGATATTTCTGCAGTACATTTATACAATGGGATATCAGTAATGGATCCGTTTGGTGGATCAATTGATTTGTTTTTTAACTCTGTTATTTCTTCTGTCAGATTGTCAACTGTTTTTTCTTTATTTTATGCTAGAACAGATGCTTCTAAGAAAACCCTCCCTGAATTTATTTTATTTATGGTAGCCAATTCTGTCAATAGTAGCTCTTTTCCACCTCAGAAACATTTGGCCAAAGGTGAGGGTTGAGAGACCAACTGATCATTGTGTAGAATTTTCCCCTGCTTCAAGCATCTTTTGAACAAAATCATAACCAAGGAATGTAGTACTTTGCTTTTTAATATACCAGAACTTCATTTGCGGACTCTCATTCTTTTCAAAAGAACAGGAAAATGGAACTTAAATACATTGATCTGATGACCTAACCATATGTAACAGTTTCAATTTTTTCGCATTATTATACGATGTCTATTCATTGTAAGGAATCTGACTCTGCAAGTGCTGAAAAGCCTACATTTCCCAGAACTTCAGGAGACTTGAGCTGTTCACTGTTTGCAGAGGTACAGTCTATCATCTCAGGTGTTCTCTTCAATAGAGAAGGAAGATAAGATTTTCAGTTGCCTCTAACTATTTGTTCAACATACTGCTTAAGATGTATTAAGATTATCTGTAGACAGCCCAGTCTGGTGGAATAATATCCTGAAGCATGAACTCATTCCAACACCATTTTTTTTCGGCAGTTCATGAAAAGTCTCCTAAATGGGTAGTGTCTCTTGTCTTCTGTGAAACCCACCTTCTGTTTGGCTCATCACCTACAGCATTCTCCCACCTGGTATTGATTTTTGTTGGACATGCCAAAATTAAATGACTGCTGCCTTTCGTTTAACAATGAAGCTTGCTAATAGGCTCAAACCACTAGTATAAGAGCTACTACAAAGTTATTCCTTTAAACTAACCTACAATGTGTCCAGCCTAATAAATAAATAAATAAAAATGCTGCTTTTGATCTAAAGTGAATAATTCATCGTAAGATTAAAAAAATACAGATTATAGTGGTTAGATTAAAAATATATAGATTATAATGGTTATCCACTTTGGTCTATGTAGGGTAATATAAAGTGGCTATGGAGCAAAAACTAAAGATAGGGAAAGTTTATTGTTCTACTGCTTTTTTTTTTTTCTTTTCTTTTTTAATGACTATGTAAAATGTCAACATTTCTGATGTCAGTAAATCAAATATAAAGTAACAAAGTGGAGGTAAATTAAGATTTAAGTGAATGCTAATTGGTATGAAGGACAAGGTCAAATGTTTGATTTCTCTGAACTGCAACTGTTGGCATGTGTTGTCATCCAGTATTGTAATATCTGTGTACACTGTTTTGGTGCATCTAGACTTAAACATATCCAAGAGATGCATTTTATTTATAAAATGTTGAAAAAATATTAGGAGTCATATGATTACTACTGCCTAGGCCCCGATTCTGCCTCTGGGATGTTGATGCTTTGGGAAGATGGAACCAGCTATGTTTTTCTAGGTGTATATGGCAACCTGCTGATTGCTGTCTCACCAGAAAAAACTGTAAACCTTTCCAGCTGTTCTTAATCTGGACCCTTAGCGAAAAGAAAAGGAGAAGAGAAGAGAAGAGAACAGAGAAGAGAAGAGAAGAGAAGAGAAGAGAAGAGAAGAGAAGAGAAGAGACCAGCAGCTTTCCATTCCTCAGAGCCAAACTTTGCTAACAATATCTATGTTGTTTTCAAATCTAGCTTCAAATATAAAAATGGCTAATAAATCCATATTCCCTAATAGATTGGAAGACTATTATTTAAAACCATACTCAGTTTTTACGACCCATTTCTAGTAAAAATCCCAAACGTTTCACTAATGCTACCATTTCAGAGGCACATCCTGGATGATAGGCATGATACCCACATACACCAATAAATAAGCAAAGGCTATAAATCTGTCTCAAATTAGTGGTTCGTGTATGTGCAAGGGGGAAGACAGACAGGAGATGCTGCTTTCTAATCTATTCACTTTCTGGCTCTTAATGTTCCGTAACTTCACAACTGGTGGTTATATTTCTCTGTGGTTTACGTTATTATTTGCTAAATACGTTGCTTCGCGCCCTTTGCTGGCACCTGGGTCTTTAAAGAGGATGGTGCGGGGGCTTGCAGCCTGCACCTGGGGCCAACCCTCCCACGGCCATTTCAGGCTTCCCGGGGAGGGGGCGCCCCCAACCTTGGGCAAAGCCCCCCGGAGGAGCCGTGAGACAGAGGCAGGTTGAAAGGAGGGAAGGAGGAAGGAAGGAAGGAAGGGCTGGGGTTTGGAGGGAGTCACAGCTTCGGAGCTCGCAGCGCTTCGGAGGACGGTCGCCCGCTGCCTTCGGGATTCCAGTCCGGGCTTCCCACGAAAACGACGACAAAAACAGCGATCATCATTCGCGAGCATTCATCTTCCTGACTTTTTTACGGCCTCGTAATTGCCCCCTCCCTGACAGGTTGATTTATGCCTTGGCCGGTGGCGGGGCGCTCCGCCGCCCGGGTGGCACCGCGGGCTCCTGCGGGGAGGCGCGGGGCGAGCCCCGGCCCCATCCCCGGCACACGGAGCCTCCTTCCCCACGAGCTAGTCCGGCCGCTCGGCAGGCGGCGACCCCCTCTTCCCCGACAGCCTCCAGCGCAATTAGCGCCTCCGCCGCACCCCCGCGCCCCTCGTTTTTCCGAGCGGGTCTGGGCTCGCTTCTGGGCTGTCGGCTGCCTCCTCTCCCCGGGCAGGGAGAGGGCCTTGCATCACTTGAGTTCTCAGTGAGAAACTCCGGAGCTATCCTGGCAGCGTTCATAAGGGAAAGGCGTTCTCGTTCTCTTCCTCTTTTCCTCTCCCCCTCTCAGCAGCCTCCCTCTGGCTGCCTCCTGCGGCTCTCCCGGCAGGACTCCGCAACTGCTGCCCCGGCTCAGCTGGCCTTGCATCTGCCACTTTTCGGCCTTTTCGGCCTTTGCCCTTCCCCGCCGTCCCGGGTACGGCTGGGACCCCGCGGGCCGGGCGGGGACCCTCCTGCGGGCAGCGCCGCCACTGCTCGCCGGGAGCGCCCGGGGGGGATCCGATGGCCTAGAAATCAAGCAGTACTTCGGAGTTGGTACAGCTGCCTCTCCCCGCATACCCCCGCCCTCTTCCTTACACCGCTTAGGATCTCCCCGCGTCTCTCCCGTTTTTCGTTTTTTTCCTTTAACTTTGTCCCCCCCCCCTCCTCCCCTCCGCAGCCCGAGGTTGTCGCGGCGGAGGCGAGGCGCCCCCCGGCCCTTCATGCGAGGTTCGGGGAGAAGGCTCAGGGGGGTCCCCCGGCAAATGTCGGAGCTGAGGCAGGGAGTGTCCCCCGCCCGCCGCCTGCCCCCCGCGGGCCGGCGCTGACCCCCACCGGGGGCTCGCTCCCACCCCAGCCGGGAAAAGCCCCCGGGGCGGGAGGCCGGGCGGGGAGGCCCGTCGAGGCCATGGCCTCCAGCGGCGCCGGGGCATTCTCCGGCGGGCGCTTGCCGGCGGCAGAGCGGCAGCGGGGGCCGCCCGGCACCCCGCGGGGGGGAGTCGGCGGCGGGGCGGCGGGGCCGGGGCCGGGGCCGGTCTCCGAGACCGAACCTTCGCCGGGGGAGACCAGGAGCCGCCAGCAACTTTGCTCGGCCCTGCGCCCTGGCTGCCTCTGTGCGCTGCTGCTGCTGCTGCTGCTGCTGCTGCTGGCCCTGGCGGCGCGGGGGGAGCGCGGCTGGGAGCTGGCGGCGGAGGGGGGCGCCGGGCCGCCGGGCTGGGGTTTTCTGGGGGGCTGGCTGCCCCGCGGCGCCGTACCCCTTGGCCTGGCGGGGGCTTTCTTCGGCGCTGGCCGCTACCTGCTGCGCGGCGGCGTGCAGCCGCGAGCGGCGGCGCTGCTGCTGGCCGCCTGCTGCGGGGGGGAAGCGGCGGCGCAGACGGCGCTGGCGGCGGGGGAGGATCGCTTGCGTTCCCTGGCCGCCGCGGGGGTGGTGCTGAGCTGCCTGGCCGCCGTGACATGGCTGGTGCTGAAGCCGAGGCAGGGCGTCCTGATGATCGCCGTGACTAGCGCGGCCAGGACCACGTCCCTCGTCGCCTTGGAGAGGGTCCCGGCGTCCTGGCGGCCCTACCTGGCCTACCTGCTGGGGCTGCTCGGCATCCTCCTGGCCGGCTACGCCGACCGGCTCTGGCCCCCCCGGCGGGCCGCCCCGCTGGCGGAGCCTCCCGCCGCCCCCCCCGGCCGCGGACGAAGCCCCGGTGCTCAGGCGTCGGCGGCGGTCCAGCTCCATGATCTCCGCCGAGATGTCGGGCGGCAACAAGAGCCACCGACGGACCTCGCTGCCCTGCATCCCCCGCGAGCAGGTAGGGCAGGGGTCGAGGGACCGCAGGGGGGAAGAAGCGGGGGTCCCGCCGCGCCCTTCCGGCTGCAGCCCCCTCGGGGGGTGAGCAGGGCGCTGGCTTCTCGCAGCGGTGCGCGGAGTCCCCGGCGGCCGCCCTGGGACAGGGTCGGGGGGGAAGTGGTTGCGCCCCGCACCCAGACTGGCTTGCCCCCGGTGGGGAGAGAGCTTGGGGTTGTTCTTGTAATACCGCCATCGGCGGGTCTCGCTTTTAATACTGCTGTTATTTTGGAACCCTGGCAGAAAGTTGAGGCGGGTGGTACCCGCCTGCCTGGTGGAACCTGCCCTCACGGCACAGCCGAGAGCTTTCGCAGCATCACTGGCAAGCCCCGCTCCTTAAAACGTGCAGTTTTCTGCAAAGGCAACTTGGGCAGATTAAACTTTGAAGGTGTGCGTGTGGGGGAGCCCAGCAGCTTGTGCTCGGTGGGAGAAGTCCCTTATCAGGGCGATAGCGTGTCCTCTGAGACCGGCCCGCAGCCGTGCGGTGCTCATCTTTGCACTTTGCCTCCCGGGGCTGTTCCTGTGCCTGAAATCAATAGCTCTCGCTCGGCTATTGTTGTGGGAACCGAGCCGAGGTACACGCGATTTATCACAACTTGCTTTATTTTAAGAGGTCGTGATTGCAAGGGATTAGCGAAAACTTAGTTACCAGCCACACAACCTTTTAAATGCTCACCTCAAAAAAAAAAAAAAAAAAAAAATCGAGCAAACTTCATTATCTTTACTGTGTGGCGGTAGAGAATCCTGCCATGGACACGAGGTGGGCTTAGCTCTGCGCTCGAAGCACTTTCTTATTTTTTGGAGGTTTAAGGTCACCCCCGAAAGAGTTGTTCAGTGGGTCGAGCGCAGCCGGGCACATTGAAAGCCCGTGCTACTCTTGCTTCATGGTGGAGAGGGAAACTTGGGGGAAAACAAGTGGCAAATAGTATTAAGCTTTCCTTTTCAATTAGTATTGCAAATGACTGGGAGCTGTGGTTAACTGAAGCGCATTGCCCCACACCAAAGGTTTTCTTTCAGGTCACTTGCTGGATAAGCAGCTAAGTATTTTTGAAGTAATGGCATCTAACCATCTGGTGTGGGTGGCTAGTTTGTTTCTGGAAATGGTTTGATTACATCCCTTTGTGGTTGGTTATGACATTTGCTAGAAGAGGGCCTGACAACCTTATATACTTGAGGCTTATTTTACAACAAATGTACTTATTTATTTAACATTTTTGTTTAGATAAACTAAATATTTACAAGTGTCCAGGCAAATACAGTGTGAAAAAATAGAAGGCTGACTCAGTTCAGACTTTGTTTTAATATGAATTCAGAGAGCAAGAAGGGTGTAAGAATAATTTGTAAATACAATATCTAAGGCAAGAAATTAAAACCGTTTATACTTGATGATGCTAGATGTTTCTGGTGGTTTCTTACAATAATCTCTTGTAATGTTTTAAACATATTTCCACTCACTCTTGCACTTTAAGCAAAAGCAGTTTTCCAGTTAACATGTCTAAATGTAATTGTTCAGAGATAGGGCTCGCTAGTTTGTGGTCACATCCTTCCCTCTTCTTGTGGAGGGAATTCAGATCATACATATAGACTAGGATGTTAGCCTGGTGATAGATAACAGGGTAGTTTTCTTCTGCCCCTGCCCCAGCTTGTGTTTCCCATAGGGAACTAGTCAGATTTGTCCCAAGCAGCTTCGGCTTCCAAGCTGTGGAGCTGGACTGGTGCGAGCAGGCGACTGTTCAGTTTACCCCCTCCAGGCAAATTTTGGCAAATTTCTCTTTCTTTTGTTCTCACTCAGTATTAATCAATAGTGAGATCTGGTATCACTTGCGTCACTGTGTGATTAGAGATGGATGACTACTTTCAAGTTTGTGGAGACTTTTTGTCTTTTATTTTTAAGCACATTGTGGCTGTATGTATGTGAACTTCCCTCCCTAAAAGCTGTCCTTTTAAATAAATTGTAGCACCACAGAAAAACGGAGACCTTAACACAAAGCTCTGTAAGGATCTTGAAGAAATTCTGGGAGATGTGGGACTCTCTTAACTTGCAGCAAACAAAGTTTGTGTTTGTAGCAAGAAATCACCTCCCTGTAGACTTAAAGAAACCATAGGTAAATGTTTCTCTTTTGGACAGTTTTTAAATATAACTTGTTAAAAATAGAGATGAGGGCTTTATAAACAGAACCAGGCCTTCCCTCACTCCCCTGTTTTTAAAAAACATACCCTGACTGCCTTGGGTTCGAAAGATAGTTTCTGAGTATGTCTGAGAGCTGCCAATAACTTGCATCAGGAAATGGATCTACTTTATTGCTTTGAAATGCATGCTTTCAGTTGCTGCTGAGTAATTTAGGAGTTCTAGAGGTGTTTCCCGCTGCCTCTCCTGTAATCTTTCCTATTCCTGAGCACTTAGTTAAGGTTTTATTCTTCCAGAGTGTGGTTCTGACTGCTTGTATGAATACAAGAGCCTGCAAAAGTCAGAGTTTCTGATTTTTAAAATTTATTTTTATTTTTTTTAGTCACAGGTATCTCAGTTATAATCTCAAAATTTACCTTCTAGATTACAAATACAAAATTATGTGGTCTTGTGGTACAAAGAGCAGTACCAGGAATTGCAAAGTCATCACAAATAGGTGTATTAACATAGCTGAAATTAAAAGAATACAAAACTGATGTTTAAGCTACTAGTAGGAATAGCTGAAAATGTCTATGTCACTATAAATTATTCCTTCTGTGGAAACATCTCATCTTAATTTCTTATCAGTCCCAAAAAGAATTTAAAAAGCAAAAGTTTCATTAATTAAACTACCACAGCCAAACACACACACATGCAGATATAACCTTGTTTTGCTGCTAAAAGTGTTCTTTACTAGTTTTGTTTTAATTCTGTTTTGGGGGTCTGTTTTTTTTTTTTTTTTTCCTCTCTCTCTCAACTTCAGCAAATTCTTTGGATTAAAAGCTTCCAGTTTGGCTTGTATGCATTTCTCATTGAGAAATGTGTGCTTTGTAACAGCCTGATCCTGCTTACAGCTGAGTGCTGTCTTCCTGTGATTTCATCAATGCCAGCTGAGGATGCTCAGTTCCTTAAGGGCTCGCTCACCCAGTTTTGAAGATGACTGCAGAGAGAAATTGTGAATGGGTGGATGAGACAGACAATGAATGAATGAACATTTTTTTCCCCCATGTAAATGCACAAGTACCACCAGGATGATGTCGTTTGAGCTCCTTCCTTACGTTCTTGCAAACTTTTTATAGCTTTTCCTAAATGTCTGGAGAGAAGATTGTGGTGAGAGGGTTGGAAATGTGTTCTATGACTTGGTGTTTCCCATTAAAATATTATATAGCCCATGTATTCTAGAGCTTATGCCTCCAATCTCTGCAGGTATAAACATGCGTGTCCCACAGTCTAAAGGGACAATTTTGCTGTGGCCAGGACAGAGTAGCCGGACAACTTAAACTGTGCAGAAGACTTAATTTTGCTTTTAAGCCTCACTTATTCTTTGTTTTGTCTGGAAGGAGATGGGGCTTTCAGCTAACTTGGATTCATTAGAAGTGTGTGCTAAATGAACTAGAGCAGCTGTTTCCAGTAGTTCAATTTGCTTATCTTCTCTGGTCAGAAGATTGTCACAGGTAGAGCATACATCAGGGTTTGAAGTACTTTCTAGTTCCCAGACCAGCCTGCAACCCCCTTGGTGACACAGCCCTTTAACCAGGAGGCACTGGCAGGGTGCTGAGTCTTGCCCTGACCCTCTGCCCTGCACTAGAACGTAGGTGTGATGTTGCCAGCTGCAAGGCCAGCATGTAAACTCCCAGCTTGTCTCTGGCTCCTGGGGCAGGGAGGTTTTCTGCCCATCTTCCTTTGTTGTTTGTCTTTGCTCTTTTCCTACTGATGAGAGATTAGGGATGGGTATATGAGCATCTGTCACTTATTTTTAACTGGTCTGGGGCTTGTAGTAGCTGTTTTGTGCTGCTACTGCTCTGTGGCATCTGTGCCACATCTTTCCCTTCCTGTTTCTTCCTTCAGCAAGTAATTTTTTTTCAGGTGAGCAACTTCAGTCCCAGACTCCTCTGTCTTCCTCCAGTGGCAGCTGGAGGAGTCTCTCTTGGTGTGACCGCATTTGGTGGGGCTCTGGATGGTGGCTTTGCCTGTCCCGCTCTGCTGCATGGGAAAGCTGTGAGCCGGAACCGTCATTATCGCGGCCGGTCTGCGGAGCTGAGAAGATAATACTGTAACAGTTTACATGGTCAAAGATATGACTTCAGTGATAAGATCTGTGAAATGGATGAGAAAAAAATATATATTTTCCAAGGGAAAAATGAGGTTTTATCTGTTCTTCTAATTGCTTGACAGTGAGAACTTTGTAAGTGCCATGAATACATTGCTTCCCTCCCCTCTTTCCTGGCTCTCTAGCATTCTGTCCTTAAAAAAAAAAAAAAAAAAAAAAAAAAGTAAAATGTATACTTATAACCAATTTTTAGTATTATGTATGCAGCTCTTTGGTTTGAAAATAGGAGAGGTCCAAATGTAACATAAAGATATTTCAAATTTTGGAGAGGGGATAGCAGATTAAATCTAGATGCTAAATTTTGTAATATGTTGCTGATTAGACATGGAGCATGTTAGCATATTCTTTCTTCTTCTAATAAGCATTATTGAGCTGTAATTACTCTGATAAGGTTTACTGGTGGTACCATTTAGGTCACCAGAAACTGAGTAATAGCAAGTAGTTATGTCACCCAGTGACTTGCTGTAACGCAACTGTGTGAAATATTCAAATAAAGCTCTAGGAAAATTCATGCAAGGATTCCAGATGTATTTTTTTTGTTTGTTTGTTTTTTTCATGGTTTCATTTACTCAGATCTGTTCTACCTACATGTTTTTTTTTTTTTCTTTTTCAACCCCCCAAAATTTTAAAACTGCTGATGAAACTCTCATTATTGGCAAAAATAAATTCTAAACTAATCATATAAAGAAAGGGATGTTATGGCGTATTGGCAAAAAAGTAAAATACAGTAGTGACTTTCTGCTCTTTCTGAGTGAAGTGTGAAAATGCAAAGCTGTGGAACTGAAAGAAATCCTGTGTATGCTGGGTTGTCATGTTAATTAAATAAACAGCCCGAACAGTGATCCTGTATATGAAATGTGTTTTGAGAAGCCTCTTGGGGGGTGGAGGGGAAAAAAAGTGACACATGATGTTTTGGACCTTAACTGTGACATTTATATGAATTTGTCCTGATCTGCTGTTACTGTGCTTGTGTTCCAACTGTTTTTTTTTTTGTTTGTTTGTTTTTCAAGAAAGGGTGACATAGCTATATCTTGTAAATTGAAGGAATATCACTTGCACTTTTTTCTGTTAAAGGATAATTTATATATATGTGTGTATATGCATGTACATATATATGTAAATACATACACAAATCCCACCCTGTAACTAGAAAGGTTGCTGGGTTCTGATGCCTGCAAACAGCAGAGCTTGAAATGGGGGTAAGCCAGCTGCATCTTAAGTGGTTTTAGGATAAGAAGAAGGCTGATGAAGTTGAAGCTGCTTTGAGCTAGTTGATATGATTTACTTAGATAATCTAAGTAAAGATGTACAGCTTGTAGCATACCACTTAACAGATAAGGAAATAAATGTTACGATTCAGATACCAAAGTGGAAGTTGAGTTTTTATTTGGATGCTGTTTTCTTTTCTGTTTGGTTTTGAAAAAGCTTCTCAATGAATTACTAACTCATTTCCTCAAAGTTTCTTCTGTATTAGTTGGAGTTTCATTCAGAAACAAACACCTCTACTTTGGACTAGTTTTTCGTTTTTTTATTTTTATTTTTTAACTTGGCTTGCTATAAGTCCTGCTATGAGAACAGTAGTAGCATTAGGAGTTCTCTGCATCAGCGTAGTGAGAAATAGTGGGATAAATAAATGAAAATGCTATGTCCGCCCACATTTAAACTAAACGTTGGGGAATATTGGCTTTTGAGCCATACTGGGGAGATTAAACGGGATGGTAAGAGGAAGAACCGCTATACGCCTTTATCAGGCTTTTCCTTTTCTCAAAGAGCACTTTGAGCTCGCCGCCCCCTCCCTGGGTGCCGGTGTGTGCCGCTGCCGGTTCTCGTCGCTTTTTGCCACGCCGTAGGCTCGGCCCCCTGCCATGCCGGGCTACACCCCTAGAGGGCACACGATCCCCTGCTCTGCCCAGCGGCTGCCCGAGGAGCTAAAAACACAAAACCCCAAATCTGTCCGTGGTACTTAACCGAGTCTTATTTTTTTTTAAACGTTTTCCTACGTATCCTTGCGAATATAGTTGCTTTTTCATTTTTATTATTATTATTTGCTTTTCGTGCCCTTTTGCTTGTTCGTCAGGTCTGCGGTTGCCTGGGTGGCTGAGGACTGACGAGTGGACTGCCCAACCCTTGTCGGCTTGGCGAGGTGGGGGCAAGCCAAACCGGCTTCTGTAAGGGAAGGTTGTGCTTCTTCCACTGGTCTAACAACAAAAATGTAGAACCAGGCAACATTTTTTGGCCTCTGAAAGTCCTTTACAAGCAATGAGAGTGGTTGCAAATCTCAGTACAAAGTAGCTGCCTCAAGAGTCATCGAGAATCTGGAAAAATAGACTAACTCACCATTGCTTTATGTCTTGCTTTATGTGCATGATTCTTTATTTGTACATAAGATTATAATTAAAATGGGAAACACCATGCAAAGAACGAACCAGCAGAACCTGCTGATGGGACATAAGTGCTAGGCTGGTCCGTCCTCACTGCTGCACAGGGGTGGTTTCTGAATGCCACCATGGGTGCTGCTGAGCAAAAGCTGAGACATCCTGCAGGAAAAGTATTGGTAACTCGCATCTAGCTGGTGAAGTTATGTTGCTGATTTTGGAAGCTGTGAGAAAGAAGACTGTGTCAGCAGACAGTGTTGGTTATTGAATATCCTTGGTGTGTTTGTGTGCCAGTGTTGCAGTGACATGAGCTTAGTGAAGTCCTGGGTCAGAGAGCTTTGTTGGGTTTTCTTTGGCCAAAGTGAATAGTTGGGGTCCACGGATAGCCCAAACCATCTAAGAAGAAGATAGAAAGATGAGTAAGGACAGGTCTGCCAGACGAGTATGGAATGGTATTTTCTTAAAAGGATTTTTTTTTTGTGGAAAAAACCTTTAATTTTTACTGCTAGAAAGAAGTCTGGTTGGGTGTGATAGCAATACACGCTAATTGTGGAGTGTGTGTTGCAGGGTATGAATGAAGCTATTTTAAAAATCATTAGATATTTGTATTTATTATTTACAGGTTTCTTATGTCAAGCAGGTTGAGAATTATTTTTATTATTATTTAATCTGAAACTGACAATGAAGAAATGTATTAGTTAGTTACTCTGTTGTGGCATGTGTTAGTGCATTTAGTATTTTATCTGAAATGTTCTGTATGAGCCTCTGACCAGGATCTGTTGCTGCACAAGTGTGTTCCCATTTTTAATGTGATTAAATACTGAAAGCAATTAGGGAAAAATGTGTATGAGCATCAGTATAGTTAAACGCACTTTTTCTTATTCATCCTCTTGTCTCATGACAAGTACAAGTCTGGAAAAATATGGAACTTCCACAACAGAAATAGCTCTGACTGTGGCTGAGGTCTCCTTGTCTAATGCCCCAATCTGTTGGTGAAACATTACTTATTTCCATAGTCTGTTTTAGTTGGTTTTGTTTTATAGATACAGTTTATGTTTTGGTATGATTTTTAACATTATAGTCTGCATTGCTACATTTTTATGGGACTCCTGTGTGCCTAATTCTCGAGGAGTGATGCTTTTCCGACATATTCAGGATGTTTGCTAATGGTTGCTGAACTCCTGAGACAAATGCTGGTGACAGTTTAAAAAGTAACTGTGCCTCATAGAGTGGCTTGTTCTTTTAGAAATATCTCAGCCAGATAAAGAGCTGTGAAAAATATTAATATACTGATGTCAGCTGGGAAGCTGTATCATTTGCTGTGTTTTGAGGATCAAGTCACTGATGGATGTTGGATTTCTATGTTGGATTTCTGTTGCTGTTGATTTTTTTGTTGCCTTTTTTTTTTTTCTGCTTTAACTTAACCTGTTTCTTAGAATAACCTGTCAGACTGTTTTTCCATGTTTAAATGTTAATATCGTAGGGGAACAATATTACTCATCTTTAAATCTGAACATCACTTACTTTGAACAGCATCCTTCTCCCTGATATTTGACTATATTTGTTCATAAGCATGCTTGTGAAATGAAATCCAGATGGGGAAAGATTTGAGTGTTTGAATGTCAAAGGTTATGAAAAAATTATTGCACTTCAGAGTTCCAGCAGGTTGCTGATACCTTGATACATCTCTGTATGCTGGAGTTGCAGCCATGGCACCAGCCATAACAATTTTTTCCTCACCCTGAAGAACAGATACTTCTGCTATCCTCTTGCACTTGCTCTTTCTATACAGTTTTAAATAATCCAACATATGTTTATGTTTAACGCCATGGAGCATAGGCAGAACATTTGCATGTTTTGTAACCTATGTTACATACAAATATAGATTCCCAGCAAAAATCGATACCCCAAATTTACATTAAAATGGGAATGTCAGGCAGCTGAAGAGGACAGAGGGATAGGCTGTCTGCCCTGTGGTGATAACAATGTCATTCGGGTGACAGTCTGCAAAGCGACCCTAAGGAGCATTATGTTTGAATATCTGACAAGGAACAAAAGAAAGTACTTGGAAAGGATTATGCAGTAGTTGAGAAGCTACATCTGAGCAATGTTTTCTCCACTTTTAATCCAGATAGACTTGCCCAAGCTTTTCGTAGCCTGCAGAGAAACACAAAACCTGGTCTATCTCCATGTATTATCAATTGAAATGACAGCTATAGAAAGGTGCAGACCTCTCTGCAAAAGGGCCGCACAATCGTGTCTTATGTGTTATCCCTCCCATATGGGAATGCACTCAACACATAGGTGTGTTCCCATACAGAAGTCTGCATATAGGTTTTGTTTGCTTGTTTTTGGTTTTCTTGAGCAGATATCCATTCATTTTCTTACTCCAAAGAAAGCAATTAAAAGTAGTGTTGTTTATGCTGCTTAGATAGGTACCTGAGACCTTGTAGCATATTTTTGTGTGCATGCATTCACACATGTACATATATCATACCCATAGATACGTGTGTGATAAGATAAAGATGTGTGTGCTTTTATATACATATTCTCAAATTAGTATGCATTAGTATGTATTCAAATCAGAAATGGGATGAGTGTGTGTGTGTGTGTGTGTGTGTTTTTCCCTCATGTCTCCCAAGACTGATTGTTAAGCTGTCTTAGAGGGATGGAACTGTTTGTTTGACTCAGAGCACAGTCTGTAGTTTGAGTTACATATGACGCTGATCTTTCTAGATATTTAATAATATTTTGTGATGTGTCTGCAGACAGGCTTGTTTCTTAATAAACCAGCCTCTGTAACCACTGCCTGACTTTTGATTTGTAACTACTTCAGGTGTGATTTTGATAAGTACCTATATACTTATGTTCTAGAAGTGTATACATTCCAATATGACAGCTGTAACTTGGTGCTACAAATCTGTGCAAAGCCACTGAGGTGATTGCTTTATATGGTGTATCTGGTACCTAGCCTGACTTGTTGCTAATTTTGGTGGTGACATGGAGCTGAGATCTGGCTAGACATGAGTTGCTGATAAGCTTCATGTGTAGCTGGAGCCAGCGTTGTTCTCATGGGCATAAATGGTGGCTTGTTCAACAAGGAGCTCTGCCTGGTTAGAATTGTGATAAGAGCAATTGGAATAAATAAGAGACTCTTCTTGCTCCCCCCCCCCCCCCCCCAAAAAAAAAGGAGAAAAAAAAAAAGAGTTTTAGCTGGCAAAACTTACTCTGCTATGTATAGTGGTTGTGTGATTGCTGCTGTATGCCTATTTTGAAAGCAGCTGTGGGCTAGTTAGTATTAGTGATTTATTAAGGCAGTTCTGAAAATGAGTGACAGAAATGCCACCTCTTTAGACTTCATTCCTTGAGATTCACTGTTTTTCTGTTGACTTTTAAATTCTATATGAGGTGAAAGGTTGCAATGTAAGTCATATGCCATTACTGGCTTTTTTTTTTTTTTTTAAGCTTAATTCATATGCAATGTTCATTTTTAAATGCAGTTCCACTTGTCTACTGATTATGTAAAAGCTCAAATAAATAAACATTTTCTATTAAAGGATTTAATGCAGTGTTTGTGAGGAACTGAACTGTGGGGAGGACTCAGTTAGGGACTCAGAAGTTAGAAGGGGGACAAGAGTGGGAGGAGAACCTTACTCTTGCTGGTAAAAGTTTCCTGCTCAGGTTTGCAGACCATTTTTGCTTCCTCTATCTTGTGGAGAAGCAAGCACATTCAATACTGCCCAGAAGCAGGCAGGTATGGAAATAGGTGTATGTGGTTTGAATGCTTTATTTCAGGCAGTGCAGGCTATGTACATGCCTCACCATAGAGACAACCCTGAGAAGCTGTTCAGTGGCAAACAGAAATACTGTCTGTGCCATACCGAAATTGAAAACTGACTTCTGAGTTGCAGAATAAAAAATGCTCATTCTTACTAAGCTTGCCATGTTTGTGTCAAGCAGTGTAATAGAGGAGCATGTGATAATAGTGCAACAAATAGATGGATTGGGGTGCCAGCACTTCAGCACATAGTCAAGCTTAAATTCCACTTGAGGATCCAAGCCTGTTGTTTCCTCTTGGCAAGGCACCTTTGGAGTCAGAGCCAGCTAATAGGAAATACTCAGCGCTAGGGCTTAACTGAAATTTAGGACATCTGAATCTAGCTTTCTGGGTACATGTGATGTGGTGAGAGAGATGGCAAAACCAAATGTTTCGTGGAGAATTCTTGAACATTTTTGAGTGAAGCAGTAAAGATAGATCATCCATCTCCTTTCTCTTAAATCTATCCAATCTTTATTTCAACTTTCTCTTCTACTCTCTGTGGTGTATAAAATCTAGTCCTGAAATGTGGGATGTTCTTATTCTGGGTAGTTGGAACAGAAGTGACTATGAGACCTTAAAATATCCTGAGTTAGGGCTGTGATCTGCCATTTGAGCAGACTTTTTGGAAAGACAGAAATTGAATTCTTTAGAATTTATTATTCTCTTGGGAACTGCAGTAAATCTGCCATCAAAACTGATAAAATTCTTGGCCATGAATTAGTGCAACTCCTTAATGGGAGTCTGCAACTTCAATGTACATATTTATTTTGTGTTTTGATTTGCTCTCTGTATATTCTGTTCTCAAATGAAAGTGGAAACGTGATGATGAGTAAAGGCATAGATTTTTAAACTGGTCAGTATATTACAAAATGAATTGATACGCATTAAAAAAAAATGAAATGAGAAAAAAAAATATACAGCCTGAATCCTCAGCTATTGGGAACTGTGACAAGACAGCTTCCTTTACAATCATTCAATTTACTTCTGAGAACTTGGCCTAGGGGTTCCTGAGTCTTTTATCTGGTTAAGATTTTTGGAACTGAGATAATGATCAGATCATCTTAAGCATTCATAATAGCAAGTAAAGGAGATGAGAACTTCAGTCAGAAACCTGATAGTGCAGAAAGTTGCTTTCTATCTTTCCCATAATCTTAATGGATTGCTATCTAAAATGGTGAATCAGTGTTTATAGGTGTAATTATGTCATATGCTCTCTGTTGAATGCTTGAATTTGCAAATGCAGATGTTTTTGAAGAAATGTTGTGTATTTAACTTCTTAGATGTATGAAGGATTTTTTTCAAGTGGTTATTAAATAAAAAGTAAACTTAAGAGAAGTCTCCTGATATTGATGCCCACATGCTTTAACAGCTCACTTAGTGCCACTCTTCTAAGATGTGATGAATGGTCAAATGTTGCATTTTGATCTAGGAATGTTTACATCAATGAGCTGAGTATTCTTTTATTATTCTCTGTCTTCTAGCCCAGAAAATCTGAAACCTATTTCCCCACATTAAAGACAAACCAAGCAAGTTGAGGGTGGGCTTTGGACACTTGATTCTGTTTCCACGTGTAAAAAAGTTGGTTAAACTTGTTTCAGTCTGTGACTGACACTGAAGAAACACTACTATTCTGCCTGGTGATAACTTTTTCTTAGTTCATCTCACTTCTTTCCTTTCAACTTCGTTCAAGAGCATCTGATTTTTTGTTTGTTTGCTTCCACTCCTGATTTTGAATGTAAGGAGATACAATCACAGATTTTAAGAAACAATAGTTACTTTGCTCTAAATGCAAAGGTTTGAATCCAAGAATTCATTGGTGCCTTGGAGGAAATTTCCATACATCAATGACAGACATGCTCTTGTTACAATATGTGATATGAATGTGAAGGGCTTGTAAATAGATAGAAGAATAATAGATTAAAAAAAGGCAGTTTCAGAAAAGTGCAAGTAAAATTTCCAATTATTATTTGATGTCTGGTTTAAGAATGTTTATTAATTGGAGAAATATACTTTTAGGTTTTTCATTTGTTAACACCAAACCAAAAAATACATTTAGTTGATAACCACTGTTATTTCACCTCTCCCCCTCTTTCTAGAGTCTCTTATTTTTAACACTATACTTTTAAAATATTTTGCTTTCCATACTGTAGTGGCCTTTCACCTTTTTGGGATTGTTTGTTCTGGGCAATGGTTGGAGTGATAGCATGGCTCTTGTGACATCAAAAACATTTTTATTGGCAATTCTCCTGATGATGGACTCTAAAGTCTGACAGTGGTGAAGATGACTAAGTAGAGACAGATTTATGTGGAAATCTTATTAATACCCCTAAAAGAGAGAAAGAAGGCATAAGAAATTTGGCTCCAAATAAACAACCAAAAAGTTCTCTGTTCTTAGAAACATTTGGCACTGCTCCATCATGCCTTTTGTGGGAACTGGCTCTTTGTCTGGTCTAATCTTGATTTTTTATTTTTATTTTTATTTTTTTTCCTTTTTAAAGATTACTAAAGACTTCCACTTTTCTCAAACTTTCTCACAGTAGAATAAAATTAATTTTCACTTTGGTAATGCACAAATCAGTTAATTATTTCAAAGACAATGTAAAACAGATGTCTTGCCTTGTTTCTCAGCAAAGATTTAACCGTAGCTTAGCTGTGAAATCTTTCACTGCCACCAAATGTCCCTGGATGTTATATATCGTTCTCATAATCAGTGATTTACAAAAAAGGGGATTTTTTTTTTTTTTTTTTCAGTTACAGAATTTGATGGCTGGAAAGAAACTGTAGCAGGGTTGGGAAATCATAAATCATTTTTTTTGGTACTTGGATCTAAACTTACGCAGACTTTTTGAGAGTAAAGAGGGGGCACTGGACTTCATAGCAGAGGTCCATCTGTTCATTGTGGGATTTGTGGTTCCAAACCTTATCGTAGGTGGTTCTAGCTTAGCCACTTTTTGATACAACTCAATTAAAACAGAAAGGTAGCAACTAATTGAGATTTGTTTGCTTGTTCTGTCCTTTGTGTATACTAATTTTACCCAGTCTGTAGCTCTGGGAGTCTCATTGACTCCCTTGACGTTAATGTCAAGGTTCTGAAGAAGAGTGCCCAATTTGGCTCATATAGCATGGTTATTTCACATTTGCTGTTGGCAGCAGAAGTCCCTCTATCATACTGCTGGAGAGAAAACCTCCTTCAGGCTTTAATTCAGTTCAGCCCAGTCAGTGGTGAATATGGAAATGTGTGTGCGATAACAGAGCAAGCTCAACGCCCATTGGGAAAGAGTTGCCAGCAGTCATCTGAATGGTTCTTCATAGTGGCTTTGATACCAGCCTTGGGAGAGGTGCCTGTGATGCCTGGTGCATGCTAAGCTTCATGTGCTTGTCTGTGTAGCTGCAGTATAGTGTTCTACTTATCAAAAATAGAGATGATTTTTTTTTTAATAATATTATGTTCAGGCAAAAATCTTTTATAAATGAAATACCTTCATGTGTTCTTTGCGTGTGGGTAGAGCTTTTCATTGTGTAAATGTTTTCTAATATTCTGAACATTATTTCTTCCCTGTTCCTGTTGCATATGTAATTGAAACAATTCCTGGTTTCCTTTAAATTGTTACTTTGATGATCTAGGCATGTAACTAGTCAAGACATTGTGTTTTAGATCTTTGACTGGTCCATGTACCAGTGAACATCTTGTACTTTTCCCATATGTGTATTATTTTTCCCAGTGTGAAGGGTACGCCGAGCTCACTCCTGATGTGAGCACATACTGATTTGAAATAGGAAGCAATGAAATAGCTTTTCTAGCTGGCTTAGGAGAAAGATCTTATTCTTTATTTGCTTACTTCTACTCCTTGAAGGTGTGTAGTTTTTAGTCCTGTTCTTAGCACTGCCTTTGAAATTGTTACCGTTTCAGAGGAAGCAACAACCAAGCCAAGAAGAAAACAGGAAAGAATCCTTATCTGGATGAGAAGAATGTATCTTATAGAAATCTCCACCATGAGCTGTTGCTTATGGACCTGGAGAGACAGCTCACATGGTCATTGGCCCCCTTTGCTCATCTGGTGACACTATGTATTGCCCAGCTGTAGCTGGCTTGTTAGCCAGGAGGTCAAATTCTTATTTCATATCTGAAATCCCACGGCTGTGCTCCTGTGATGGTAGTTCCTAAGTTCCTAAGATGGCATAGTTCTTTTTATTAACTCTCGGTAAAATTTCAGGACTGCTGTCTCCACATATCCTCTACTTTTGCATTTTTTTTTCCTTTTGGAAAGCAGCAATGCTGGAAGAAAACACATTTTGTGAAGCCAGTAGGTTTTAAGTTGCTTTGTCAGATGCTTCCATACAGAGATACAAGTACTGAAATCTGTTATTCTTTTGATATTTGAACATAAAACAGAAAATTGGAGTTCCTTCTGCTAATTTTACCTAGTGTTTTTACTGTTCTTCTCACCTTTAGAAAACTATAGAACTCTGGCCTAACCTTAAGAGGTGCATTCAGCTTGTGCTGAACTTGGTGGGTAGTAAGAATGAAATTGGGAACAGATTAATCCCATGTCAGCTTTCATATTAAACATTGTTGTGGAAAAGCTGTAGAAGCTAGTGTAAGTTCTTGCTGGCCTGAGGGTATGGGTAGAAGGTGGGCACTGAAGTTGCTAGCTCTGATTTAGTAGGTCTGAGCTCCTCTGTTTTAATTTGAAGGGTTGCAGTACATCTCTGTAGGCATAGTTCTAAGATGACATAATTCTTTTTATTAACTCTTGGTAAAATTTCAGGACTGCTGTTTCTACCCATCCTCTACTTTTGCATTTATTTATTTTTTTGGTCATTTTGGAAAACAGTAATGCTGTAAGCACTAATGCTAGGAAATTACAGTAATGCTAGTAATACAGCTAGGAATTACAGTAATACTGTAAGCTAACTAATGCTAGTTAGGGAAAGCATGAGAGCTGTTCCTCTTGGGTGAACTATATCTTGTTGGCCGTACTTGAGGCAATTAAAATACCAGATTGAGTGAGGTGAAGAATCAGTGCTGCATTCTTCTTCTGTCACATCTAACCTTCCCTTCTTCAGATGTGTGACTTACCTTAGGCTAGTTAGCTTCACGCTCTGCAAAATGAGTGTGCAGAGGTGTTTGAATAAAATTCACTTTGAAGGGAAACATGTTTCTCTGTCTCCTGTTTGTCATGGAGGCCAAATGCATTGCATCTGGTCTCTGTTGCATGAAGCCTGGAAGTCCAGAGTTCCCTCTGAATTCTTCTCGTACTTCACAGCTCCTCCCTGCTTTGTATATACAAACAACATTCTTTGGGGGAGCTGGAGAGGGCGGAAATGGCTACAAAAAAAAAAAAAAAAAAAAAAAAAAAAGACACCATATCTCTTCTGATATATCAGAAGATACCAGAATTCCTTTCTGTGTTCTCTGTGCCTGCTGGCAGCTGATTTCTTTTTCATTCTGCTTGTTTTGTAGCAAAGGAGGCTTGGTCTGGAATTAGGGAAAACCTTTCTAACAGTAATGGTGGTAAAACTCTGCGACAAGATATCAAGGGAACTTTCATACATGTACATGAGAGGCACTTTAAAATAGCCTTTTGGATGTTCTTCCAAGCAGGTCCAGATGCCCGCTTTTTCTTAGGCAAGCAGAGCTGTTGCTGCCAGTGGTCTCCACCCCTGCTGCCCGCATCTGCTTGTGGGCTCTTTCCCCTGGCTGCTGGTCAGCATACTTGTGCAGTGACAGTTCTGCTCACCCTCTCAATGCTGAGCCTGACCATTAAGCCCAGTTTGTTTCACCTGGTACCCAATACACAGTGTTAATGTTACTCTGGAGCTGGGAGTTTGCAGCCTAGGTTCCTTCCCTTGGACAAGATTGCTGAAGAACAGATGAGACTTCTTGTGTCTCTGATGCCTTACCCTTCTCTAGTTCAGGAGCTGCTATGCTGTTTGGTTTGCATTATCAGGTTGTGATTGGAGGCAGGTTTTTGTTTACTTTTCTTTTTCTTCCTTTGCAGTGATAGTGTTTGAGTCCCAGGTAGGATTCTCATTGCTCTTTGTTTTGGCCAAGATACAAGTTTATTTATTAAGTCCACTTGTTAGCTTAATGCATTTGTGGCTGCCAGAAGAGTGCTACATGGTGTAAGTGAGATGAAGTGGCTGGGAGATGTTCAGATTTGCATGCAGCATGCTTTCTTAACAGCCAGATAAGAGATGACACTTTGAAGGGCATGACACAGCACCCAAGGTCCAGACCTTTCAATCCCTGCTCACGTGAGTGAGCAGTGCTGGAGTTCAGAGAAAGCTCCCACATGAGGAAGAACCCGGGGATGTGTTTGTGTAGGGTACAGCAGGTTCGATATGACACCCCCTCCGCCCCACCCAGAAGTTCTTGTTTGGTTGGTTTTTTAATATGCTCCTTGTCGGTTCATGTTTTGTTTTTTTTTGTTTTTTTTTTTTTTTTTGATTCACTTCAGCCTGTGTTTACTGGATGGTTATTAAATGGCTGTTAAAACCTCAGTTTGCCAACTGTAAAATTGCCCAATCGACTCCACGAGATAATCATTCCCAGAGGAAACCTTTGAATGCATTGACTGTCATTAGAAATAGGTTAGATGCCTCCAGGTACCTTTCTGGGAAGGGATTCTTGTTTTTAAAACTGTATCTACTTGCTTAGACAAGAACTAAGTAACTGGTTAATGTGACCAGTAATAAAAGCCCTCTTTTAAATTTGTGTTAAATCCTCTCAGAGAACTCTTATTGTTAATGCTTCTCGGCATAGAAATAAAGCAGCTGCTGTGACTGAGAGGTTTAAAGTCTCAAATCAGGAAGAGTTTCTCAGCTTGAGTACCTCAGTGGGCTTAGGCAGTGCAATCCACAGCTGGTGGACTCCAGCTTCTCTTCTGTGAAACATGAAGAGTTTGGGCCTGAGGACTGAGTTATATATTAGGTGGGGAAGTGGCACCATGGGGGAAGATAAGCTCTGACAAGAACTAAGATTTTCATAATTCTTTTTTAAGTCAAGAGAAAAAAAGCGTGGTGGGCTTTGGTGTATCAAAGAATAAACCCCTTCCTTCCAATGCTGGACTCCAAAATTCATTGATGGAAATATTGGAGATGCTGACCTTATTGGTGGCTTAAAATACCTGGCTAAAACTACTTTCAGAGACTTCAATCTTTGAAGATGCAAAACTGGATAGCTAACTCCACATTGTATCAGAGCTCTGTCATATATCTTGCTTCCTCCTCCTGAGCTGGGGAAGCAGAATTAAACAAAACAAAAACCACACCAACTCCAAACAACAAAACAAACATCAACCAACCAAACAACAACAAAAAAGCAAACAGGAAGTGTTGCTCAGGATTAAGCTTCTCTCATTCTGGTGTTTCCAGTTGTGAGCCTTCAGTGGTTACAGGTCTGTTAATTGAATTATCGCCTCAATATTTATGTCTCTCCCCCTATGCATACAGCTCTGCATGGTCTCGGGCATCCTTAGGATCTTGGTCTCACAAGGAGGATGGTGGGGTTATGCTATATGTGCAGCAGTACAAGCATAAGTGACAGATTTGAGGACCAGGACTATGTTAAGTAGGCAACTCGATTGCAGAATTGAAGTGTTTATATATAGAATAAGCATACGTGTGTATTTTTAATTGATGTGTGGGTACCTGTAGACCTATTAATAGCTGAAAATAAGGAGAGGAGAGGAAATAAAGCACCACAGCTGTGATTTATCAAGGCTGACATGAAAACAAATATTATTCTAGTAATCAGAGGAAATTCTTTGTAAAGCATGTACAAGAAAGGTATTTTAACCCACCTCAGTGATTTCCTGCCTGACAGTATCCAAAGAAAATCAGACAGACTTTCCCCCTGCCCCCACAAGGGTCACTTTTAAATAACTATTTCTCTGCTCCCCTATTTCTGTTAAAGTTGGTTGTTCTGTTTGTTTGTTTTTGATGTTGTTTTTTTTTCCTTTTCTCTTGTCAAATGCTTCTTAACTCTTTTTTTACCTAGAGTCTAAGACTTCATCTAAGATGTTCACTGGGGAGGGAGGAGAAAGATATGGTTCAGTACTTAATTGTAAAATAAAGCTGAAGGATGCTGCCTTTTAGGCATTTGAGTGACTGGATGGCAGGATGCATAGCTGATTTTCCAGCATGCTCTGCCAGCCTTCTGATATTGCCTTAACTGAAGTCCACAAGGATGTGCAAACTTGGTGTGTTTGTCTCCGTGCTCCACAAAGTGGTGGTGGAGATGGTGCATGTTTGTCCAATTTGTTAAATCACTTTGGAGTGTGACTCTGCCACAGATGTTTGGGTAGAGCACCAGCTTTTGTACAGCTGGTTCAAGGAGTTGCAAAGAGCACCTTTACCCTCTGTACATCATAACTGTTTCAAACCCTTATGCATCTGAACTCTTAACACTGGTATGAGGGGAGGAAAAAGATCAGGTGCTATACATCACTAGAGAAATGGAGGTAAGTGACTTCAGCAAAGTCACCTGGAAAATGAACGGTACAACAAGGGGTTGAATCTAGCTCTAAAAACATCCCAGACTCATCTCATCAAACTTCAGCTGCCTAAGGGCAACACTCTGGTTAGGACCCTGCTAGTCCCTAAACCTCTCTTACATTCTATTATTTTTATCTTTGCTATTAGAAAGTATGTTTCTAAGTTGGCTTAATAAGATTCCTGCTTCAATTGTCTGTCAAAAACAGGAATTAATAAAATATACCCAAGGGACTTTATTAGCTGAAACAGGGAGAAAAGAAAAAGAAAAAAAGTACTGCAGAAGAGATTGCTCTATCTGCTGCCCAGAGAAATTTCACAGTTCTTTTTGGCAGAAAGGCTTTGAATGTTTTCTCCTAATAAGCCTTTCTCAATGTATATTGCAAACCGCAAACACACCATTTATCTGCTGGGAATCATATTAATAATTTGAAGAGTGACTAGAAATAAAACCAAATCTGGTTAATATCATCCATGACCTGACTTAATTTAAAACAAAACAATTTTTTTTTAAAAAAAACAAACACAATGACAAACACAATGACAAACAACAACAAAAAAAAACTTGAAAAAATTATTCATATGCATGAATCTGTAGGTACTGTGGTGGCTGACAATACAAGACAGAAAAGCATTTGCACGAAGCGTAACCTTGAGTTCCTCTCTAGCCTGTACTGAGCATGAACATTTGAAAAGAATGATAGAGGATCGCTAACCCAAAGACTTCACACTGAGGCTTTTCATGTTTTTCTCCTGTGATCATCTTAACATTTAATGATGAGATTGATGTTTTGAAATGCCTGTTAATATTGTAAATATATTGTAAAAGACTGGTTTGTGGGGAGAGAAGAATGAGGACCAACTGCTTGTGCAGTGTTGAAATGGCTCCAGCATTTAAAGGAGTCAGAGGTCTTTGAGGGAGTCTGTGATTAAGGGGCATTTTCTGCTGCATTATGGATGATCTGGCCTCATGGGGAGTTCTTTGGGTTCTTTCCTGATGATTAAAACCACACTGCAAGGGGGCATGGGGATATCGGGCCCCTAACCCTTTTCCCCTGGATACAGCAGACCCTTCGTGTGCCATGTTTTGTGGCTGTCAGTCTGTGTGTCTAGCTATGTGGGCAGAGTCCTAGCAAAAATACTGTGAAAGCAGTCTCTTTGGGGTACATTGGTTACTGAGGCTGCGTGAAAAGAGGACAATGAGGGAAAATAGCTTAGTCTTTTCTGAGGAGTCTTTTCTCTTGTGTAGGAGCAGAAATCAGCATCATCAGGAAGTTATCAGCAGTCCTGGCTATCAGGGGAGGTCCCAGTTGACTGGTGGCTAGCAAACGTGATGCCCATCTACAAGAAGGGCTGGAGGGTAGACCTGGGAAACTATAGGACTGTTAGTTTGACTTCAGTGCCAGGGAAGCTTATGGAGCAGATTATCATGTCATCACGTGGCATTTGCAGGGCAACCAGGTAATCGGGCCCAGTCAGCATGGGTTTATGAAGGGCAGGTCCTGCTTGACGAACCCAATCTCCTTCTGTGACAAAGTGATGTGCTTAGTGGATGAAGGAAAGGCTGTGGATGTGGTCTACTTTGATTTCAGTTAGGCTTTTGACACAGTTTCCCACAGCATTCTCCTCTGGAAACTGGCTGCTCATAGCTTGGACTGGTGTATACTTTGTTGAGTTAAAAACTGGCTGGGTAGCCAGGCCCAAAGAGTTGTGGTGAATGGAGTCAAATCCGGTTGGAGGCCGGTCACTAGTAGAGTCCCCCAGGGCTCAGTACTAGGGCCAGTTCTCTTTAATATCTTTATCGATGATCTGGATGAGGGGATCGAGTGTACCCTCAGGAAGCTTGCAGACAACACCAAGTTAGGTGAGTGTGTTGATCTGCTCAAGGGTAGGAAGGCTCTGCAGGAAGATCTGGATAGGCCGGACCGATGGGCTGCGGCCAACTGTATGAAGCTCAACAAGGCCAAGTGTCGGGTCCTGCACCTGGGGCACAACAACCCCAAGCAGTGCTACAGTCTGGGAGATGAGTGGTTAGAAAGCTGCCTGTCAGAGAAGGACCTGGGAGTATTGGTTCATAGTCGGCTGAATATGAGCCAGCAGTGTGCTCAGGCGGCCAAGAAGGCCAACAGCATCCTGGCTTGTATAAGAAACAGTGTGGCCAGCAGGGCTAGAGAAGTGATTGTCCCCCTGTGTTTGGCTCTGGTGAGGCTGCACCTCGAGTACTCTGTTCAGTTTGGGGCCCCTCGCTACAAGAAGGGCATTGAGGTGCTCGAGCAAGTCCAGAGAAGGGCAACGAGGCTGGTGAGGGGTCTGGAGAACAAGTCTTATGAGGAGGGGCTGAGGGAGCTGGGATTGTTCAACCTGGAGAAGAGGAGGCTCAGGGGTGACCTTATTGCACTCTATAGATACCTTAAAGGAGGCTGTAGCAAGGTGGAGGATTGGTCTATTCTCCCACATGCCTGGTGACAGGACAAGGGGGAATGGGCTAAAATTGCACCAGGGGAGGTTTAGGTTGGATATTAGGAAAAACTTATTTATGGAAAGGGTTGTTAGGCATTGGAATGGGCTGCCCAGGGAAGTGGTTAAGTCACCATCCCTGGAGGTCTTTAAAAGACGTTTAAATGTAGAGCTTAGTGATATGGTTTAGTGGAGGACTTGTTAGTGTTAGGTCAGAGGTTGGACTCGGTGATCTTGAAGGTCTCTTCCAACCTAGATGATTCTGTGATTCTGTGAAATCAGCATGAAGGTGACAGAAATTACTCTTGATGTGGGAACAGGTCAGGAAATGGCATTTAGAGATGGAATTGCTTTGGATAACTGCATCAATAGGGAGCTTTTATCCAGCATCTCGCATGGTTTTGGGATTAAACTTCAGTTTGGGACTCAGATTTGTCATCAGTTCTTGCCTGATCAGTTCCCAGCAGTTTTGGGCAGCTTACATTGAAGTATCTTTGAAGTCCTTTATACATGGAATTACTATGTCATTTTCTCTATCCTTTGCTTTATTCATTTAGATCTTAAGTCAAAACCTTGGCATATGAGTCTTTTGGGAAGAGGGCCTGGCAGGGGATGGTCATGTAATGATAGTTGACGTGGGTCTCTGGTCTTACAAGGAGTTTGTCATTGCTGGAAATTACATAGGAGAATAACTCTGTAAAGCAATGGCTCTCCTTAGCTCTTTAGTGAGCTAGAAAGCGGGAAGGAATTCAGTCCAGATGAGCTGCAGTCTTAGCAGGCCACCAGGTTTCCAGGGCTTTGAATCATTGTCATTGCTGCAATGCTGCAATGTGTTAGCAGGTGGAGTGGTGCCCTCAGGATGAAGCATAGGGATCTCCAATGTAAGTGCTGCCTGCATGTTCTGTGTCTTCATTATCACAGGTAGGTATTAAAATAGCTTGGAGGGGTAGGAGGCCTGGCAGTAACCTTGCAGTTAACCTCTAAATCTGTACTTTTCTCCATGCCCATTTTTTTTTTCTAGCGTAGATGTCGTATTTATGCTGTTTGACTAGTGAATTATCATCCTTTCTCCTGCACCAAAGGTTCTGAAGCTGAACACTGTGGTGGAGATGTGGATGGATTCTTAAGGGTAACGTTTGAGCCACTTGATGCTGGTGGCATTTTCGAGACTGCAGAAAATGAGCTGGAACTATTAGCTCTACTTGATGAGCATCAGGCTGCTGATTTTGTTGCTGATACACAAGTGTCTGTTCCACAATGTTTCATTTTCTGCTTTAAAACCCTGCAGTACCCTGTCACTTGTCTCACTTTATCAGATCAGGGACATAACTTTGTTCTTCTCTGCTGGTGGGTTATACTGTGGATGTTCTTGAGTTTTCCTATGTGAAGGAAGTCCTTATGTGGTTGCTTTGGGTAGTGGTGTTGCAGTTGTGTTGGGGGCTGTTACCACACAGCTTATATTGCTGTTTCCTGATCTGGTGGTGGTCAGATTGATCCCAAAGGCACTAGCAGCCTGGCATGCAGGCGCTCTTGGCCGCTGGAGGAGGTGACAGCAGGGCTCTGCACACAAGCAGTTAACTGTTGCTCAGCTGCTCAGAGGTAGCACCTAGTTCAGTCATCTCAGTTAACTTTGAAGCACAAGGTAGATTTCATGAAATGAATGACCTTGTACTCAAAGCATTGCATACAAAGAATTATTTTATATTCAAGGTGTTTTAAATTGCCTCCTTATTTGAAAAAAAAAAAAAAAAAAAAAGGATACCTAATCAAAGTAACTATGAATAGCTTTCTGACACAAACTGAAATTTATATGGAATGATTGTTCTGGGGAAAATGCTAGTAAAACTTTATTCTGCTTGATAAAAATGATTTATTTCAAGAACAATTTGTAAGCATGTTACTTGATTTCACAACCTTGCAGTTTAAGAAAAGGATGAGTAGATACCTAGGAGTAGCTATGGTGGTGAAAGCATCTTGTCTGCATGGAGAGTAAGAGTTGCAGTTGGCACGGGGAGATGTGACAGTAGCTCAGGTGGGAGATGTGTACATAACCAGCATGCAGAGGGTGTCACTTGGGAACTGTATGGCCATGTTGAGTTTCCTGGTGACTTTTGTACAAGATAAGAAGTTCATTCAGTCAAGCTACAATAAAATCCTATCTTACTAAAGATTAAAAAAAAAAAAAAAAAAAAAACAAACAGATTTGTATGTTTTTCTCTTGACATGAGCAATGAAAACAGGGTGATGAATTTACTCAGAGAAGGCAAATCTGTTTAAGTGCTCTAGGTCTTCCTTTTGAACTTGTGGCAGCTAGGTACCAACCATTTTCACACAGTCTGTGCTTGGTTGACATCCTTCGTGATGAGAAGCAACTGAGGGGGGAGAGATCAGCTTCCTCAGCTGCCTTACACAGGGAAGGAATGGGAAGGAATAAGCAGTAGTGTAAGTGGGTCAACAGAAGGGTTTAATTTTTCAAAGAAAGCTATTCTGTCAGCCTCACAACTTTGTAAGCTGCTAAAGAATGATATTTAACATGCTGTTAGTTCTGCCTTCAATCCATGGTGAGGTGGGGGGTACCGTGGAGACTGGCAAAGTCCAATCAGCGATTCCTGCTGAAGCCTTGCCACTGAGGAATTGCTAGCTCTGAGTAGCATGGCCAGGAGGTGTGTGCCTGTGTGTGTGCAGGGAGCCCTCATCCTCATTATCTCCAGAGCTGGTGTGAGAAGGTTCTGCAGAAGAGTCAGGATGGGATGCAGCGAAGCCAACTTCTACTGATACTTGATCAAGTATTAATTTTGGCTGTTCTTCTCTATTCTTTTTTTTTTTTTTTCTCATAGTGATAAGCACTGTTGGCTTGTTGGCTTAGGTGACTTAGCAGGTCTGATTTCATTTGCTATTAAAGAGCAGTGATATGCCATACATCTTTCCCTCATGTTAAATGTCAGGATTCGGTTTATTTTTTCCAAGCTTTTAGCCACCAAAGACTAATTCATGAAGTCATTTCTTCAGAGAGAGAGGTGAAGATTTCTTAGTTCTTCACTGTAATGTGTTTGATACAGTCTTCTGCTTTTTGTTCTGTTCAGTGGTACAAAATTGAAGGGCAAGAAACCAACAAAATGACTGCAATATCATATGCAGTAATAGGCTCTGAAAGAAAACACACACAGTCGCTTAAGGTTGATTTAGCCTATTAGTCTTTGAACCTTACTTTTGGTTGTCTTTCACTTTGTGCTGTATAACTGTGTTTCTTTCCCAAACAACCACAACATTTGGGACCTTTATCACTTTTTGCATGGAGTAAAATTTTCATGAATAGTTAAAGCCCAAGCAACTTGCTCCACTTCTTCCTTCCCCCCCCCCTCCCCCCCCAATTAGCAGCTTTTTTTTTGTGTGTGTGACAAATTGGCAAATTTCTAGTCTTTTGTAGAAATTTCCTGGTTTCATGTCACGCAAAGAACAAATGATGTGTAGTGCATGGTTATAGCAATTTGGATAGTATCTAATTCAATTTGTTTCAGATGCAGAAATTGAGTAGCTCCTTTATTTTTTTTTTTCCTGCTACAGATAGCAAGAGACTGCCAACTGCTTCATTAACTCCCATCAGAGATTCAATATTATTGGTCTTTCCATCTTATATTAAAATTCTAAATACAAGAGATTAATATACTTATTTAAAAAGGGATTTGTGTAATTTCAGAGACTGTGCCTTCTGAAAAATGGTCTTGACAACCCAGTAATGCCTTAAATGTGTCAAACTGTAATCACAAACTGAACTGATTGCTACAATGAAATAGGAAAAGGCTTCAGAAATGAAGGTAATTACTGGCACACTTACGGTGGGAAAGCAACTGTATTTTTAAAATTGAAAACAACAAAAAAGAGACACTTTAAGACTAGGCATTGCAAGATGGCCATACATAGGACAAAACGTACATTTGAACAGGAGTAGACATTGTGACTACCAGTGAATGAATCAGCAACATCATCTGCTTCATTCTCAGGGTGGCAGGTTATTTCTAGGAACTCATATACTGAATATGCTTAATACGGAACCCCAATTAGCTCACACACCCAGCTGTATAATTGTTTCATCTCTTTGGCATGTTTGGAATAAAGGTGCTAGTACATATATTGCTTCCTTGAACAATGCTAATTCTAAACTGCTGCTTCTTGATTTTTTAACTTGGGTTTTTTCTTTGGGGTGTGTGCATGTGCCTGGGTGTCTCTCTTTAAAAACCAGTGTGTCAAAAGCAATACCACATATTTTGATTCTGTTGATAGGGAGTGTTAATGTGTAGATAGCATCCTAATTGTACAATAAATCACTGTTTACTATGAAAGGAAAAAGAATTGTCCTTGATCAAGTGGACTATTTTGCCAAAGTTTTTTAGGAATACAGAAATGCCATCTCTGCCTCTGAAAACTTATTATTGTCATGGCAGTATGTGTGGCTCAAATCCTCTGTGTTTTCAAGAAGGTTACCATGCCATCATTATTTAACAGCCCAAGGAAAAACGTTGGAAGTCATAAATTGTGTGCCCACCCCAAATGCCACAACTGCAACATGCAACCAGTCGTTGCCCAGGTTTTGCTCATTTATCCTGCATCTCTCACAGGTAGGAATAGGAGACATGGTTTCTCAAGCTGTTTCATGGTAAGGAGCAGCCACACATGTTGCACTCTGCATGGTGCATGAAGATCCAGCAGTAAATCTGTTCATTCTGCCTTGGAACATGTGTCTGTTGCAGTTTTGCTTGGTCCTGCTGCCATGGCAGTAAATGCAGGTTTTACCGCTACCTAAATTAGGGCAAAAACAGGGACCCTGTTGTTCACACTTAGCTTGTTGCTTGGGGGGGGCTGGGGGGCTTTGCTGCTGCCTATTGCACGGCAGCTCTGAGTTATGGCCACATACTGCACTGTTTGTATTTATTCAGTGTTTTCTGTGGTGCAGAACAATCCCCACAGGCAGGTCTGAATGTGGATGCCCAAAAATGAATAGGCTACAGTAGAGTCATGCTACTGTGTACAGTTATATTGCTAGAGAGCTCCAGGTAAAGGATAAGAGTTGAGTATATTTGCTTCAGAGAGAAAAAAAAAAGAAAATGCTTAAGCCTCACTCCCAGCCTGCACCAGTTCATCCCAGTGTGAAAGCACTGCATTTTGTCCATCACAGTGGTTCTTTTACCTCTCTGCCCAACACATCTGCCAGTGCTGCCCAGCCAGGCTGACAGAGCCCAGCGTGACCCGGCCAGTGCTTGTGCCCCACACATCTGGACGTACCCAGTTTGCGAAGATTGGGCTGGCCTGTTGCATGCAGGCCACACTCTGTAGTCATGAGGTTTGTTATGTACCTAGCGTGACCCAAGTACAGTTTCTGTTTGGTTTACTGCACAAAAAGGAAGATGGCTTCACCATACTGGTAGCGATCTTGCGGATGTGCTGGTAGGGGTCCCATCAGAACTTAGGGTGCTGATATAGCATCCCAAAAATATTTTTGCAACACTCTTTCTCTCCCCCACACTCAACTAGGAAAAAACTGTTAAAGTAAATGTCTTAAATTGTGTTCTTTTTTAAAACATGAAAAGTGGTATTTCCTTGTTTTGATGCTTTTTCCTTCCTTCCTGCTCACCTTCATCTTTTCCGCACAAATACAGATGCAGAAATTTCTGTTAAACATAGGGTACTGAAAAAATGATGAAAAGCACTAGTGAAATCAAGCACTTAATGCTAGCCCAAGCTTACAGAAACTCTACTCTGTCCTCCAAAAGGATTGCTGTTGCTGGGTTGTTTCATCCCTCGGATGGCTGAGGGTGGAGGTCTGTAGTGTGTCTATGAAAGGGTTATGCATGATAAGAATGGGAGGTACAGTGGCATAATCAACGCTGTCAGAAAGTTTTTTGTTTTGCTTTTTTAATGCGACTAGTGTTGTATTTCCAGCATATTGTATTAATTTTCCTTTTATTGTGGTTTGACAGTACACGCTGAGCTTAAACCAATTTTTTAATCCTGAAAACACTCTCAAGTCAAATCTGTCTGTAGGAATTTAGAGTTGCTTCACAGCTGGAAAAAGTTACTTTTTCCATTAAAACAGGCATTAACTGTCTTAAAGGGACTTCAGATCTTTTTATCTTATGAAACCTCATCAGTAATAAGAAGGTCTTAAATTGTGATGGTCTACTAATCTAAACTATGATGTCTTGTTTTATGATGTTTCCATAGTGTTGAGTGTAATGAAATATTATCTATGTTAACAGAAATGGGATGTGTGTACTTAATGATTCTCAATGAAAAGAAAAAGGAATTAAATGCATATGTGAAAGCTTTAGAATCCTTTGCTGAGTTTTATTTATTGATTGCATGTTTTAAGTTTGATTGCAACAGCAAATTGCTTGAAGGGATCATGTGTGCTGGATTGTTTCTGCCTTTCCTATCTACAATTTTCTGGAAGCTATGCAGACATTGGCATGGAAATAATTCTGTAGCCTTCAGGTTCACTTTTCCTTATGAGATTTGCTGTGTACAACTCTCTTACGTGACAATTCAACATCTTTCCAAAAGTGGTGTAAGAGTGCAAGCTGACTTTGGTCTTTGCAAAAGCCATAGTCAAGATGGTTTGACTTTCTGCATAAAGCACAAGTACATATGCTGCTCTGGTTACTGGATTTTTATTGCCCATTTCTTAAACATTTTTTTTTCCTTCTAAGCATCAGTTGCTCATACTCCTGTTTGCTGTGATTTCTCCCTCTATTTTTTTTTTCCTCCTCCATGGGAGAGGTTTTGCGGAGCTTTTTTAAGCACAGAGGATTTAGGCAACCTTGAAATGTAGAAACAGATGAAGCTGAATATTACTTTGGCTTTTAGATACGCCCACATATAAGATATTGCAGTATGTACTGTGTGTAGATTTATATTTTATACTTTGTGTAGTGATATTCTACTGTGTAGATGTGAATCCAGACATAAGGCTCTTGCTTACTTGGGTACTTTGATATTTGGATACTGTCTTTTCCTCTGTGTTTGAGTTTGATTGCAGGTTCCAAGGTTAATTCTTTGTATGGCAACAGTTGGTCAAGGACTTTGAGGGACACGACACACTGAAGTTGGATCTTTTGGACAAGCTGTATTATGAGGAGAGGATGGATTTGTCTGGTTGGAAACAAAAAATAGTGAACCCAGAACAACTATTTGTGCATCTCCAGTTTGTCCCATTAGCTTGTTATCCATGTAGAAACTTTTTGATGTTAAGAACACATGGGCATTTGATGAAAGCATTCACTGGGAATCAAATGTACTCATTTTTGTTACTTTCTGAAGGGAAATCTGCATATCCTTTCATAAAAGCATTAAGCAGCATGGATTTTGAAGCAGGTTGATGGTTGGTCTGTTTTAACAAGCAGAAAATTTGATTCTGTAATTGGAAGATGCTAGTATATAATTGTGTTTGGATGAGAGGAGGATTTGTGGATTCACTTTGATTTTGAAGCTTCACTTTGGTTTATAAGTGTGTGCCTGTACTTAAGAGTAGGATTTTTTAATTTGATTTTAATTAGTTCTTTGTTCTTCAGTGAAGAAACTATTCAGCTCAAGAGTGAAACATCCCTCTTGATTGTTCATCATATTACAGTGATACCTAGAGGCTCCAAGCAAATCAAGATCACCTTGTACCTGGTGATGCGTACACATGTGCTTAAGAGATGATACCTTAATCTGATTTTTTTATAACATAAATAAACAGCACTATAAAGGGGCAAAGTCAAACTTCCTACTGTGATTATTGCCTTTGATCTCTAACCTTGAGATATGCATACCTGCAGTACAGACAGCTGGTAGAATTGGGTTTCATCAACTGGTGAAAGGAAATTTACCCCCTCTTCTATTCCCATGGTGGTATCTGTCTGTGGATGGGCAGCACCAGTTGTGCTGACTTGTAGGTGATGGCAGTGCCCACTGCTGGCAGCCTCTCCTGTTGGTGTCCTTTCTGGCCAGCTTCCTTTCCTTGCTGAGAAAAACAGTGCAAACCTTCCTGTTTGACAGGAGCTGTAGATCGTTAAACCCATTCTGCTTTAACTTCATAGGTGTGTTCAACTTCCTCCTTCTCTGAGGTCAGGCGTGTTGTTTTCCATGTTATTTTTCTTAGAAACTCTCTCTGTTTGTGATACTGCTTACCTCTGTCCTCTCTGCTCCTGAAGACAGTGTGGACTTTGGCATAGCCCCGGCAGGGCTGTGTCCCCGGCTGCTGTGCCCACATCCTGCTCCAGCTACAGTCCCGTGCACCAGCCAGCCCTGCCTTGCCCTGCCAAGGGATGGTCCCCTCTATCAGGACAGTGGCTAACCTACTGTAAGCATTTCTTGTTGGAGTGTTCAGTTTGTATCTTACTAGCCACCTGCATGTCCGTGTAGACCTAAGATTTTGGTTTTGTGAGTGTTTTGATGTCTGTGTATGATTTCTGAACTGTGATTGTTTTCAATTAAAGGAAAAATTATTTTGAAAAACATTGAATCAATTTAATTGTGCTGTGCGTCTGATTTTTTTTTTTTTTTTTTTTTCCCTGTAGGGGAAGTTTAAGGCCTTAGTTCTTTTATTGTCATGTTCAAAGGACCTTAAATATCATATCATGTGAATTGATTACCACCTAAAACCTTAAGGTTGTTTTAATCTGCAAAAAATTGGAATGAGTTGATGGATTTGAAAATACAAGCCATCACATGTTCTTTTCTTCTGCTGTTCCTGCTGATATCTTGATTCATGTAATAGAGGATAGGTTTTCAGTAAAAAGCCCGAAGTGTTTATTTCTAGTTCCAACTTTATAATTTGGAGTTCTTATTCTTACAACTGCAGGATCTTTCTTGAGACAGATTAAGAAAAAATAGTGAAAATATAAATTTTGTTTCTTGGTCCTGAGAGCTAAGCTGGTTGCAGTTACTATACCTGCATCTTTTGAGCCAGTCCCTCTGGTGAGACAGAGGTATTGTAAATGTGAATGTTGTTTATGTCCCTGTTGAACATACATTTGCAGTTGGCTTTAGCTGTGCTTAGTTTTGGAGTTCAGTAGGACTGTTGCTCTCTGATGCTTTCTTTCAGGTTGCTTTTAAATGTATCTTTTGGTCATAAAGGCTTGGCTTTCTGGAGATTAATGTTGGCTACTGACACAATGATCTCTTTCCAGACACAAGCTATTGCTTGCTTCCTTTCTCCTGCAGGAGGTGGGAAGGGGAGGTTCTTACGTGCAACCAAGCCTGTCCTCAGGTCAATACTAGAACATTGACTTCTGTGTCACAATCAGCATTATGGCTAGAGAAGAAATTTGCACTTACTGATTCTGTGCTTCTGAAAGAGAGACTGAAAGCATACAGACATTTGCATGCAAACTTGCAAGAATATAAACTGTCACAGAAGTATATAAGTATATAAGCAGCAGGAGGAAGAGAATCTGCTCTTGCATTGTAAGGGGTCTTCAGAGATCTCTGCTTGTATACCTATGCATCACTGGTGGCTTTGACATCTGTGAGCTCTAAGACTGAGCCCCAGGCAACTTCCCCCAAGGAAAGTATGGCAGAAGTCTTTCGGAGCCAACCTGCTTTGCTAGGTTTCTTTGTGGCTGTCACTTTCCCTCTGTGTGTCTTTGTGCTTCTACAGGTTGTCCTACATGAAGAAAAGCTCTTGGTGAGAGTCAAGCCTGCTGTAGAAGTTTTGTTTTGTTGGTGTCAGCAGTGCTGCAGGTCCTTAATTCTGAATTTCTGCTGTTGATCGGTAGATTTTATATACGTGTAATCCTACTGATCATATATATCTACTAGCTTAGTGTTGTGAAAGGTCTTGCTCTGTTTGACTGTTGAAGTCTGAGCTGTTGAATGTACTTTGAAGCTTTTGCCAAATATAGAGAATAACAGAATATGAATAGAACAGCTTTTTGCTACTTAGAGATCTGCTATCATTTATATCTTTCATATATAGCTGGAAGGTATGTTGCAAGCTCCTAGAGAGGAGATACAATTTGCTATTGATTGCTTAGATGGCTTCTCCAGATTTACAATGCTGCTACTAGTACTGTTAAGAAAATTTTCCATACTGACTTGGTGTTAACCCTCCTTGTGGAGCTTAAACATATATATATACAGCAAATGTACTAGCTGGGCATTTTTACTGCTTTTGCCAAATTACTGGGTTTAGAACAGTTTTCCCCACACATTAATGGTAGCTGACCAAGTGTGCTGTGTTAGGAAGGAACAGAGTTCATAAAAATTAAAGCAATCAGTATGTCTATCTGTTTTTACCCCCCTTTTCCTTTAATGTCTCATCTGTATATGACAAGTCAAAATTTCCATGAGAATCAAGATTCCACTGAAGTATTGAAATTATAGAAAAAGTAAAATAGCAAAGAAAACAAGCAGATTCCTGGTTACACCTCTTCTAATGTGGACTGCTTTATTTTTCACTATCTTATGTATTTGACTGCAAGACACCAATTTTCCGTGCATTGAAATTTAGTGGAAGTTTTTAGTAGCTGCCGTAATTCGTACTAGTTTAAAAACATGCTGCTCTCACATCACTAGCAAAAAGAGAGCACATGGATATTAGTTCAAGGTGGCTAGTGGTCTCTGTTCCTGTGTACTCATGCAAGAATAATGCTGGGCAAAATGGTATCCCATTCCCAAAACATGTACCCACATACAGATTTATTGTGTTTCATGTCTCCTTTGACATATAAGGGAAACGGTTTGTTGCTAGTTGGTCTGTAGGACTTCCCTCTTTTACCAAATATACATTCAGGCTGATTCATCATCAATCTCTTCAGGATTCCCTAATGTCTGGCGATCTGAATCAGGGACTTTCTGTCTAGGGAATTGCAGTTTGACTTTCTAAACTTACTGTCGCGGTGGTGGCTGCATATCAGGCCTGTGTATTTGTGGGTTTTGAGTAGAAAAACATAATGTGTTCATGTATGTTTTGGCCAATCATGAAGTCTTTGTGTAACTCTGAATTTCAATGTTGGTGATTCCATTTGTAATCCCATATCTTGGTTTCCACCTGTGAAATACAACTGTAGCTTGACTTTTTTTTTTTTGAATCAGTCTAATGTGAGACAAGACTTGAAATAATTACAATTACCATCTAGAAGAAGAAACTGTTGCTGACCCTTCCCCCTACAACAACATACCCACCATGCGCACATGCATACACACACAAAACCCAAAAACTTACAAATGTGTGGTGTTATTTTTCCTGAAAAACTTGTAAATTGATTAGATAAGAAATTGAAATAGATCTCCTAAATACATGAGAGTGGCCACAGTAATTAGTGCCAACTAATTGGCACACAGTAATTAGTGCCAACTGACCAAAGTAAAGAGTTTTATAATATTTTGAAGGCAAGAGTTTAGATGAATTGGTTCATTGAAATACTGTAGAGTTTACTATTTTGGATGTTACTAAACACTAGGTTTTAGAGAATGTATGTGTAGATAATATTTGATATGGGGAAGATTTGCTAAATCAACCATAAAGAAATAATTCAAGTTCAAAATCACATTTATCTTTAAGAGGGCTGCAAGGGAAGGACAGAAAATGGATGATGTCGTAATGGATCATCAGGATAAATGCTGTCATAAGGAGAATTGGTAACTATTTGTTTTTGTAGATGTGTAGTTTCAATGAGAACTCGTATAATGGTGGAATAGGAAAGCAGTGCATCCTATCATCTTTTGAAGCTTGCATGTTGAATAAGTAAGTTGGTCTGGTTGAAAAATGGCTCTTGTGCTAGGTTGAATGATGAAGCCTTTTTCAGCTTCCCAAAATTAAGATGGATTTTAAAATACTGTGTTTTTAGATGTCTGTGTGGTGGTTCTGAAATTAGTCTGCTCTCCATCTGTGCTTGAGAAGTGAGTGTATGAAACTGGAGACGCTTGCTTGCCTCAGCATTCCCATGCCCTTCTTGGCATGGATCTTGAGGCTGACCAGGGTCCGGGCTCTGGCTCTGGGGTGCCATGCACCCACAGCTCCAGGCCAAAGCTTATGTGCTCAGCTGCACTGTTGAGGCTGTGCTTTGAGGGGACTTGGGTCCCATCAGGGCATTTTTGTTATGCTCTGGAGATCTGGATGCAAAAAACTTTTCTGTCTGCAAAATGAAGAAACAATACTGGAAGAGAAGAAAGCTTTAAGCATTACTATCTTAAAGTATGGAAGATATTTTTCCTTACTTGTACTCTTGATGCATTTAGTGTGGATTGCAAAAGTTGATGGGAATCTTCTGGGGACTTACCTAGCCTGTCCTCCTTACTTAGGCTTTCTGTCTTCCATCCTTTAATTCATCTGAGAGTTGTCCTGTCTGGCCAGACTTGCTTCAGGACCTGCTTTTGAAAAAAGTGAAGTTTTAAATGAGCTTGCTGCAGGAAGAAAGGATAGAAGGACAAGTGCTCCTCTAGTAACACTTGAGACTTGCTGTTCAACTTCACACCAAGCTCTCCATGCAGCAATGCACACCAGCTGACTTCTAGGTCAGCTGTGGTTATTTGTTTTCTTTGCATTGGAATAGGAGCTTCAGGTATAGATAAAAAGCTATGTGACTGAAGAAAAAATAAAAGGTACTCAGATTTCCCATACTCTCCTGTATCTGTTTTCCTTGCCAGTGGCTGTCACGTGAGATGTTGATACCGCTACACCCAGTCCTGCACAGTTGTGATGGTGCTGGATGCACTCCAGCTCATTGAAGGAAATACTCTTTATATCCCTTCCCTGAGGGCAAAAGTCCTTCCGTGGTCCATTTAATTACAACAGGTTATTGTGATTGAAATTTCCACTATAACAACGGGTGCCAGGAATTGCGGTGTGGTTTCTTCTAAAGCCTGACCCTATGCTTATGGATTTCACTGGCACATTTGGGTTGGTCAGGAAGTGATTTTTCCCCAGCTAAACTCTTACCAGCATAATTCTGTCAACAGAAGCCCAGGTGTAGCTGCATTTATTCCAAGCATGAAAGTCCTTTTGGTGCTGTTGCTAATCCTCCTGCAGAGTCTTCTGCCAAAGTAAGCTGTGTCTTGGCTAGGCAATGTCATTTACCGGTATGGCAAAAGTAAGCCATCAGATCCTTTCCAACACGCTAAAGCAGGCACCTGACATTTTCCCGGTGTGCGGATGAGAGCTCTGGCCTCCAATGGGGAGACTTTGTGAGCTGGAGCCATAACTTGAACAACTCTTCCCCTTTGCAGCTGGGCAAATTATCATAAAGGAGCTGTAAAATCCCCATAATTGACCTCAGGAAGATAGTGCAAACTGCATCACAGCTTCCAAAAGTTTACTTTGCATTTCCTTTGCCCTCATGAGTAGGAGGTGGTTATATGCAGGAGAGGTTTTGTCCCATGGAGGTACATTGGCTCTGCAGTGTTGGCAGGAAATACTAGCCTCTCTTGAGGTTATATTGTCAGGGGCTTGCTGTTATCAGTTCCTGAGCTAGCTGGTCATGTCTAGACAGTGGTGTAACAATATACCATAAATCAAGCTCGAGATCATTCCAGCCTTGCACAGGAAACCTTCCCCAGTGCTCTGTGCAACGCAAATGTCTATAGGCATAACCAGAACCAGGCTCCACTCTGGTAGGCTGTGATGGGCTATGGTTTCAGCTCCTGCAGCATATCAGCAGGCTATTGCTTGGAAAGAAGTTGAATGTTTTTATTTTTGCATCAATTAAATACTTTCTCTTTGAATGTTGTGACTTTGCATTTTTCAGAGGGTAGTGGTGGAAGGCACTTCCTTTCCCTACTGAAGTATTGGCATCACTCTGTTCTCTAGTGCAGTGTCACAGCGTGTCCCTAACTTCTAGAGAGATCAGGTCGGCAGAAGACATCCCGAGTCTGTCCTGCCACTGTCATTCCTTGGATTTTACTCTAACATACAACATGGGTTACAGAGCTCCTTTCCTTTCAGTGTTGTACCTCATCCAAATCTGGCATGGAAAACCAAGCTGTTGGGTATCTTGAAAATACTTGACAGTAGAATTATTTTCTATCATCTGCCTGTAACTTTCTGTTTCTTTAGCATCAAATAAGAAATAACTCAAAGTTTTGTGAGCTGTAATGGATCTTTAAAACAGATTTCAAACTTTGTTATTGCAGGTCCTAGAAATATATTGTGGGTTGGAAGAGGAGAAACCTTTGCACGACCAGTTCTCTAGTTAATGAAAGAACCTGTGATTATATTCAAAGTAATTTCATAATTAGCACAAAGCTACAGTGCTTTTCCTTTCTGTTTGGGCTGAAAATGCAACAGCAAAGCCTTCTCTACAGGAAAAAATACATAAAATTGAGGGTTTTTCTACTTTGATTCATTCTTCTTTCACACATGCCTGAAAGGTTTTGAAATCTGATAAGGGTTCAGGCCCTGTATGGTGGCAACAAACAATTGCAAATAATACAGCCATGTGTACGTGTGTGTTGACTTCTTGTTAAATTTCCAGTCTCCCTTTGATCTTATTATGGCTTCTGGCAAGAAAAGTCGTCAGCATGTACAGGAGTGCTGTCCTTGTTGGTGCTCCACTGCATGCCTGCTCTGGCAGGAGGATCGGCTGTGTGCTTGTGGGCAACCTATGCCTATACCAGCAGATTTCTGGAGACCTAAATGGCAGAGGCTAAGAAAGCCAGCCCAGCCAGTTCTCTTCCGGCACAGCTCTTCCTTACCACTTCCTGTTTTGTTCATTTTATCTGTTTTTCTGCTTTTTTTTTTTTTTTTTTTTTCTAAAAGTCTGAAACATTGAGGAGCATGATTTTTTTCCAAAGAGCACAAGAGTTTTGATTAGGTATAGGACCCTGTACTCCCTTTGATGGAAATCCCAGTTGGAATTTTCAAATTTCCTGTAATCTTGTTCTCAAGAAACTCTTCTGATCTTCAGCCAAGGTCTATACCTACACACACACATTTCTTTTCTTATTTCAGCACCATACTGGTGTTCTTTCTCTTGTGCTGTTCTAACACTGCCATTGGGTCCCCTCTTTCCTTCCTCCTCTTAGGGTTCCCTGTGCCACACATGCTTTCCTGGGCAGGAACCTTACAGGGATGATAACATGTCACCTTTAGTCTGTTTTGTAGCAAGTACTGATTAACACATTAAGCTCCAGTGACTTCGCTGTGCTCCAGTATTTGTGCATGCTTGCACAAGTGCAACTCTGTGTGCGTATTCCATTTTTTTCAGTCTTCCTAGAAATAAATTATAATTGACTTTCCAAGTAAAAATGTGTACATTTTTATAATTTTCCCCTCTTCTCTATGCCAAGTGTATCTTGGCTCTACCCAGAGACCTGATTAAAAATGTTAAAACACACTTACCAGTGTGCAATGACTACATTTATAGCATCTGACTTGAATGTTTGTTTCATAGTCTGGGTTGTAACAATCTGATTCTCAGGCTGCCATTGACGTCAATTTAATAGGAAAATTCAAATACAACCTGTATTAGATTTTCACTATTAAGTTAACAATAAAAAACTTTCTACAGATACCTTACGTAGACAAGGCTGCTAACAGAAATATTACATTAATGAAAATCAGGCCTCCAGAAACACAAAAACTAACTTATTTTTTAAAAATAAATAATTTTGTTTTCCATGTTCTAGTTCACAAAAATATTTTCTTTTTAATAATGCTAGTGGTTTAGATGTTAAGTATTGGGAGGAGGCAATTGGTACCCTTTTTGGTCATGTTGCAAATCTCCTAGCTTTTCCAGATCAGGAGAGCCCTTCCAAAAGTTTTGACTGATTATTAAGACAAAGTTTCTGTGCTCTGCAGTTATTTGAATAGTGTACACATCTCTGCTGATTATTGCTTTGCAGCCTCAGATTTCCCATTCAGTTTCAGTTACATGACATGTTTATCAGTTCTTTCTTAACCTACTCAGTCATCATGCTCACTTTGTTAAAAGTTTTTCTGATTTTATCACTGTCACTGTCTAGAGGTACCAGCTCAGATCAAGACTGTGTGTGTTAGGGTTTTCACTACTTGTAGTAAATAGCCCCTGCCTCAAGGTCTGTGCAGTGTGCTGTGAGCAGATGGTAAGGGAGAAGAAATTTCATTATTCTTTTAATGATGGAAACGTTTTGGTGTAGAGAGGGTAGGTGACTTGCCCATACTTAAATCAGAAAATCCAGGCATGGACTTAGCAAGGGGGTCAAAGGTTATTTTGCCTCCCATGGTAGCATTAAATAGCACTTCTGTGACACATGGCTTGATAAAACCTCATCTTGCAGTCTTTAGTAAAACAGAGTAATTTACTCATACAAAATAGGCCTGGAAGGAACTTCTAAAAGGTTGTTCGGTTTATTCACTTCCATTGTGGTTGGATTGATTTTACCCCAAATTTTCCTAACCAATGCTTGTCTCAGCTATGCTGAGGAAGTTCCAGTGATGGGCAGTACTTGGGGAACATGAGGAACCTGGCCCAGGGCTTCAGCATTCTTCTTCCACTACAGCTCTTCTCATGGCCAGCCAAAATCTCCCAGCATGCAAACTTCCAATGAGAGTGCAGGGCTGTTTGCTCTATCTTTTTAATGTCTAAGAGGTCTTGTGTGATGTCTCTACTAGGTCTCTTGCCTTAATAGGGTCTTCCAGCGTTTACAGTTTTCTAGGCTTAAGCAATCAATTCTTAGTCTGCAAAACCTTGTGAATCCTTGTGCTTGCAGGATAGTGCTATGTACGTGTATGTAGTTTCATTGCTTTTTGGTATGAGATGCTGATGTGGCCTTGACCGCACTTCACAGCAGCAAAGAATGGTAAGAAAGCAGACTTTCTGTGCTCTGCAGTTCTGTGAATAGTGTGCAGCATCTGACTTTTGTACTGTACTTAGGGTGTGTGTGCGGGAAACAGTTTCCTCATTATTTATGTGGTCTCTGACAGGGTGGTGAATCCTATTCAAAGTTAAATGCTCATAAAAGGCCTGAAGGGTTTGGCTTAAGCTTGAGGAATTGAAGTGACTCCAGAAATACCCAAGTCATAGTTTATTAGCTTCACAGTTCCATTGCTGCCCAAACAAAATTAGTTATACTATCTTACTAAGTTACAAATTTTTGAAGGAGTTAAAATGAGATGCCTTTTTGGTAATTAATAGTGCATGCAAGACTGGCCAATGCTTAACATTTGTGTATGGTCTGGACAGGTGGTACATATCTGGGCACCCACTCTTTGAAAAAAAAATGAATCTCCTGATGGCCAGGATTTCAGTTCTATTTCTCTCTCTCTCTCTCTCTCTCTCTCTCTCTTTAACATTACATGTGGATGGAAGCACAGCAACAGCTAGGTCAGGCATTGTGCTAAAGAGGAAGGGAAAGTATTTCTGTCTTTTCTATTAAACCTTTTAAAGAAAAATGAGAAGAGGAGGGCAGGGGAAGAATTAGAGGTGAACAAAAACAGGTTGAAAGAAAATGAACAGGGAGGAAGCATGGAAGAAGAGAAGCAGCTTATCTAATGACTGAACATCATAATTTTAGTTCTCCCTTTGTAGATGAATAATTACATCTCCCCTCTTACAAATGCATTTAACCAGTGGGGATGCAATAATATCAGTGCTGATTAAGCTGTTCTTGTGTGAGGGAAGGTGTTTTTGTGGTAGACATCTTTTACACCAGGGGAATTGTATGAGGTGTGTTATGATTTAACTGTTTGAAGAGAAGAATTTTCCCTCTAGCAGAAATGTATAGGGCCCATATATACTTTTTCTCTCTAAGGATACATGGTCTTGATCCTACAGGTCAAGCTACCAGAAAAATGAATGTTGGGGTAGGTGAACATCACATGCTGGTTTGCAGTGACTGGTGTAGCATGTTGAAATGGCAGCTGTTTCTTTAGGTCTCAGGGGAAGGGCCAACTGGTGCATCTTCTCCTTGTGGGGAGCACCAGACATTCACCAGTCACCTGTTCCCAATGAATCCCCCAGAGCTCATCTCCCTACAGTCTGGAGTGGAATTAAAGAAGCCTCCACACACATGGTCCTCTCAGTGGTGAGGACAGCAAGGGAGGTGTCCTGAGGGAGCCAGTCATTGTCATAAGCTGGGATAACAGAGGTCTGTGCTTCAGCATCAAGTGTGCAGGCATATCTGTGCTGGGCCCTGGGGCCTAAAAGTGTCCAGCAGCCCCAGGGTGGATGCAGAACCACTCTGTTGCCCAAGATATCCATGCTATAAACAGTGCTGTGCTGGCAACAGATTTATTTCCACGGTAGGCTTTAAACCTCCATCCCGTAATCAAGATGTGGGCCCAGCCTAGCCTGTTTGCACAGCCAAGACTGTGCATCAGCGTACATCTCTTTTAGTTTCATTTTGTCTTTGCAGGCTGAAATAACAGGGCCTTTAAGATGCGACTGTGCTATCCTACTGTGGCTGAGGGATTTATATTAATTTAGCAGTTAGGCAGGTACACTACACAAATGGGTGTAAGAGGTGGCATTAAGGGCTTTGTTATGAACTTTCAGCATGTGGTAAGGACAAATGAAGGGTGCTTTCTATTTGTCCTCCCTCCACCCCCTCTTGAGAGCCTGGGATTCCATGAGGTGTGTTTTGGATGAACGAAGACTTGAATAAACAGTTATTTTGCTTGTCTGCTACTAAGACGACAATGTTCCATTGATATGTTTGACAGCCTCAAGTAACTGACAATTATTTCACATGTGCAGTGTTTATCTCTGTGGTATGCTGTGTGACAGCTTGGAAGTGACACCGACATTCAGTGTGAATCTCTCTATTTCCCCAATGAGCTGTCAGGGGAGCCTGCAACATTTTAAAAACACTCCCTGGCTCTTGAATTTGAACAGAGGCTCTCTATTCCAAGCCACGTTAGGTAACGTCATGTTTCATTGCCCTTTTTAATCCCCTGGGAGGACAGTATGCAAAAGTGCATCAGGAAGAGGTGACAAGGGATTTATATATTAGTACAAACTGAAACAAATGCTCTTAATTTTGGCCACATCAGTTTAGTGGATATCTTGCAAAAGCTCATATTTTATTTTATTTTATTTTATTTTGAAATTGGAAAGGAGTAGCAGAGTAGCAGCATCCATTAACATGACTTATGGGTAAATACAGTGTAGGTCTTTCTACATAATGCTGCCAGTGTAGCTGAGTAGTCATCCCGTTGTTAATTTTTATTCTGTTTGCAGATTCCCTTGTCAATGTGAAGATCACTACGAGCCTAAAACACCATAGGACTTGAAATTGTTTTACAGCTTTAAGAATGTGTAATCACAAATTCTGAATTTTCTGATGATTTCTTTCACTCTTCATAGCTAAGTAGTTAAACTCTCATTTGTGCTTTATTTGAAAAGGGATGAGCTTTTATCTCAGACAGGTAATGCATATGTTGCACTTCAAGTATAACCAGCTACAAAATTACTGGAGAGGTACTGAATGCTTTTTATGGAAGTGATTAATATGCTGTTAAAGACACGTATCAAAAGGCAGACAGTTTGACAGAAGGAAGGTGGGAAAAAATCCTATCTGTTCATTAGAGCACACTTTAAAAACAAAAACAAAAACACCCTTCTCCTGTTTACCACTTATGGTAAAATGTAGAGTGATCTGTTTTCAAGTCAGATTAGCTTTCTGATTTTCATGAGTAAGCATAGTGCTTTGCATTATAAAGTCAGAGGCAAGCTGTAATACATTTGGAATCTTTTTCCTTTTACAAAGTTAATTCTTAGAATTTTTGGCAAATTGATGGTTCATTTGTCAGTGTCACCTTAATCTACAAAACAGATAGTGAGCAACTCCTTCATCTACTTTTTCTCATCTTTGTTTAGAGAAAGGGAAGAAAAAAAGTGGTTTGCTGAGATCTTTTACGAATTTATCTATTTTGTTGTCTGTATTGTAAACATTGCTTTTTGTGTCTGTAATGTAGTATGAAGTTTTTACTGTCAAAGGAACTTGTTAAAGCTGTAGCCATTGCCATGGTGAGATTTTCTTCTATACTGACATTTATGTTGACTGAAGAATGCAGTCTTGTTAGTAAGACAAATGGCTAAATTGAGTGTGGTTGTGGATTTAACTTTCTGTGTTTGGCATAAAAGGAGTCTTTAAGATCTGAATTATTCCAACCTTAAAACAAAACAAAACAAAACAAAACAAAAAAAAAAAAAGGAAAACTTGCAACTATTTAGACTGCAAATTTATTTCTCTCCTATTAGCAGCTGAGATTTATTTTTCTGTTTAACTAGCTGGATCTTTTGTTTGTGAGAATTGGCATCCTGCTGCGGTGTGGTATGTGTCCAGCAGTGAATGTGAACTTACATTGTAATGTCACGGCAGAGACGGCAGCATGATTTATGACAACACTGGGCAACTGTTGAGCTTTGTGAAGCTTAGGCAGCCCACAGAGGTTCAGGGACGGGTGACCTTGGGTTTCCCTCTCCTGCTGCAGAAGTGAAACTTGGGGCTCAGCCACGAGGTATGGGTTTGCATAACGGTCTGGTGCTGCTCTGGGCCACCCTAGTGGTCCTGTGCTATACTGCCCCTCCTGGGCATGACCTGAGAACCGTGTAATTCGACCTTGAATATTCCCTGGTTTCTGACTGCTGGTGACACATGAACCACCTCCAAGCAGTCTATAAAGGCTGCTGCCGACGGCATGCCCCTGAGCAGCGGTGGTCAGCTGGGCTGCAGTGATGTGCGCAGGGGGAATTGCCTCTGCAGAAGCAAATTCTCTGCTTTCAGCCACTACTGCAGGGTACTGGATAGTGTGAGGACCCATGTTGTCTGCTAAGGATACAGGAGCAAGGCCAGACACATCATTAAAAGCTACCAGGTGCGAACTGATGCTGTGTGGAAACGCTGGAGTGACAAAATCCATAGCATTCAGAATACCCAGGGTAACCAGAGGCTGCGTTACCTGGGGTAATGGCAGTTGGATAGTAAAACAACACTTATATAGCGTAACAGAGATTGTTCTGCGTTATCCATGTTTTTCAGAACTGTAAAATACTTGCAGTAATTCCTAGGTGGTCTCTTTATGTGTGTGGTGATGTCAACCACTTGGAGAATTAACTTTGCTGAAGTTTGCAGCTGCTGACTCATCTGTTTAAAGAAGTCGATTCTTAATTTTCAGTGGGTAATAATTTTTCTCCCCTCGTACAACAGTTGAGGAGAAAGAGCTGGTTATGAGGCTTAGCATAAGTTACCACAGCACAGGGTTTCCTTGCAGTCATTTAACATACTGCATATTTTAGTGGCTGCAATATACAGAAAGCCTCAGTTTCATGGCTCTTCTTGGAACTAGTCCAGCTTGTGCTGTGAAAGTACAATTCAGCAGAAGTCCTTTTTGAATATTTATTTATTTTTAGTATCCAAGAGTTCTGCATGTGGTATTCTGCATCCTCATGAGAAGAGTTGTAGCAGTGGTGCCTTGGCACTAACAAATGTCTTGATATCACTAGTTCTTTGCCTTTTTTTTTTTTTTTGCCTTTTTTAAAAATTATTTTTTTAATTGGGTAACAAAGTAAAAGCACCCTTTGCTTCATGCTCTTAAAATCCAGTTTTTCTCCTCTTCTCTCCCTGCTCCCAACACCCCCTTGGCAATAAGAAGGAATGGTGTCTCTGGCAAAGAAGTAGGTAGGGTTTGGTTGGTAAGTGGAACTGATTTAATTAAATCTCCTTTTCAGACTCATAATGGATTCATTCAAGAAGGCAAAGGAGTAGGAATGTGCTTTATAATTCTTTTTTTCCCTTCTCTCCCCCCAGTCAATGGGAGTAAAATAGTTTTCTAAAAAAAATGTGTTTTTGATGTGATTTTCTCTTGACATTTTAAAGAATAGATTATGTTAAAATTAATTTCTAATGTTGAATTACTTGTCTTTGCCCCCCCCAAATATTAAAGCAACATTACTGTGTGCATAGCAGTTGCTATAAATGCATGCCAGCATAACAGCGCAGAATACAGATCTCTTTAACACCACCTGAAACTTCACAAGCATTGAGCAATATAAACTTAATACCAAGAAGTCTGTTTCCCATCCTAATTAGCTCATGGTCTTGTATTATTAGGTTTACTCTGCCAGTGCACTTTGGTTTTGTTGTCCTGGCAATTGCTGATGATACTAGCGTTACTCAGAAAACTTGGATTTGAAATTTTGTTGAAATGTTTTTTCTTTTTGGAGCCAAAGTCTTTTGCAAGACTCATCAGTTTTGATTTTTCATTTTATTTTTATTTTTTTTGGAGGGGGGTTGGGGTGGGGAATATGTTTGAAAGAGAGCGTTCTGAAGAAATCTAGAGTGAATGTGTGTGTGCATGGTTTTGCAGACGCACAAAGTGTGGCAGGCAGTTAAGGAACTGGCTTGAGATCTGGAAGACTTGGTTCAACTTCCTGGTCTGTGTGGTGGAGAGTGATGTGGGATGGAAAACTACTCTCTGACCTTTGAATTGGGTGGAGTAAAAACTCAATCAGTGGTTTCTTACCACCAGGAGATTGCTCTGACTAATGGCTTGCTTTCTTGAAGTGGAAAGCATGGATTTTTCATTTTGAGAATGAAGTTGTCACACCACGATCATCAACCGTAAATGTTAGGCAGAAAACCTGGTCTTGCAACAGATGAGATGACTTGGATGAACAAATCTGAAGGTACTAAACAAAGGAGTAAGATGTATCTTACACATCCATGTCTTGGTGTGTAGATATATATTTCTTTGGCACTGTTTAAGTTTTGTAAGCAGCTATCTAAGCTGCATTCCATACCAGAAACAATACAACCTCTTTGACTGAGCTGATGAAACCTGGTTCAAGAGTCAGCTCTATTGTTTTAGCTATTTGAACTAGTTCTGTGTAACACTGCATCAAGTTGAGAAGATGTAGTTTTAGGTGTTAAAAGATTATGCTTTTAGTTATATGTGTGTGTACATCCATCTTCAGAGATGAAAAATGGGTTCCAATAACTTGTGCTGTCATGCTTGCCAGAAAATATGACTTCCCACTTAATTTGCTGCTCTTTTGCTTGCTTATTGTTGCCCCGAGAAAGGAGAGATCTTCACTGCCTATGGATTGAGTTCAATGGAAAATTCTGCTCTTGGACTCAATGTAGTTTAAACTGAACAACCCTATGGTTGTTCATGGTGCCATGTTATGGCTCCGCTCCAACAGTATGCTGTACCTCATCCATTTCTTACACATTTGTTCTGTTGAACATCTTTTAATGGCAGCATAATTGTTACTTAACTTCTTGTCTTCATATTCCTGTGCAGGAATTGATGGGTCAACAGATTACACATACGTGGAGTCAACGTATGTTCTGAAAAAGAATGAGAAGTCTAGAGCAAAGTAGAACAGCCCGTTCTCTTTTTTAGAATTGAGCAAGGACAATGATTTACTCAATGTCTACCATTTATAATAGTTTGTTCTCTAATCTATATAACTGCTGTAAAGAGGGAAAATGTGTTGTGCATAAGTAGATGTCTGACGCAGTAAGTTAAACGTTGACATTGTAAGAATCCTAACTCCTGTGTAATCATCTTGGTGCAAACCCTGTGACAGCATCAGGTTAGTTGTGTCCTTAGAGATGTTGTAGATTGCCGATCTTCCTCCCCCCTACTAAGAAGTCAATGCGTATTTCCTGTTGTGCAATATAGTGCCTTTGTTTCCTTGGGGAAATGGCCCTAACTGTGTAACTAGAAACTTTATAAATGCTGTAGAACATCTGCGCTCAACACAGCAAGGACATTGTTTACTTCCACATTATTTATTAATGATTTCCCCAGTTCCCCCAAGTAATGGTGGCATCCTTTTTATCCTTTTTTTTATTTTTATTTTTTATTTTTTTTTTTAATTTTCTGAAACTCCTTTGCTAGATAATTCATCCTTCCTTATGCAACCCTGCATTCAGGAGTTTCATGACTCATTTGCAGTTGGAATACCTACTGGGACAGCATGAGGGGCTTGGATGCAATAAAATTAATCACCATGACAAGGTCTACATAAAAACTGTTTAGTAAATGTTCTGATATAAGAGAATGTAAAATGAAACAATTCCTTCCTTCCTTCATTGGTCTGAGAAGTCACTGCCCTGAAGATGAAAGCAATTTCTCATTAATTCCTTAGGCATACTTAAAACAATTAAAAAGAAAAACAGAGGATGCTTCAAGAGCAGGTACTTCTTTTCTGTATACAGTGGTTCTTGCATTATGCTGTAGTATTGCAATCTGCATAGGGCTTAATCACTGGCTTTAGCGTTCAGGTTAAGAGTTACGCTGATAGTTTTCTGGGAGAATTGTTAAGTGTTCTTGAGGGTGAAATGGAGAAGATCCTTTTAAATAACTTTTCATAAGGGTTTTTGCTGTTAGAAGCAGGGGCTCCATCCCATTCTGTATCACCTTTCCAGCTGTGGTCAGTAGCATTTGATGCCCCGGAGAAGGAGAAGAATCCTAACAGCACATGTGAATATGGTTAGATCTTTTTTGAGGCAGCTCTGGGAACTGGGTCAATCCACTTGAACCAATTAGATTTCCTGAGGTTGCAGCATAACTGTGAGAGAGCAGTACGCTAATCTACTCTCTATTCTAACATTTAACCTATTTAGCTACCACAATCATCTATGTGAATTTTGGTAAATGTTTCCATTGCCATTATGTAGCTGTAGTGTATTTTTCTCAGCAAGCATCATTAAAAGGTATTTTCAATTAACTGTATGTAATCCGTGTTTCAGTAATGGGAGTTTAACCGATAAATTAATTTGGCCAAACTGTGCTTATGCGTAGCCTAATACAATAATGCACACACGCACACGTGCTCTCTTACTTGTGCTCTTGCTCTCTGTCTCTCTCATATTTATTACCAGCTTGGCTTGTGTTGCTTATTGGACTTAAATTCTGCAACTTGAGACTCCTGAAGATGGAAACTGTTTAGAAAAAAATGTTTTCATTGAGAAAAAGAATACAATAAGCATGCTAGAGCTGGACAAAGTGTATGTCGATTCTTTTATAAAATTAGGAAGAAAATTAGGTGTATTTTACTATTCTGGTTGAGAGCTACTACAGGTTGTACAGGTTGTAGCATGCTGTACGTTAGAGTGTGTATTGTCGTCTTATGATGCTGAGTAAAACACATTACATCATCAAGCTGCTATTGTAGTTCTAAAGTGTTCTTTCAAGCCAAATAAACACTGTGAATCAGGCAATGAGACTTAAAACGTGGTCAAGAAATAATTTGAAATCTCCATTAAAAAGTAATAAAGCAACTTTTAAAGAAATGTCTGGTATTTCTGTTTGTTTGTTTTTCTTGAAATTAATGATGATACCATTGCAGGTAAGGCATTCTAGTGAGTTTCCATGGAGATGCCCAGGAAGAGTGAAGTAGCTTATTTCTGTGGCTACTCAGGCATTTGTTTATTGTTGGTACTGATTACACGATAGATATGAATTTGTGATTGGCTTTGGCCTGGTTCCTTTGTTCTGAGGTTACACAGACATTGTACTTTAAGATTATATATATATATATATAGATAAAGTCTGGTAATAATAGGTTCGTAATGTCTCTCCCCTTCGCCTCCTGTACTGTGTTCTGAATTAACCCCTGAAACACCTTTACATCTCCTGATATGAACAGAATAGAAATGATTTTGAACTCACCAAATGGATGATCACCTTCAGTAAAGCTATAGAAAGAATCACCCTATAAACTATCACTTTCATCAGGATTAGTTTGATTCTGCAGAAAAATTGCTGTTGGAGATAAAACACTCGAGAAGGGAAAGAAAAAAAAAAAAAGAAAAAAAAAAAAGAAGAAAACAAAAAACCACACCACTACCCTATCCTCAACAAATAGGAGTTAACAGGAGACTGTTTTAAAAGAATCTTTAGACTTTTTTTTTTTTTGAAAGTTTTTTTTTCTCCTCTTCTGGTTTCTGAGACATTAAGGGACTTCCAAATTGTGTTTTCAAGTTTTAAAAAATGTTTATTTTTTTCCCCATGAGCATGAGAACTTGAGATATCTTTTAAAATAAACAAAACAAAAATTCTGAACTGAGTCTCTTGGATTCTCATGGAGTCTTATGATTCCAGCAGCTGGAGCTTTAGGAAAAAAACACAAAGCTTGTAATCGAAGTCACCCCACCCAAATGGGTTAAATGTCTAGACTTCCATGAGATTACACATTCAAATTAAATGCAAGATACGGTAATGGGAGCAAGGTCATGAGCTGAGTTCCCATTACGGATGTTTATTCAGATGGACAAAAAATCAGTTAAGGGGGTGCAAAAGAAGTAGGCAATATTAGGATATGTGAAGTTTGGAGAAATTCTTCCTCTGCTTATTATCATTCCCTTTCTTCCTGTTCTTTCTTTGCTTTTACATCAGTGTTGCATCTTTGATTTGTAATGTTGTATTTGCCTTTCCTTCTATTTTGTAATAGAAAAATGCAAAGATTCCCAAGCCTCTAAGCGTGAAGTGTCTTTCCTCTCTACAACTCTTTTGTCTTTTGCAAACTAAGCTTGTTCTTACGATCTTCTGGGGATTTGGGGCGGGGTGTGGGATGTGATACCATTTATGCCAGAGGGTCTGGAGAAGATAATATGGGTGGGATGCAGAAAGAAAAATGTTGCTTCAGCACCACTGGTTCCCTTGTTTGTTTTCCGTTGCAGGTATTTTGTTTCTTTTATGTCTTCCTGGTGTTTGTTTGTTTGTTTTCTGTATATGTCATGAGCATCTGGAGGACTGATTCCAAAATACCTTCTGAGAACATTACCTGTAGGCACAATTCTGGAGCTGAATTTCCATTCAGCTCATAACCCCCAGCTCTTCTCCCTCCTTCCCGGTGCCCAGGTCTGCCACAAGCTGCTCCGCAGCCCAGACTCCCAGTTTGAAACTTGCCCGCCCAGAGTGTTTGGACTGCCATGAGATAGCCCAGCTCTCTTGAACACGCTTTGGAATAGATGCAAGCATTTTGGGCATAGCATGCTATTTCAATAAGAAATAGTCTTTAGGCCAGTTATCATAGGCAATAATTTGTTTAATTGCAGAGAAGCAGAACAAACCTGTTTTCAAGCACAGTGTAGCATTTCCCCTTCTTTTGCTGGAATGAATGATTGCTACACTTTCAACTTCTCACTTGTCTAGTCCCTGATGAATGGCAGGTTTAATGCCATTCATCTACAGAGGCACAGATCAATGTCTAACCTACTCATGAATGCTGCCTTAAGCACTTGGTTTTCCAGGAGATTGATCTATGTTAGTAACCTGAATTAGGAGAGTTGTGTGATGTAATTGATCCATCTAGTGTCCTTGTAACTCGTTTGAACAGATGCGAGTAACTTCATGGTCTTTCTTTTCCTTTGACTCAGGAATTCAATAAAGGACCTATTTGTATACTTGGTTGTGAGTTGTCTACTTTTCTAATATTTAGGTGTTATTCCTTTAAACTGGGAGGAGCAGTACATTTGCAATTAATGCTTAGAATATCAAAAAATCAAACCCTACCAAGAAATGTTTTTTGCTCCTATGTTGATGCTGTTGCCCTGGGGAAAAAGAAATGTCATTTGCAAGAGTCCTCCCATCCAGTCCCTCTTGGTAATATGGATTTTTTTTTTTTTTTTCTGTGTTCCCCATGATTTCTCTTTGCCTTGAACGTTTTTGCTAGTGCATGTGACAGACACCTCCCAAGTTGTTTCATCCCCCTGAAGTGGACCAACTGCTTAGTCTGTGGAAGGTAATTTTATACATGACTTCTTTTCCTTGTGGGAAAGGATTTTTTTTTTTTTTTGTATTTTTTTTCTTCACAGAAATGCTGGTTTAGCATGGAAAAAGGAAAAGATTTAGTATTTTGTAGTTCAGAATTTTTCCATGTTAGACATCTTAAAATACATCTCTCTGCCTACTTCTGGCTTTTGTTCTTTTTAATTAAATGAACAAAGAAAGTCTGTATGTTGTCACCTGAAAATACTACATGACTAAACTTGCTGTCTATTTCCCACAAATTGCAACATGTATAGGAGCTTCAGGTGAATCTGAGGGCAGGCTGATTAGCACACCTTGTTAACCTTCTTTGATGCTCTGACTTTGGGAAATAAAATACACCAGCAAATAGGTTGCAGCAATGCTCAGAAATCATAACTGGCTGTTGACCCAGTTAGCCCAACAGCAGATGGCTGAAATGGAAATTGCAGCCAGTGAGTGCAGTAGAGTACTGCATGATGCAGGTAGTTTATTAGCACCTGTACTCCTCACGATCGTGTCATGGGGTCCTTAATGAACACATTAAAAATAACTGAAAACTCATTAGTTATTGATGTAGGAGAGAAGAACAAGAGAGCAGAGAGTGGGCTGACATGGAAAAGTGAATACTGCGTTAAAGCTTAACGTGCTTTAGATTGGTCTTAGTGGTGAAAGAAACAGCCAGCCTGTGATTAAAACCTGGCAAGGCAGTCCTATGGCTCCTTCCCCCCACCTCTCTGAAGCTGGCTCTGTTGCTCTGCCTGTCTTGCTGGCCCTTTCACTTCCCCTGTTTCAAAGTCCTGCCAGGAATAGTGCATTTTATACGATGCCAAATGTATAAATTCCTCAGACCAATTGGTCTGAGAGGAATGTGCTAATGGTGTGGCTGACTGAGTTTTAATCTGGGATGTTTTTAATTTTCAGATCATGTTAATTTATTTTAATCTGAAAATTACAAGACTCATTTCAGTTCTCCTATTTATTGCTGCTTTTAATACTTATTTGCTTTTTTAAAAAAAAATAATAAAAATATTAAGTCTTTGCAGTCTCCAGTCAGATCTCCTTTCTCCATCCTTGATAACTGATAAAGGAGCTGCGTAATGCAGTAGACTGCATGTCCCTTGAGATATCAAGATCAATGCATGTATTCTGGTTGGTTTGGGTCACGTGATTTTTATTCCAGCAGCTGTGTACCAACAGGGGCTCATCTCCAGATTTTTAGCATCTATTCAGAAATGCTCAGTTCTCTGTGGGATCTGATTTCTTGTTGTTGGTTGTTTTTCTTTTTTATGTTTTATGGCCCTCCTCACTGGAAAAAGAAGGTAAACTCCAGGCTGAGGGGGGTGACTGAGCACGCTGTGATATTTTTGTTTCTCATTGACATAAGGTCTAGTTTTGGAAATTTCCTTCTGGTCTGTTCAAAAATTCTTTTCACATTAGTGTCATAGACATCACCTATTATCATGGCACTATGTACTTTTAGCATGAAGCAACTGACTTGCTGACTGAGACCAGTGTCTTCAGGTCTAGTTTCTTGTCCAGCATCAAAATGAACTGGAGATAATAGTTATTTGTGGGCATCCCTCCCATATAAATACTGTCATTTCTGGAAAAGCTCTTGAACGTTTTGAAGTTCTGTTCCCCGTTCTTACATAGTTTTTGCCTGTGTTCACTCAGTTCACGTAAATGTATTTGCTTTTGTAGTTGTGGTTTATTCCCAGTAGCTTTTTTTAGTTTCTGCCTGATGTAACAGGAAAGTAGGACTGTGACAGAACTTCCACTGTGATGCCATTAGCAGGTCTGTGATGCAACTACACCAGTCAAGAGGGAAGAGTCAATCAGAGAGTGCATTTATTAAAATGCTGAAAACCTGGACTCTTGGATGGCTGTGCCAGGCTGAGCAAACCATGGCAGGCTGAGCAAACTCACTGTTCCAACAGCTGTGGAGGCATGGTCCTGAACTGGAAGCTGCCATCTGAACATCAGGGTTGGTCGATGTTCAGATAGCTATATATGCAGTACCCAACCCAAAACCAGGAGCATCAGTAAACTTATTGCCATCTTCCAGAGGTGCTGCCAGCACAGTCAATACCTGGAATTAGGACAGGCTTGTAGAGTAGATGCAATTCAAGGAACTTCACAGAAGTGGAATGAATAAATCTTTTGTTCCTACATGTCATTTTGACTTTTTTGTCCTGCCTTACTTCTATTGCAGATGTAGTTGAAGTGGGGGCTTTTTTCTTTTTCTTTCTTTTTATTTATTATTATTATTATTATTATTATTTTAGCAGGCTCTTTTCCAGCTCTTCATATAATCTCTGTTTAAATTCTTTCTTAGAAACTAGATGATCTTTTGCCATTTTTAGCTTTCACAGACAGCTGACTAGTTGTTGATGTAGAGACTGCCAGCTGGGTGCCAGTACAGGCTTCATATTGGCTGTTGGAGAGAGACAAGCTCTGCTTTGTTCTGTGCTTTTTCAAACTTTACCACCAATATGGTGGGCAGATGGCAGAAACATGACTGCTGTGTAAATGAAATCACGGTGCTTGCTGTGAGAAGGCTCGGGTGGAGAGCTGATGGCTTGAGAGGAAGGCTGGTTTGCTGAAGGGCAGAGAATGCATCCCGGCATTTCCCCCCGGAAAGGGGGAATGTGTCTGTCTTTTCTTTTTTTTTTTTTTTTTTCAAAAATTTCTGAAAGTGTGTGATTGTGACAGAAACTGACCCAAACTGCCACAGATAATGTAGTGAAAAGCAGGGCTGCCACCAAGCCTCTGTTTATGCTGTGAGAGGGGGAGGAAAAATGAAATTTACATTACTTTCCTCTGTACACACATATTCTGTTCTTGTAAAGATGGTCTTGATGAGGTCAGTGTAATAGGCGAGTAAAACAATGCTGCCTGTGCTTTTGTCCTGCAGAAATTGCATGTTTACAATACATGAAGGATTTAGTACAGCACATTGTGACCTTGCACATTAGGTAATTATGTAAATGCCTCCACGGCGCCTGTCTAAATGCATTTCTGTGCTGGTGGAACTCTGTAGATGGGCAAATTCATGCTAATATTCTTCAGGTGGCAGCTCGAAAGGAGAAGGGCAAGACAGCCAGAATGTTTGGAGGAAACTTCAGCTGTACACTCATCTCAGTTACAGTTGTCCCACTGCCAGGGTGTACCACTTTGGTGGCCAGATTAGGTTTTCATGTCTTTTTCCTCACTAGAAAAGTCTAAGATGACTAGTACATGCATAGTGTACATAAACATTGGAGTGGTAGTGGTTAGGAGCAGTACACAGGTTAGTGCTTTTTTTTTTTTTTCTTCAGAGATTTCAGGCCACCCTCTTGCCTCTGGAGGCTGGGAGCATATGTGTCTCAAGAATTATCTCGAGTAAAGCTAAGAATAAACTCGCTGAGTGCTCACAATAGCACTCTCAAAAATCAGCATCGCTCAACTGGCAACAGTGTTAGAACAATACCAGTCTTACACTTTTGCACGTGGGGAAAAAAGCTGGTAAGCTTTGGTATGGCAGAGCAGCCTGGTGACCACTGTTGACTGGCCATTGCCCTTCTGAACTGGGAAGTAAGAGTGGAGGGTTTTTTATACCAGGACCTTAAATTCTTGATGATCAAGTGTGCTGACCTACAGCAAATACCTTATCATCCAGAAGCAAGAAAATTTGCTCTTTGGATGATTGTTTTGATTGCAGGGTTTTTTTGTTTGTTTGTTTGTTTTGTTTTCCTGGCTTTTCCTTTCTGTTTAGGCTTCTAGACCTAAAAGCTGAAACTGGAACAAGGTCATGGGGTTAACAAAGTCTAAGTCAATTACTTTCTTTGTTGTACGACCGTCTTTGTTCTTTATTTTCCTCCTTACCTAAGTTAGATCAAGGTGAAATCAAAGTGGAAAAGGTGTTGTCATAATTTATTATCTACTTAAAGACAAACATGGAATAATCCTATTCCACTTTCTCCCCAGGCTCACAAAAAAAAAAAAAAAAAAAAAAAAAAAAGGTTGGGTCAGTTTAGTAGGATTGTTTTACCTTTCCCATTGTGTGTGCTCCTCTGCATGGAACTTCATGCTGTATTACAGCAATTTGCACTGCAACAGAAAGTGTTCAGAAGCCTTGTTTTGAGTAAATGTTTAACTTTTGATTAATGCTGCATTGTTCTAGCCAGAAAGCAGTACAAACATGTCACCATTTGGTGCCTTTCCAGCATGCACGCCTTGTTCCTCTGTGATGCTTTTACTAAACTTGAATGAAATCAAGGTACATTAGGTACTCATCTGAAAGATAGAAATGGAATTCAACCAGCACTCTTCAGAGTCAGGTTCATCCTTGGTGTAAGGTTTTCATTGCCTGTGGAGGAATTAACTTGTCCTGTTACAGATCTCAGGTTTGTTGTGTTTGAAAACAGTCCCGTTTTTCTGGATGTGGTCCACTGGTCTGTCTCTTGTCCATAATCCTGTGATGAGTGGAGACAGCATTATGCTCTTTTCTCTGCTGGACAGATAAGCGTAGTAAATGGAGTTTCTAGGTGATGCTACACGTAAAGTATTGCTTTGGTAGTCAAACGCCGAGATGGGCTGTTTTGAATTGCAAGCTCCCTGAAGGTGTGGGGAAGGAGATCTGACCAAGCAGATCAGCAGAACTGAGTTACGTTTGGAGAGTAGAGAGGGAATGTAAGGATGCTTCAGAGACCATAAAATAGAGATACTATTTCAGAAAAGCGAAGAGCAGCTGACTATAAAAATAAATATAATCCAAGTGAAAAACAAAAGACAGGCTATATGTATATTTACAAAAAGGAGAAAATAAACCACCAGGCATCTTGCCTTTTGGAACATTTCACTGTAGGTGGAAAACATTGCTATCCTCCATGTCTGTCAAAATTTCACATGACAAAATTAGAAGAAGCCAGCAACTGTGTGCCCAAAAGTACATTTTAGACCTAGCAGCAGATGTATGAGAATAGCTCTAATACAGAGGTTTCTGCCACTGTCTTTCCCTCTCCTTTCCCTTTCTACTGTTGGGCTCTTTTTCTATTTTCTGGAAGGAGACTTGAGAACTAAGTATGTTCACGGGCACAAGTCAGAGTAAACCCTTAGAGCAAATAGCTCAATGAGGCACAAACATGAGCACTCATAAAAATGTACAGATCTATGATTTAAGCCAAAGATATTGAATTTGTTTAAACAAGGCCCCTGAATGTGAAAAGAAAAACTATTTCTGACTGACCATTGTGCAGTAACAGTGGCCATGGCAGAATTGAGCCCTCTCCAAAAGCGGGTTGGACTTGCTGACATTAAAGATGGGAACCCACAATATATTCAATATGTGCAGAACAAATAATGTAGAAAAAATAATTTTGGGAATCCCAACAAAAAAATTACCTTAGTGACTTGTTTTTATATTACTGGATTTTTTTTTTTTTTTCTATAAGCCAATGAAATAGCACTTCAGGGGTGATTTTTATAAAGGTATTATTATTATTATTTGTCAAATGCAAATTTCAGCAGCATCAAAACATTAAAAAAAAAAAAGCCACAGAACTGTCTAGAAGGGATGCTCAAGAACTTCTTTTGCTCAAAAAGTTCAATCAGGCAAAATATTTTATACCTTGCATTTTCCTGGGAATCTGATGAATAACCCGTGTTACTAATCCTGACCTTAAACTTCTGCAGCACTCTAAATACAACTAGAACAGGGTGCTCTTTTAAGATTTTTTTTTTTTTTCCTCCTGAAAGCAGGGCCATGATTATAGTGTAATTAAAATTTTCTCATGCTCCTTACTGTTCTTCAATCAGCTTATAGGGGTTGGAAGGGAGGTGGATTGATCTAGCTGTTGCATCACCAGAACGTGGCTACTGCAGGTGTAACTTACTTTTCAGTACACAGGCTGAATGCATTTTGTATCTGAATTTGTGTAGTGATTTGTTGATGGACTGAGTTACTGCAGGCTTTCTTACTAATGTAATAAATCAATGTTATTTATGATCCTAACTGATGGTCCTCTCTTAATATGTTAAGTGCTTTTTATACTTCATTTGTACTTCTGTATATAAAAAAAATAACTTTAAAACTGTTTTAGGTTTGATCAAACAAGCATCCTGTATTGCTTAAAGAAGAAGCCTCCCCCCAGCCTTATCCACACTTTTTTTTCTGTAATATTAGTATATCACAGAATGAATAAGGTTGGAAGAGACCTCTGGAGGCCATCTGGTCCAACAAGCTGCTCAAGCAGGGCCACCCAGAGCAGGTTTCCCAGGACCATGTCCATGTGGCTTTGGAAGATCTCCAAGGAGGGAGGCTCCACAGCCTCTCTGGGTAGCCTGTGCCTGTGCTCCGGCACTTGCATAGAACAGAAGGGTTGCCTGGTGTTTAAGTGGAACCTCTTGTGTTCCAATTTTTGCTCATTGCCTGTTGTTCTGTCTCTGGGCACCACTGGAAAGAGTGTGGCTCTCTGCTCCTTGCACCCTCCTTTATTAATGCATTATCCATTTCAGAGTTGCTCTTTTTTTCTTAGAAGCAAGAGGCCATCATCATTAGATGATCATACTACTTGGAAAAAAAAAAAAAAAAAAAAATCTCCTTAGCATGTTGTATAATAAAGTGCATCTTAAAAATACTCTGTGGGACAGTACATGAACAGATCAGTATCTTCGTGAAAACCTCAGAAACAACCTTTGGAAAATAATGGAGTTATATCCGGAAATGAATGTTTCTTTAGGAAGAAAAATATTATATGCTGAAGTGTAAGGTAATTAACTTGCTTGTGTATTTTCCATTTCAAGTCAGCATGGGTCTGGTCATAGTCATTGTATTCCTGGCTGGGTTTGGATCACCAGCCATGACAGCTTTCATTGTTTGGGAATTCCCAACAAGACAAGATCCTCAAACCCATGCTCTTGTAATGGAAACCAGTCTTGGTTTTGTTGTGGGAATGAGCACATAGATGCGCAAAGAAGAATGCATATGTGTAAAAGAGATTTATGGCTCAAGTCTGGGGCAAGATGTCCCCAAGAACTTTGGATGCATTACCAAAGCTGCTGGTCTTTCTCTCACTGCAAATGCCAGCTGTGACTCTTTGATCTAGTATTTATTAACAAAAGTGTGCTAACTACAACTAATCAACAGCCAAGGCACTTAACTTCCCACCTTACAGCAACCCACCTTACCAAACAAACAAACAAAAATTCTTGTGCCCATTCATTCTCTCTGAGGAGAGAGCTAAAGAACAATGATAGTTATAATACCTTTGTGGGGAATGTGCAGGTGAACAACCTGGTATAAGTGACTGTTTCTTAAAATTGCCTTTTTTTTCTACTTTAGAACTGTTGATGCTTTTCATTTTTTACCATGCTTCATTGTCTCTGAAAGTTGTGTACTGTTCTCATGTATGGCCCCATAAGCATGTTTCTAGGCAAACAGGACTGATCCTTTAATAATTTTTCTAGCTGGAAGAACAACAGTGAAACAGAACTACAGCTTCGCATTTGTGGTTTCTGCAATTAAAGGCTGCAGCTGTTCTACTTTTTTTTTTTTTTTTTTTTTTTTTGTCTTTGTGACGCAAATCAAAGTGCAGCAATGGTATTGCCTAAGGGGAGAGAGAAAGCTACTGCTGGCTTCCCTGTGCTGATAACTAAGCAGTGATGACAAGAAACTGGGGCAAAGGAAAGTTCAAAAGCAGAATCTGAATATTATAAATGACTGAAGATATGCAGGTGCCTCTTCTTCAGTGCAAAAGGAAATAATTCTGTGTGAATGTCAGAAGAAATAATCAGTTACCAAAAGAAAAATATGTAGGACTGTAAATTTTCTGTCACTGAAAGGAATTCTGACATGTACAGTAGTTGATCTATGTATTTCCAAATAGGTTGCAGTCAGCCCCATTTTAAACAGGATTAATTTTTTACATAGTGACATCTTAAGAAGCCTGATTTCTGTCACTTACTCATTTGATTTTTTTTCATTTACCTTTTCATATGTTTCAAGGTCAGCCTGAATTATGTGATCCTATGTAGTATCCTTGTGCTCTTTTTTTCTTGTGTAGCTCTCAGAATGCCCTTACAGAAGGAAATCATTAGGAAACAGAGGTACGGCAATACATTAGGAAGCAGATCTACAGAAGTAGTGGAGGTCACACAGCAGTCAGAGGGTAGAGTTCAGATGTCCTCAATCAGAAACTATTTATTGCTTTTTCTGTTAACTTTTAAGCTGATTTGAGTGGTCATTACACGTTTGTCCATCTGTTTGCTTATGTTGTTGTCTAAACCAAACTTCATAGGTGTTTTATTAAAGATATATTTTGTGGGTTTGATATGAGAAAGGAGGAGGCTAGAGCTTCATTCAAGAACTAAAAGTGCCTGAACAGCGAATGCAAGCTTCTGCCAGGTGAGCTAGTGAAGTCCTTTCTGGTGGTTATTGCTTTCTACATGCCCCAGCTCTGGCAGCAGGTGGCTTCGTGAGAGAGGAGGACTAAGGCATCCAAGGATCTCCCCTGTTCTTGTGTCTCATGTCTCAGCTGCCTCTCATTTCTATTCCCTCACCCTGAGCAAGTGGGGGCAGAAGTCTATTTTTCTGCCCCTGACCATCATACTCTTTCTGAATGCCATCACAGCTATTCATGACATCAGTGTTCCCATCTCACTACTTTTGTTTCTTATCTCGCATGTTCTCAGTCCTGTTTTCCTCCCTTGTTGCATCTCATAATACCAGTATCCATCTCTTTTTTGCCCTGTAGGAATTCTCCTGTTTTTTTGTTGCTTTCTCTTAGTTTTCCCCACTGTTTTCTCCCATATAAAGAAAATGGTTGCCCCTTTATGTGCTTTCCATAGCTGACTATTGGATGATTAAGAAGGAGAGGGAAGAAAACTGTTAAAATACATAGATTTACCATCTTTTCAGGTATCTAATGTAGTTTAATCCCCCAATTTGGGGATTAAAGCCAAGCGTGGGTGGGGTCTTAACAGCAGTGTTGAATGTTTTAATGAGTCTTTGTAGCGGTCATTTTGAAGTACAACTTTACTTTTTTTATGACATGGACGTTGTGGTGAGCTTGTGACAGAGATGGCAAACAACATGTCGCTGATACCACAACCTGCTCTAAGCTCTCAAATTCATGATCTAAATCAAGACTTAAGAGCAAGCTGATTTT
>CM021697.1:66534088-66582768 GCA_011074415.1 Stictonetta naevosa
CCCCCCCCCCCCCCCCCATGGGTAAAACAACGTGTTTCTGTCGTCATTCACAGTGAGCATTCAGCCACTCATATACATAATCTCAGGTCAAAAATGAAGAGTCAACTGTTGTAGATGCAATTTAAAATGAGCTGTATCATGGATAAAGTTGGGCTAGATGATGCTGCTAGTCCTGCCTGTACTACAGCTGTCTGTGAGTCAAGTACAGAATTAAGTCAAGACTTCTTCCAGTGGTACTTGCATCAACAAAACCCATATGCTATAATAGAAAACAAATCCAAGACTGGGATTAAGATTTTTTTTCTAGCTCAAGCTTTATTTTCTCAGCCAAAGCAAAACTAGATTGTAGGATCACCATCAATCAAACTAGTTTACAGCGTTTGACTTAAAATAAGGAAATAGTTTAAAAATATGTTTATACGTTTGCTACTAGCAATTTTGTTGGTGATAAAGAGGCTTGTTGACTCCTTTGTTGGGAACTGGATTGATGTCTTGGTTTTCATGACTGGAGGCGAGTGGAGTTTAATGGTACTCTTTGGGCAAGATCCACAAAGTACTCAGGAGCTTTTTCAGGCATCTGAATTTTATTAGGTAGGCCACAAATGACATAGCTACAGTTGTATTTACTCTTCAGTCCTAAAGCTTTATAATATTTACCCATGGGATCCCTTTTCTCTAAATATGCTTTCCTCAGACTGATCTCTCAGCCTTCAAATGGCTTTCTAAATTGTGCAGTTTGCCATTTTTATAGGTGGTGGCTCAACTGCATGCAATATTAGCATACTTTTGCAAGTCTTGCCTTTGAATCTAAGTTTTACACTTAGATGTAGTTCAGATGAGAATGATTCTTTCTACTTGAACTTGTAGTAGCCATAATGTCAAGTGATGGTAGGATTTTAGTTAGAACATTTCTAAGACTTCCCCACTTTGCGAGGGAAAGTTGGAGCTTCAAAATCCGCTGTATACTAAGTATTTATTAAAGTTGCTTTCTATTTTTTTTTTTCCTATCAGTCTTGGAATCAGTGAGGTAATGAAGACTCATTAAACTTATTATGGCAAATCAATAGCAAGACTAATAATTCCTGCTGTAAATTGCTCTCATAGGAGCTTCAAAAGTGGTATTTTTTATCTTATTAATCATTCCTTTAAGCTGATTGATATGCCAGGGTCTTTCATTTCAAAATACCTAGATGGGATACATGCATCACTAGTCTGATTTCAATAAAATTTAAAACTTTTCCTGCTGTTTATAGTTACTGTAATTGGGTACTAAAGACTTTCTACTGAGTCTGATGCTTACTCTCCTTCTTTATTACTTCCTGCTTCTAATCACCCTTGAACTGGATTCATCTCAACCACAGACATACCATTTAGCATGAAAAGACCTTGCCACTATTTGTAGGATTTTCCAGGGCTTTGGTACTGATTCGTCAGCAGGCAAACTTAACATTTGTGGTTGTATTTTTTGCAGTCATCATTGTTAAATACAACTGAATGTGGAACATGTGGAACATGTGCTTCCTATTTTTTAGTGAAAATTGGGTTGTTGCTGTGTCATTCACAATTCCACTTTTCTCTGGTAGTGCTGTCCATGGGCAACTTTCAACTTAATTTCTGTGCACTTTAGACTACAGCTACACAAAGAATAGACTGCTATCGTGGTCAGAACACCTTGTTTTGTGGGAGATGTCCTTATTTATGTAATTATTTATGTTTAACCATTTGAAGCGCATCTGGATTGCTGCTGAAGTGCAGAGCCATAGTTTCCAACTGCGCAGGCACCATGAGCATCAGTGCGTGGCTGAGTTGTGGCACGTTTGTCCTTTGCTAAAATTGTTTATTGAAAATTAGCAGGACTTGGTGAAACTATTCAGTCCAGCTCAGTAAAATTTATGGCCTTTCAATACATGTTTGTTAAGGAATAAATTCAGGTATACTAAAGCTCAGGAAACTTAAGCATCTTCATTAATTGTCTAGCCGAAGACATTTGTAATCCTCCCACTTTGCATGCAACTTTATGTGCCTAAGTAAAGCCATCTCTGTTTTGTTAATATTTAAAGAATCAATATTTTTTCTTATACCTAGTCTTGCAACAATATTTAGAGTAGGTGGCCTTATTCTCCAAACCTACATAAGTGCATTTTGAGTTTGTAAGTGATTTAGACACTTTTTGAAGATAAGACCTGGTCTTCTAAATAACTTATTTTGCAACACTGCTCCAAAGCCTTTTCCTGTGCATGAGGAAAGCCTTGAACAAATCAAGATTTGTTCACTGTTTGTGAAAATGCTTGATCTGCATCCAGGCTATAACACTCTAATCTGGTTCCTTGGGTCACTCACTGGAGAAGGTAAGGCCTCAGATTTGTACAGGAAATGTTCTCACATAGGCAGCTCAGACTTGCTCTAAACAGATATGAAAATACATTTTAGTTTTATTTTCTGAGACACTGTGATTTTTAAATACATAATGAAATCTTTGAAAAATATTATGGGGTTAGAAATAAATTCCAGTGGCTGACTGAACTGAAAAGTTTTCTTACCTCCTTTTCCCCCTTCTGTGTTGCTTTCTCCTCCTCTCACAGATTCTCTGATCTGTATGAATGATGCCTATAAACAGCTACAACAGTAAAGCTTTTCTGAAATTTCCAAATAAGAGAATGAGTCCTCTGCTGGCTTGCAATGTCTCTGAAATTTGTATTTGTTAGACTGTCAAACGTAGGGATGATTATCATTGATGTTGCCTTTTGGCAGTATAATTGTGGTCAGGCATCACTTTATTACACAGCAATTAAGCAACTGTGTCAAACATTTCTAAACAATATAAACTGTGTGTAGGATCCCCTCCTCTAGTAGAAGTGGCAACAACTGAAAAGAAGGTGCAACGGAAAATGTTACTGCAGCTTCCTAGTTAATTCTCAAATATTTTCTTATGCTCTTATTTCAGCTTTGTCATTAGCTTGTGAGGAGACCTTGCTTAAGGCATCCTGCTTATTATCCATGTTTGTGTCCCTGTAATCTCGCATTTGAAAAAAAAATCACTGATAACCAGATTTGATATTTATGGAACAATGTGAGAATCACTTTCAGGTTTATATGATCTGAAAATAAAAAGAAAGTGAGGTGGGAGAGGGAAAGCTGCCTCTCAGATCCATCTCCTCATACAGAAATCAGGGGAAGAATGGAATAGAAAAGAATGGCTGATTCCTGTTCTTAGTGGTTCAAAAATTTCTGTCCAGTTCAGCTGCTGTAGGCTGGGGTGCTGAGAGCAGGAGAGTTAGCAGTGAAGTACTGGTAATAGACAAATCCATACTTCAGTAAATCCATACTTCAGCAAAGACTTTATTTTGGTGTTAATTTCTCCTCCTCCCAAGTTTATGTGCATTAACCGAGCACTATATATCCTACATATTCTGAATAATGTAACTGATGGTATGTTTTCATCACCAAAGGCAGTTTGGCTGCACCTGGTGATTGTAAGGGGCAATGGGACAGTCTTTGCACTTTGCAGCAAAAGAAGTGGCTATGATCTCTTCTGTTTGGAAATTCAAGCAGTTGCATTAACCTGTACAAATGATGATTTGTGTGCCTGTATCTTTGGCATTTGCATATTATTTTTCCAAATTCATGCCTTTGAATACTCAGCATCTTGTCAGGTTCTGTCTAATATAAACAGAAGATTTGAATGCTAAGATGTCCTGTTTTCTAAATTTGAGTGTGTTTTCAAATTAACTTTGTTTTGCCTTTCTCTGTTTTTATATGAACTGCAGTTAAACTTGTATTTTTCCATTACTTTCAACGTTTGGTATTTAACTTTCTGATTTTTTTGTTTGGTTGGTTGCTTTTTCCTCTTGGATAAACTAATGGGCAAGAACTTAGGGTTCCATTCCATTATTTTTACCTAACTTACAATGTTAAAATACTGTCATAGGATTAATCACCATTATTTTTTTTTCCTTCCTTGCTCTTTCACTACTTAAAACTTAGGATTCTTGACACTTCAAGCTCTCTAACATGATGAGCTGGTGTACTGATTATGGAATAGTTTGTGGATTCTTACCTGTGTAGATGAAATCGATTTTGGGGAAGACCACAAAGGTTAAAAATACACAGGAATCATAACTACTATTTTTTTTTTTTTTTGTAATTATTAATGTGTTACATCTAGTATAAACACTGAGCATGAGAGGTGAGATGTTTCAACTGAAATTGTTCTTTTTCTACTGACAGCCCTTTATCAGTCTAAGGGAATTTTTTTGTTTTAAATTTTCATTATATTCTATATTTGTGTTAATGTAGTTATTTTTCATCCTTACAAGTGAGTGTTAAAATTATCTAACCATAGTACTTATATTTGTATGTGGCTGAAATTGGTCTTCTAAAGGTATAAATTAAGATAAACAAGTGTGGTGGTTTTACTAAGCTAGGCAGTTGAACACCACAAGTGCTCTCTCACTCCCCCTCCTCAGGTGAGGAGGGGAAGAAGTAAAGGAAAGAACAACTCATGGGTTGAGATAAGGATAAATTAAAGGAAAAAAAAATATTAAGGAAATATTATTATTAATTAAACAATTCAACTAAAGGGAAAAAAAGGGAAAGGGGAAAAGGGAGGGGGAAGGAGAAAAACAAAACAAAACAAGTAAAGACTATGTGGAAGTGCAGAGGAAAGAAATTCCTCTCTAATTCCCACAAATGAGCGATGCTTGACCATGTCCTTGAAGTAGGGCCTCAACACACGTAGCCGATGTTCTGGAGGAGGACAGGCGTTTTCGCAACAAGAGCCCACCCCTCCCCTCTTCTTCCTTTTTCCACCTTTTGTTGCTGAGTGTGACATCATATGGTATGGAATATCCCTTTGGTTGGTTTAGGTCAGCTGCCCTGGTGATGTTTCTTTCTCACTTTTTTGCCCACCCCCTAGGAGGGTTAGAGAAAGTCCTGATGCTGTGCCAGCACTGCTCAGCAGCAGACACAACACCCGTGTGATACCACTGCTGTTCTAGCTACAAGTGCAGAGCGCAGCGCTGTATGGGCTGCTGCAGGGAAAGTTAACATCCCAGCCAGACCCAGTACAACAAGAAATGCAAGAACTGTAATTGAGTGACCATCATAAAAGGTATTCTAGGACAGTACTACAAGATTTTTGTATCTCTTAAATGTGGCAGCCAAAACATTCACCTTTGACTTGGGTGCCTTTCTTGTGCTCAAAATAAGAAAGGTAGTAGAAAAGGATAATGGTGTAGAATATGTGATATAGTGTATTTCTTTTTCCCCAAATGTGTTGATTTTAAATTCATTCACAGAGCAGTATGTGGCCTATTTGCAGTTCTGTGTAATTATCAAATGAGCTTTGCATGGGAGCAGACAATGGTAATCAGACGGTCGATTCCTGTGCTTGCATTTACATCTGTTTTCCTATGCCGTGCTACAAGAAGGTTCTGAGGACTTTCAAAGAAAATAATAATAATAATAATAATAAGAGAGGTGAGAACTCTGGCTCTCATTTCCATTGCCTCCAATGATGTTCTTTTAATGTTTGCTCCCAAAAACATGCATGTGGGCGGGGAGGAGGAGGCAGGCAGGCAGAACTTCTTGTGGTGATTTTTACCCCACAAGAAAACTTGGTGCGTAACAAAGCGCTGGGCATGGAAAAAGCTGTGGAGGGCACTGACAGTTTTATTGACTGTCCCTTTCATAGTGACATGCTGCCCCCACCCCCCCCCCCCACCCCCTCCACCCCTCCTTGAATTGATAGCTAACAGGAGTGAGTGAATACACATGGCTTTTGTAACGCAGTGATAAATTGGTGGACAGTTGGACCATGATGGCTTCAGGAGTTACGTGTTCACCATCAGTGCCCTGAGGCCATTTATGTTCTGTGTCAGTGGGGTGCATCTGAATACCATATGTCACGAAGACTAATGTCCTCACTCTTCCTCCTAATGGGCACGGCAGGCACCACGCGCTTGGAAATTTCCGTGCCTGCCTCCGAGATAAACAGTAACAGGGCCAGCTAATTGTGTGTGTTGCTAAACACCAGAGCTGCTTACTTGAAAGGTGGACCCTGGCAATTAATGAGAGCCATTAAAGAGGTGAACAACAAAGAAATAAAATCATTTTTTCTTTTTCTGTGAGGGGGCTCAGTGCTAACAATTTAGGCAGGCTCTTATCTAAACTGTTTGCTGCTTCACTGTTCGGAGGAGGGTGTAGGTTAGGGATGGGGATGGAAATGCCATAATTTTAAGAGCATTAGGCATTTGATTGCAGAGATCAGCCCAAGAAAACAGTCAAGAGAATGAAATTGCCCTCTTAACTGGGACTGAGAAATGGAAGTGTTAAAAATGTATAATCAGCTAATACAGTGTGCAAAATCCCTTCTTGGCAGAAGATCAGGCTGCAATGTGTACACTTTAAAGAACAGGGATCCTGGTGCAATATGTGTATGAGTAAGCAAAATATTACAGAGTAAGGCTTTAGGCAAGCACTCTGTAGCACATGCTGGGTGGAGTCAATTGCAGGGATGTGCTCCAGATTTAGTGAATTTTGGAATGAATTAATCTCTGAGCTAACAATAAAGTTAAGTGCTATTACCTATGTTTCTACAGACTTTCTCCTGCTTCCAGTTGTGTTTAGTGTAGTAGATTTAATGGATTTTAAGGTAAATAGAGCTGTTCCATGCATTATTTCAGAAGCAGAATGCCTGTGGCTGTTGGAATGACCAGTGTCGTAAATCACAAGAAAACAGCAGCAACTCAAAGAATAAAACATACTAATTACAGACACGCTTCTATCTTTTTGTAAGATTCACAGAAAGGCTGTCCATATGGTAACTGCTATGATTGTGGCTCTGTTCCTCGATGTATTTAGAAGTGCCAAAATGACTGCACCATAGATCATCCATTGACATTTCTCCTTCCATTCAAACATATTGCTTAAAGAAGGAGGAGGTGGAAGGCTGGATTTATGGAGCAGAGAATGAGTGGTATTTGTTCTTTAAACAGAGAAGCTAAAAACTGGGAGGGCAGGACATTGTCCGTGTAAATGGAAAGAACAGAAACCAGCTGGAAAAAGAGGTGGTCGTTTCCAAACCAGGTCAAATGTACAAAAGATCATATTACATAGTCTTATGTATTTGCTTGCCTGTGCTAAACCATTCAGGATTTTTAGGGCATATTTGACATGCAGGACAAAGTTTCCCATGTTTAGTACCTGTGTTCATTGAATGCTTCAGTAAATAATCACAAAGAATGAGTAGAGGCCAAAAATGCACGTGTTAGAGAAGCTAGAATTAAAACCTTAATGAATCTGGAATATTTGAAAACTTTTATAAATTTGTATTTGTTGTAAAACTGCAATCCTGGAGCAATACTCTCCCTGGGATGTAAAATGTTTAGAGAACTTTAACTTGCAGAGCATCCCAGCAGTATAATATGGTATGGTAGACTCTGAAACAATTTCTTCCACTGCCTCTCAGAGAACGCTGTTTCAAATCTATTTTTTGTTCTCAAAGAGAAATATTGTATTACATAGTGGCTGATTCACTACCATGCATTTATGACATCTACTACTTCTGTTAACTTTCTTATTCTTCAAAGCATCTTCTAGCTTTAAAGAAGCTTCTTCATACCAAGTGATGTAGGTTTTCATCCTCTCATTACAGCCACTGAGAAGAAAATGAGAAGTTAAATTATCTAGTCAGTGAATCAGTGCTGCAATTGGGAATGGGAGAAAAGGCCATTTCCCATACATTTATTTTAACCATAAGACTGTTGTTGCTGAGCTATGGAAGGAGATGCCACAATCTACAGCTTATCTCTGGTGTTCTGTTTTTTGTTCCGTTGTCCTGTGCCACCCCACCCCCTACCCCGATGGACACTCTTGCATTCCTAGTCTTTGATTTCTTAGTCCCCAGACTAGTTTTAAGGAGCTAAAGACCAGCTGTACTGCTGGACTGGCGAGCAGAAGTGGATAGTGAAAGGTAAGAAGGTGGCAGAAACAAAAGGCTCACCATCTCCTGGACACTACAGAATGGGCCCAAAATGGGGGATTTAAAGCATGAGGCAAAAAGCTTTCCCATTTTAATGGCAGGTAATAGTAATGTTTTTCCTCATAGGTGTGATCTTGTAGTTGAGTTACCAGTCTCGCAGGGATAAGTGGTATGTTTTAGGGTGAAGAATTTACAGTCTATGGGCAGAATATAGCCCACAGCTTTATTCTATAGAGCCTGTGCTCACACTTCAATCCTGTTTCCCGCTGCTGTTTGATTTTGCTCTTGGGTGCGTATGTGAATGTGTGGCTCACCAAGTGCTTTTGAAGGGCCCGGGCAACCCTCAGCCCGTGATCTTCCCTGGGGAGATATGTGGAGCAGAGGGGTGTGATGTGCCAAAGCTGACGGTAGATTTGGAGTCTAACCCCCCCATTCTCCCTGGCTGCTGAGGAACTAAATTTATGCAGTGTATAATGAATTTATGTGTTTACGAAGGAGCCCTGAAGTGGGAGGCTGATGCTGAAGGTAGAATAAAGTACACTGCAAGTCATTTTCAGGGAGTATGTCAGCTTCTATCACATGCTACCAAGTTTGAGCCAGAAGTTTTGAGAGTAAAGGTCCCTGAATTCTAGTCTTCCAGTTAATATCTTCTTTTCTTACCTGGTGATGCTTCAGGTTGAAGATATTCTTGTCTGAAATAATACGTTGCTTGATTTTAATTAATGATTTTTGAGAGCATGTTGGTTTTGTTTCCTTGATTGAATCTAATCGTGCTTCCTGTGATAAATGTCTTTTTGTGTAATTGGTGCACTGATTACTCCATGGTACACATCTGCTAAAAGATGCCTTTGAAAGTCAGGCTAATTTGTAGAGTGAGTGGCACACTTCTTATTACAGTCTCCTTTCAATACAGAAAATGACTTAAGCAAGACTTAAATTCTCTCTGTCTTTTTCAAACCTGGTTTGTTGATGGGTCAGGTTGTTTTGTTTTGTTATTTTTTTTAATTTATTTTTTTCTTGTTCTTCATCCCCCTGCTCTAAATTTTAATGCTCTCTAGGTACACTTTGTTTTCTACCTAGCTATCAATAGCTATCAAACATGATAACTAGTAACTTCAGCACAGAACAGTTTGCACATAACATTAGCACAGTTATGAGCTAGAAAGCTGTACTACATGCAATTATAGGATTGTGTAGTCTGTATTCAAAACAAACCATTGGATTTTGAAATCCCTATAGAAATGGCAATTTTGGAAATAGCTCTAAAAGAAATGCTTGGCTGAATTTTTGAATTATTGCTAGAAAGGTTCGTGTGCAAAGGAGTGTCCTGTCTCCTCCTGTGTTATGTATGTCTGCATGTCTCTGCTGGACGTGTGCATAAGGGCAGACTCAGTATAACACAGACTCAGTAGGGCATTATTGTATCCCCTAATAAATGTCATCTTTTAAGCCCTTCCCTTCTTCCTTTTATATATATATATATATATATATGTATATATAAACAAGACAAAAATGTTTTGATAGCTCTTAGGCTGAATATGTGCTACAAACTTTCAGATTTTAGGGATGGAATTATTTTCTCCTTTATTAATGTTACACACCTACCTATATGTATAGTTGTTACACTAAAACTGCTTTTATTTAATACAGCCAACTTCATTGCACAAAGAGGTTGTAAACTATGTGAACAAAAAGCCCTTCTGGTGCCTGGAAGCTTTCCTGGTGTCGCATCCCAACCAATATTTCTTAGTGCTTTGCAAGCCTGATTTTTCAAAGAGGGTAGATATAGGCAATTGTACCTTATGGATGCAGGAACTGAAAATTGGAAAGAGGACTTTAATTTATTCGTACTTCAATGTAAGCAAATGGTGTTGCTCGAAACGGAAGCTGGGTCCCCTAATTCTATCTAATGCTGTAATCAGTATATCACACAGCTTCCATACATAAATTTGTCTATATTTTACAAATATATAAAATGCATAAAATGCTTCCTCTGAAGGTTTGTTTGACCAAAGGAAACTATTGTTGTTTATGGGAACAGAACCCCTAATAAGGTTGAAAAAAAGTGGACTAAAGACTGGGCAAAACTTTGCATCTTTATTTTTGCAAATCCATGGTAGTCACTGGAACAATCCTTTTAGCATGATCTGGCACATACTCTGCCAGTGATGTGGCACTGATTTCAGACACAGCAGCACAGAGAGGCCTCAGGATAGCTATTCCCTCTTACTGGTTCACTAGAGTTATTACTAAAATGGGGTATCTGGCAGAGGAAAGTATTTATGAAATGTGGATAGAGTTGGGTTAAATGGATCTCTTTGCTGCTTATTAGAAGAGCTATAGATGGAGGAAAAACCTGAGATTTCCAGTAATCTCAGCTTATTCTTTTTGGCATCTGGCTATTTTATTTTATTTTATTATTTTTTTTTTTACTTTAAAGACAAGCTCATTACAAAATACAGTTGGTCAGGTACTTATATTTTTTCATTCTCAACCAAAGAAAGTTGAAAGGTCTGCAGCATTCTTTGTACTTTCTTATGGGTTTATTTTGAAGTTTTTCCATTGTACTTCTATTTTTTTTTTCCTTTTTCCCATAATAAAGTTTGAATTTGGAAGTGTGTGTGAATTTGAAGTAGCAGACTTAATGATCGTCTCATCTGGCTTTTTAAAATAGTGCAAGGCACTGAGTCACTTCTTACCACTAATAAGTTGCGTCATTTTGCCAGAATCAGAATGTTCCAGTCTCAAAGCAAATAGTTTTAACTGTGAAAAGCCAGTTGTTACCATATGTACATGTGTGCATGGATATATACATATCTGTCTATAACACACGTGGAAATATATATATATATGCACACACAAATATGTCTTCCTATCCAAAGATGATGATCAATCTTGTTATGAGGGGGCAGTCAATTAAAAATCATCATCTCTTTCCACTTCATCCCAGCCTTCAATTTCTAGAAGGGAAGAGAGATAAAAGAAAGAAATTCAGACCATAGTATTTTAAAGGTTATCACAAGCATGAGGGAGAAAAAAAAAAAAAAAAAAAGTGGAGTGATTCTACAGAGGAAAAAAAAAAAAAAAGTAGGGCGAATACTGAATTCATCCATTTTGTGTGTTTTTATTTCCAACATGTCAATGCATCATCTTTTAGATCCAGTTTTGAAGTGATTTCAGCCATATTTCTATGTTTTGTTGCAGTGCTCTAAGGTAAATTCTGCAAAAAGTCATGCGTGCTCCTGCTCCTGGTTTTGTGCAGATGTTTGCTGTGCTGAGCATTTGATATGTTGATTTTGCAGACTTTATCAAAGGGGAATGAAAAGCACCATTTTAATGCTGATTATTTTATGTCTATTTATCTTCTCATGCTTTGCCAGCAAACCTGTTTCGTTTTGCCATCAGGATTTCATCAGGCTGAGTAAGTGTTAATGTTTTAATGGCCCTACTGGTAGAAATTTCCCCTCAGATGGGAAAAGCATACTGCAGGGAGAAGCCAACAGTATGTGACGTGGACAGACAGACAGTACAGCTCTGCAGGGACTCACAGCCAGAGAGGTTCAGGTGCTGGGAGAGGAAAGGAGGGGTTCGGCATCTGGGGCTAAGGCAAGGGCAAGCCTTAGACATTGGCCAGAGATGGCTCTGACTTATTCCTGCTAAGTGTGCTAAACCTCTGGCAGGGCAGTGAGAGTGGCAGCACTCTGAACCCTATCTGAGAGAAATCAGTTCTTAGGGCTCCAGGAGCCTGCATCTCATTGCACTGAGACCCCATGACTTCTGTGGCTTTGTTCCCTGCCTCTCTGCCAATGCTGACGTGAACAACCTTCATTCCTTCTTTTGGCTCCCTGGTTTAACAGAGAAGATGCACAGTCTGTGTGCAAGAGAGACCACCAAACTGTGATCCTAAGATAACTACTAAAAGCAAAGGAAGGGATGGTTTTATTTGCTGTTTCAAATCATCCTAACAACTCAAGGGCTATGGTTATTAATGAATTATCAGGAAAGTCTCCAATAGCTATACCCATTATGAGGGTGTTGAGAGAGGTGAATGCTGAAAAATTAAAGGAGCAAGAGGTTACAGAGAATATCAGTGGCTGCTCCAGAGAGCCCGAGCTGGGCTAGAGGGCAGAGGCTGGCATTTGTCAGGTTACTGAAAGCCCTGTACTGTTAAGATAGTTTTGGTCTTTGTGCTGACAAGTTATATAGCAGCCTTTGGTTGTATTTTCTACTTATGGAGGTTCTTCAAAAAATAGATGTGAAAAGGCAGATGACCTCTTTAGCAGGAACATAGGGAGGTCAGTGACCTGCTTCCCTTAACAGTAAGTCTAAATATCAGAGTCCAAAGGAGAGTAAGGTGGTAATCAGTACAAACACTTAATATGGAAGAAAAGAGAACCTAGATATCTTCCCCTTAATAAATCCATGAGAGAAAACATAGCAAGCAATGGGTTTAAAAACCTCTCGAAGTAGAGAGAGTCTTACTGTGTAGTAAAGCTCTATGGCCACTCAGTGGGTGACAGCTGGTAGCGATCAATGTTTTTATTTCAACATCGTTACTTTCTTACCTTAGCTCATATGCCATTTGCCTGATACTCATACAATCTGTCTGCACAAAACTTTTAAGGAACAACAACAACAACAACAACAACAAAAACCACTATTTTTTCCAGCCTTACATGGGCTATCTGCACCTATAATCTCTGCATGGAAAAGCAATTTAATGGTACATTTCTCTACTGTGATGTTTTGAACAGCTGAACTGCCTGGATCAGCAACAAATTGCAGTGCTTTCTGGATCAAGGTAAGAAATCCAAGGAGGTATGAGAGCCTCTGAGGTATGGATCCTGCACAGCTACTTCAGGTCAGTGGAGGTTATACATGCGTGATTGCTCCTTGCTCCTGTGGATGGCAGGATGATGCTCTTCTAGAAGATATTTGATCTGCCCCAGCATGACTGGTCTTGTGCTTTGTTGCTCTGTGTAAGGGTCTTATAAAAACCTTAAATGGTAACAAGGGATTTTGAGAAGAAAAAGGAAGTCATAGGTAAGATTGCTGAAACCCCAAAGACTTGACAGATAGATTCAGATTAGATATAGAATGTGTATTTTACATGGTTGTTTGATCAGACACATTTTCCAGCTACCTCAGCTGGAAAAATCATTCAGCAAATTTAGAAACAAAGAAGTTTCAATTGAAAAGAAATACAGCTCCACTTTTCCAGCCAATTATGAATTATTGTGATATTCACCTAAATGAGTGATATCATTCTGAAGTTGTAAAAACACAGAAACAAGCCTTTAGGTTGTATATACCTCTTAATACATTCTTAATACATACCTGTTATACCTGTACCTGTATATGCCTGTGAATGTTGAACAGTGTGTATACATTGATTTTATGTTGTTGTTGTTGTTTTTCTGTGTACGTTCATAAATCTTTTCCTAAACTGTTTTTCTGTGTACATTTATAAATCTTTTCTTAAGCTGTTGTCACTGGAAATTTTCTTTCAAATGAAAGCAAATATTTCCCTATTGTTACCTTTCAGTAGGTGTTGGGATTTCTGGGGGGAAATTGCAAATATTGAGAGTCTTCTAGTAGTATTGTGTCAGTGATTCCATGCAGAAATAGAGCCCAACTATCCTGCTTTTCATCGTGTAATAAAATGGGAAGTTGTAGTATTAATGCTTTAATATTTAACTGTCCAGAAATAGAAGCACATTTTATGTAATATGGGGGTTTTGTGTTATCTTGCTAGCAAATGTTGGTGGTTGCCTTCTTTGAATGGAGAATGCATTAAGTTCATGAATTGTTTATTTATTTATTTTAAAGTTGCATGAGACTCATTTTCCTGCTGTTTGTATAATATGTGCTTTTTGCTATGTCCTCCAAGAGGTTTTAAGCCTGTTGGCTATTTGTAGTCAAATTTATCAGACAGTAGAAGTGAAAAGAATTCAGTTCTTACAAGTTGTGTGGGGAAAAAAAAAAAAAAAAAAAAAAAAAAGGTTTCTGGGGAAAAGAGTGAGAAAATGACATAATTTAATTCCCTCCCTCTCACAATGTAGGGAAGAAATCTAAGGTGACTTCAGCTTAAATATTACATGAAAACATCCATGTGTAACAAGGATGTTTTTGTTCCTTGGTCATGCGATAAAGCTTGGGCTGTACTGCAAGTGTGCTAATAGACAATAATGGGCTGCAGACAGGTTTCCATAGGAAAGCAAGCTCTTTTAGCATTGGGGGAATATGCTTGTCCATGCTGAAATGGTATGTTGAGAGGTAGAAACACAGGTCATGATTCTGAGGCAGAATAATGTTCAGAAATGGTGAAGTTGTGCAGAATCCCGTCTGGCTGTTGCTGAGTTAGCCAGAAGTACTCGTGGTGTTATCATTATAGTGGATACATATACTTGACCCAAAGTTATCTGTTTTCAGAGCGTAGCCTTACAGTGAGTTTGTGGCAGAGTGCAGGAAGTTATTTATTGTACAGCTGTTTTAAATTGAAACTTTGAGGATAATGGGAGAACTCTCCATCTCCTCCCATCCCCCTCAAGTTGTCATGCAAGAGCACATTTTCCGTGACTCCATTCTTGTTTGAACATCAGGATATTGCATAAGCCTCTCTTGGGGAAAATAGAATATGCAGAAGCAGAAAATGACCTATGCCCACCCACAAGGGCTATGAAATGCAGCTTCACATATAGCGTCAATAATGAAGAGCATAAGGGGAAAAATGAAAAGTGTGGTCATCTGAATGTTTTAATTAGTGGGGGCGGCAGTATTCAGTTCCAGGTTCTCATGCTACTTTCTGCACAACCACGGGTTTTCCTCCTAATCTCTCTGTTCCCCTCTCTCTCCTGCTTTGAAATAGAGCTTTCCTTTCTCCTCATGGCAAAATGTAATGGGCAGGGGAAGGACAGGATAGGAAAGTGCATTGTACATTTTTGTTGTTGTTTTGGTTTTATTTGTCTTTACCTATAGAAATATAGGTGAAGAAGTCATTAAGGAAAAATGTAAATAAACAGGCTAAGATACTAGGCAGCTTGTGCAAATTACATAGTTTACTTTGGAAAAGTAGCTTTGGTGGCAATATTGTATGACAAGCTTCATCCTATACAAGAAAAGAATAATGCTTGGTAAATTTACATAATTGCTGCTCAGGACAAGCATTCCTAATTCACCCTGCATTCCTGTCAAAATAATCTGTAGTTCAGAGTGTTGCACATATTCGGGTAACACAGTCCTTTGCTGTGTGATTTCTCTGGTTCAGTATTGCAGTTGAAGTCAGTGACCCTGTTCATCTGAATGTCAAGACAAATACCTTTTTTTCAGAATCAAGAATTGCACTTTTGAAGCATTTCACAAACTATTTATGCATAATTTAACCTTCTCTGCCTGGAAAGTTGTCATCTCTGGGTTGAATGAAACAATTCTTTAATACCCTGTACTAGTGCTAGGGGTGTATGGGGCAAGAAGAGCAGGCTCTGGTCTCTGATCAGAGTACAGCCAGACCACTGGAGAAGGTGTACAAAGATACATTTTTCACATGGGTGTGCACGTATGTTGAATCCCTAAGAGAGAAAATGGTACCTCTGCTCATGAAAGCAGAATTGGCCACTTTCACATCTTGCATGTTTTCAGATCAGTAGTCCATTGGGATGGAGCTGCAGCTGTATCATGTTGGAAGCAGAAAGGTAGTGGTGAAGGGGAGCTGAAGTTTAGTTTGGTCTCTTCTGGCAGTAGACCAAATCCCACGGGCAATAAGAGGTCTTAGTTTTCTCTCCTATTCCCTGTCTTTGTCTTTCTTCTTCTGGAGAGCAGTGGAGAAGTCTGTTGGCCCATGGAGCAAAAGAAGGGCACATTGCATCCTTTATAACCCTCCAAATAGAAAAGTGTGTGTGTTGGGTTGTGTGTATGTGTGAATTGACAAACACAGAGATGATTACACTCGAAAGGCTCATTTCTTTTCAAGTGCAAATGAAGGGGATCAGTTACCCAATAAGCCCTGGCACCTGCGCAGCAATTAAAAGGCATATTTACACCATAGTGAGAATCAGCACAGATAGTGAAGTATCAACAGACACTTCATTGATTTTGTGTCTAGTTTCAGGAGGGAAAACAGGCCTTTTAAAAGGTGCCTTCTGTTTGAGGCATTATCTTATCATCTTGTTGAAGAATGTCAACTGACAAATTGAGAGAAGATTGTCTCTTCCTCTCTTGAAAGGTATCTCTCCTTAAGAGACAGCCTGACTACAGCCTGACTGCATAGTGCAGAAAGAGGAGCAGCCTGAGAGAATCTAGTACTAGAAATCATTTACCTGAGATAAAATTTTGATAAGCATTATGGAAATTGCCTCATTGTTTTATTATTCCAGTTAATATGAGCTGGCACTCTGTGTTTATTGCCCCTGCAATTAAATTTTATGGAAGTTCCTCAAAGGGATGTGCTTGAATCTAGTACTTAATGACTGCTCCCTCTGCTGGTATAACAGCTTGTAACTGGAGTAACTTCACTTTCTTGCATGAATATTCATATAGAACCTGCATATATCAGGCCTCAAATTGACTTAGTTAATTGACTTACTTGTAAAGCAACAGCGCTTATAGCCCCTCAAAAATCTAGGCTAATGTGACACCTAAAAACGCAGGAGAGAAGTCTGAAAATTGTGTGATAATAACTGTTCTGAGGGTATTTCATTTAACTAAATATGCAAGTTAAAACCAACAGATCCTTCAGTGTTTGTGTGTGTTAACAGGATTATTTTTTTTTTTCCCTAAGTGAAAGGGAAGATCTCGACATGTTGCTGAGATTCCATCTGATTGTTATTTTTGAGAGAAAACCTCAGCTACCATATGACTTGCTGTAGAAGTGCAAGAATTGAAAGTTGAACAAATTAAGGGATTTGCAGCCTGCTTGGGATTACATCATGGGGTTGCCAAGGATTTGCAGACCTAAATTTCACTGGTGTGGTGGTTGTTTGGAGGAATACTTCAGATCTTCATGAGAGCTGACTGCACTGATACAAAATGGAAGGTGCCTGCTTTCAAATGATAGCAGATTAGGAACTTGAGGGTTTTGAAACAAATTGCATTCTGTTTCATTCAAATTTAGGTTCATAAATGAAATCTAAAAAGTCTGATGTAAATTAAAGATCTTTCAATCTGAAACAACCACAAAAGAAGTGTAAACACTAGCTTCTCTGTCTTTCAGCACTGGTTGAATTTTTGAATGTGTAGAGCCTATGGCAGACCCAGCAGAGGTCACACGATAGCATGTGTATGGTGTGTTTCTGTTCACCTGGCAGAATTCCCTTCCAAATCTGCTTTAACTAGGTTTGCTTTGGTATATTGTAGTTCTGGTCATGCTTGCAGGACATGTGTTATTCTGGATTTTAATATTGCCAGTAGAGGAGAATCATAACAGCTTCTTTTCCTACTCCTTATATTCCTGCTTAAGTCTCAAAGCATTGTGTTAAGGCAGGGACCAAAATTTTGCTAGTCAAACAGTATGTATTTTGGGTCTGATTTCAAAGCTGTCAGAGAGCATGAGACCAGCCACAAAGTCTTAACACTTTATGTATTACCAGACTTGGTTCTTCTCTTTTCCCTCCTGCTATTTATTTTTTTAACTCTTTAAGAAACAAAATGCCTTTAAAAATATTTTCGTTTAAATTCTGATCTTTTAAAGGCAAAGTAATGTGAAAGCAATACGTTTTTGACTGTTTGGATAGTAAGCATTTATGGGGCACACCAAGTCTCTATCTCTGTCAAGCACATGGTGTACACCTTGTACACTAATGAGAATCATTAACTTGAAACCATTGTAAAAAAAAAAAAAAAAAAAAAGGTTATCTTCGACAGAGATAGGTAAGGAGTCAGGAGGATGGAAACACTACAAAAGAATGCTTTAAGTAGGTCATTGATAATACTTTTTATGGGTATGATCGAGTAAAAACATAGAATACTTTGGCCTTGAACCAGAACAGCTCTTAACTGTGAGAGTAAACCTGAAAGTATAGAAATGAAGACTGCAGTTATTTCAGTGAGGTGTTGTTTCCTTGCTCAAATTTGAGCACCTGCTTGCATGGTTTTGTGGAATGTGGCCCCTCTTGGGTAGATCCTGGGGAGGGGAAGGATGAGAAACTGCAAACCCTCTTAGCTCTGTTTGCTTTTGTGACATTTGGCTGTCCTTTGTTTGGCGTATCCTAAATGGACTTCTTGCTTTGTCCCTATGTCCTCACTTGAATAAATCTGTCCTGAAAGTGTTGAAACATTTTGGTTTTTGCAGACAGGGATTCATTCCTGGTCATGCTTCAGTGGAGTTCCACAAAGGGTGAAGTTGTGCCAGATGTTTTCTAGCATGTCCTTCTCGTAGGTCAGGGGATCTTCCTGTGTGCTTAGTTTGTAGGAAAGTTATTCATTCCCAGATGCTTTCTTAATAGCAACCCTGTCATTTGTGATCTTATACCTACTTATATTTGTAGTCTTGGCTTAAAACACAAGAGGTTGAAAATTTAGATTTTGCCACTTTATTTTCCTTGAAAAAATAAATTATTTTGCCATAATATGGCAAAACTAGTTGGCTTATTGAAAAGAAATAACTTAGATTTCCATGGTTGACTTGTCTGTTGGTTTGTTATAATAGCATATGATTTGTATTACCACGCATACAAATAAAGAAAAAATGACTTTTTTATTCTAGGAATAAATGGACTCAAAAGTGTACAGAGGATGTGAAATGTAATGGGAGACAAAGAAAAAAATACAGTAGGTTACAGTGAAAACCTAATTTGTTTTCATAATTTTATTATTTGTTCAGTAATGGAAATATGATGTGGGTTAGTTTCCCAGAAAAATCTCCAATTCCCTCATAGACTTTCTGTGAGGTAACTCAGACTTGTCAAAACCTGACCTATTTTCATGCTGCTGTTTAAGTGTACTCCTAAGCTTCCTCTTAGTAAAAGAAGTTAGCTGGCTTTAAATCTGATGAATTGGGAAAAAAAAAAAAAAAGGAGAAAAAAAAAAAGTTATATTTGTTAACTTCATTGCCTGAATAGAGCAAATATTATAAACAGCATACTGTGTGGTTTATTTTGATATACAGATAGGCCAGATAGGAGAAACAGTTATAACTTAGTTGCCTCTTTTTTCAGTTGCAAAAGATTCTGAGGACTTAACATAAAATTATTTAGGTTGGGTAGTTGTTGGTGCTTGGTGACAGTGTCCTAAATCTAAAGGTATAGTTTTCTAAGAGGAGATGCACTCAATGAAAAAGGGGAGAGAAGACTAAATCACTTAGGGAGCAACTGGTAATTTATCTTAAGATTTTTCCTTAGTAACCGTTTGATATTTTCCATAGCCATGAGTTGGCACTCTTAGGTCTGACTGTACCAAACATTTTCAACACACTGAATACAACACATGGCGGGGTGCAGAGCTGGCAGCCTTTAGCCTGCATTCTGCTGGCATCTGAGACAAACAATTGTTTCCACTGAAAAATGTGGGCAAACCAAAGGTGAGAAAAATATATGAAGAACAGATTTTGTTGCTGTTGGGAGCTTAAACTGGGTGTTTAATTCCTTTGGTTAGGCTTGTGTTCCTTCATTTGACTGTCGGGAGCTGATGTTAGTTATATTACTGCATTTAGGATTGTTTTCAGCTGCTGTAAATTCAGTCTTTTTTTTTATAATAGCTACATATGAATGGATTTTTTCCTGAGATTCCTTCCAACCTGAATCATTCCAGGAACCTATAAGCTATTAACTGCTTGTATTTGAAACTACAGAATCTTTGTGATCATTAAGAGGTCTTTTGATGGTTGTTGAGAAAGGTAAATAGAGGTATTTACTAACATTTCCATTATGGTGAAACATTTAGAAGTTGTGTGCCTTCTCTGTTACTACTCCTGTAGTACAGGGGATACTGCCATGTCACTAGTTAGTTATGTTTTAGTGGGCCGCTGGTGGATTTCTTCTTTCAGGAGCTTAGCCTACTCACTAGTTAATGTCAACTTCAGTTGTCTGCCAAGGGAACATGCTCCTCTTGCTCAGAAGAATAATACAGGGGGAACATGTTGCAGGCCTATGTCGGAAAACTTGCTTGTGAAAACCACTGCAGTTTCTCATTTTATTGCAAATAGGAAATCCTCTAGCAAAACCGTTTGGAGGGTGTATCTTCTACAGTGCATGACAAGTCTGGTGAATGCAAGGAAGCAAATGTAGACTAAAAGCAGACAAGGCTTCAGTCTGTTTTTGATGACAATTGAAATGGCAATCAGAGGTTTTTTGTTTGTTTGTTTGTTTGTTTTCCACAACTAAAATACATACTCTCGGGGCTGTTGCATAAGCTTGTGATTGAGGGAGTCTGTGAGCTACATCTGCCAGATCCAGAGGCTCAAAAAGGCAGAACTGGTAATTGATTTTTTTTTTTTTATTATTTATTTTTTTGGATGACAGGGCTGAAATATCTCCCTTAGCTCTTTTTATGTAGGTTAAATGTGTTTGAACAGGAACCTGAGCTCTTTTGTACTTGCCATTGATCTTGCAGAACATTATGAAAATGGGAGAGGCAATTGTGTGAATTAAGGCTTAAGTGAATAAAAGGGTTAGGGGAGAGATTCTTGTTATCATGACACTTCTTACAAACGGTCTCCAGTGATGTCAAGTAATAAATTTTGGAGGCTTTTCCTCCACTCAGTGCTGATGCTGTTTGAGAAGACAACATAAGGGAACGTAACAGGAAAAGCACGTATTAGGTTACAGTGGGATTTGAGGACACTGAAGCTATCCATCCTCATGATTTTCAGTGAGTGGTGGGTTTTCCTCTTGTCATCCTGTCCTTCCTCCTTGCACTTTATCTAATCTGAGTCAAAATAAAATCAGAGGTGTGAAATCTGCATTGCTTTCTGTAAACTCTGAAATCCATTCTGTAAACTGCCCAGGTGTTGTTTTAGTCTGACACATCTCACCCATTCTAGTGCCTCTGCCTCACTTGACCATTTCAGCATGCAGCCACAGAAAAGGAAAGAATATATGTTCATTGAAGAAAAGCTGAATTTCAAAGTATCTGTTGAGATTACTAGAAACAGTTGAACAAAAATTTTAAACAGGCTTGATAGCGTTCTTTTAAACCACAGATTTGAATTATTGTTATTTCATGTTGAACTGGCAAATGGAATGCCCAGAGAACAAATTGGACACGACTGTGTGATTTGATCAACATTTCATAATATATTCTTTGCATCATAAGGATTCTTTTCTTCATGATTCTTTTTTAATCTGTTTGTATAAATAAAAATTCTTACAGTACATGAAATACGGCATCATTACAGTGGACTCATTTTTTCTCTGCCTATAGGTATAAATAGAACAATGACATCTTACTCTCTGGTCTCCGTGCATCATTCAAACATTACGTCTCCTTTCCAGGTCACAAAGCTTCCCCTCCACACACTTTTTTTTGGAGCACTGTCACAGTGCTCAAGAACACAGAAGTCTTTGCAGCTGAAAGTAATGCCTCATTGCAGGATGTCAGCAAGGTACAAAATAATGAAAATAAAATTTGATTCAAAATTGTAAGATATCCTAATTTCAGGGGAGGAAAAAAAAAAAAAAAAAAAAAGCTTCCTTTCAGGAGTGACTCATAGATGATATTGAATTTGAGGGGGCTATTTAATTTTATTTTTCCTGTGGTTGTTCTTAGGAAGTTTTACTGAAGGGTGTGGTAGATATTGCACATGAGCAAGGAGTATATAGTAGAATTGTCTTCAAAATGAATTTTCATGAGGAAATCATGATATTAACTGTCATAGAATCAGAAGACAAAGATGCTCATATGACTGCAGTTAAGTTGATTTGATTTTGGTTGATGAGAACTGGGCCTGATGATGGGTATCTACCAATTGAATCATAGTGGGTTTCCCCATTGATCAAAGAAATGGGTCTGTGGCTTTCTGGCACTTCCTGTGGGTTGGCTGCTCCGTATCCAGCAGAAATGGACAGGTTTCTAGTAAAGTCTTTTGACGTTTCTCTGAGATGTTAAATCACCCTGAGACCTCGTTTTGTAAATACTTTGTAGTGAGGTTGTTTCAGTATGAATGCTTTCTCTTGTATTTCACATTGAGATCTGATTTTTCTTAGGGCAAGGTTTTGGACTGGATGACCTGTGGAGGTCCCTTCTGATCAACATTATTCTGTGATCATAGAATAATAGCTGATGCTTTTGTACAGACAAACTGCTGATGCCCAAACGGGATGGAAGCACTATCTGTACCTTAGGTATTTATGTACAAGGTATTATGCACAAGTCTGTGCTCTAAGACTACAAGCTGAAAATTTCATTCAATCATGCGGTACACATCCTTAATGAAGGTAAACAAGAGTTCATTTTAACCACTGGGATAGAGGCAGCTCGAGGACGGGCTGTTCTGCTGCATATGCTGAAAGGAGATTGAGGCAGTTAGGCAGTGGTGGGATTTCAAAGGCATTAGTCTGACATGACAAGTGTTGCTCTGAGTATGTGTGGTGTCACTTTAACATGTGATCTAGGCACTACTTTTCAGCACAGATTTAATTTTATTTATTTATTTATTTTTGCCACAGTATACTTGCAAGTTCATTTACAACTCAATAAATACTTTTAGACTTGGAAAAAAAAAAAAAAAAAAAAAAGTTTACCAGACCTCTTTGCTTTCCTGAATAAGCCATTTTTATTTACTTGCTATCAGCTGTTTTAGTAGCTGAGCTTTTTTCCCCATGCTAGCTTCAGGAGTAAGTAATTTAATTGTGGTTTCTAAACAGATATACTTTAAAAAAAAAAAAAAAAATGTAGCCAGGAATAACAGATCAAAAGGCAGTCACTGTTTTGTTATGTGTTTGTTAGGCAGCATCATCTTCCCTCCCTTCTCCTTTATTTGTCCGTTGAAACTTCTTCAGGTATCTTCTTAGAGGTGTGCCATTCTGGGCAACCAGTGGAGAAAAAGAAGAGTTCTGCATGTCTTTTTTCCTTTTTTTTTTTTTTTTTTTTAAGCTCTAAATCAATGTGAATATACATTACCCTAAATAAGCAAGCAGCTGTTCTAAAGCAAGGTTTTGACACAGAACTATGGTAATGACGTACAAGGACTAATATATGTACACACAGAAATGCCCATATATTTTTTCCCCAGGGCCTGAAGGAAAAAAATCCTGCTTGTTACCATGGTCACTGTTTATAATGATAGCATTTGCCTAAAGTTACCACACTGCACTTCCTTTAGCTGGATGCTGTAAAACCCTCTACCCTTTCACTTCTGTTAAGGTTTTGCCTCCCCATTTTGATCAGATATGAAGGATTTGGTTTGTATGTTGTTTTTTTTTCTAATAACCATTGAAATTAATAACAAATCTTCCCTATTTTAGTGATGTAGGGTCATAAAATGAGTGCACACTTTATTCTTAAGAGGAAATCATTGTGGTAATTTTACTGGCAAATACTTACTCTAAGGCAATCGGCAAAGTACTCTTACGATTTCTGCTAACCCAAAGGAAACCACAAGCCAGTCTGTCTTGGGTGGTTCCTGTGATTTTTCTCATACCAACAGCTGATGCCTTTTTTTTTTTTTTTTTTTTTTCTGTTTTTTTCCCTTCCTGTGATGCTGTAGCTACTTCATTTGGACAGCTTCATGCCTGAAAATTGAGTATTCATGTTGGTTTATGTGAGAAACCACTTTCTACAGATACTTTTTGGTGTATTGGCACATTATCTGATACTTGGCTTTCCATCTTCCTCAGTAAATGTACAGGTCCAATTTATTTTTTTTTATTTTATTTATTATTTTTTTTTTTTGGTAGCGTTTACATAAACTTGAAGGTTGGTGGCATTTCCAGCAATTTGGAAGCTGCAGCTTCCATTTTCATTTTGTTAATCTCATCTCTGCAGTTTTATTTATTTATTTATTTAGCACAACTTAAGCTTTTAGATGCAAAGCTTCTGAAGCTTTGTACAACAATGGTATGATACAGTATTGTTTAAACCAGATTTCCTTATATGGCCGGTGTAGATGGGGCTGGACTATATTGCCTAATATGACATATTTTCCAGATGGCTTTGATGGACTGGGCAATTTGCACATTAAGTGATGATCTGAACTGCATTTTATAAAGTTTGTATGTGCAGCTGATTCTAGCTGTCGTAAAAGATGAGCCATGCATTTTCTTGATGGAGTTGCTTGTGTCAGCTGGATTTGGAACACCTGGGAGATTCAGCCACTCCTATGGAACTTAAATAATGATGATGATGATAATAATAATAATAACACTTGACTTTAGAAGTGATGGCTGTTGTTTTGTTCTTCCTCTTGAGTGCTACGTAAGGGTAGCAGTGTTCAATCTGGGGACATATTTTAATTCTCAATATTTCCACACAACTCTCTCCATCTAGAAAAAAACCCTTGTTGTCAAGAATACACAAGTGGCTTGGTTTTCACTGAGTGGCAGTCCTGGTTCTGGGGTTTTGTTGTTTTTCTTCTGAAGTGTACTGGAAGGATGGATTATTTAACTGTTTTTATTCACCCATGCTGAGTTTGAATGTAGGCAAAAATCCCATCCTCTGCCTCCTTTGGAAGTGCTTTGGCTGGCCATTTTCATTTCTCTCCCAGAAGAGGGATTTTTCTGCTTACAAACTGGATTTCACAATCACAGAATCCATTTTCCAGATGTTTGAGTGTACTCTTTCCTAATGTGTTGAGTGCATTAACAACAACAACAAAAAAAAGTAATGCAGTTTGAAGAGCATGTTATAAAGAGATTCACCTGAACCCCTCTATAAATTATTATGTCTGCATTGTAATACGAGCAAGCCCATTTGTCTTGTAAAATGGAATTTATTACTTAATTAAGTTTTAATTTTCCAACCGGTGGAAAAGTTGCATGACTTCATTTTATTTTGGAAAGGGAAAATAATTTTAAATCAGCAGGAATTACAGATAAAACACTACAATGAAGGGAAGTGGAATTCACTTTGTAGCTGATACAGTGTTTATCCAGAAAGGTGAGGATTTATTTATAGCAAAATAAAAACATATACCTTTCATTTTGCAAATGAAGATTAGAACTTGCTGCCTCATTCCCTCAGTAGTTTGTGGTAGGGTGGGTTTATTTTTCTTCTTTTTTTTTCTTTTTTTCTTTTTTTTCTTTTTTTTTTCCCCAATCACAGTACAAGTCTTTTGGGCAAAATACCTAGAAACTGAGTTTCTGAAACCATGATTTTCAGTGCTTAACTCTGGCTGTGGTTTCATTGTTAGTTTAAATTGTTGTATTTGATAGAGCTCAATACAGCTGTCTATAGAGGAGTACTGCTTCCTCTCAATTTTTCTTCATTTTATACCAAAACTACTTTTAAATCAGTTGCACAGTAAGCTGTCAGGAACTGATCCTGCTGAAAACAGATTTTTTTTTTTTTCTTGACTGGCTTAATCTTTGTCACCAGCCTGAAATTGAGTTGGATTTGTATACTCACAAGACAGTATGTATATTCATTTTGATGCATTTTATTATTACAATGGGTTCAACAAGCTTTGGCAGCTGATACAGAAGCAACGTTAAAGTGTTCAGTAACAGACCACTGACTTTCCATCATGGCCCATCATGCTTGAGGCTTGCTCCTGCCTTGTTTTTTATGCAATTCCATGAAGTTGAGATGAACCAGACTTTCTCTGAAGGAGGTATTTTTAATCTAGAACACCTTAACAGTTTGATTTTCAAAGTGGCTCTACAAATACTTGTACGTTTGGCAGGGTGAAAAGGAGAGCTGGTAAACTGCAAAGAGGAGACTGGAATGAGGGCTGGAAGACCCTTAAATGGTTGTTTTTGTTGTTTGTTTTCCTTTTTTATTTTATTTTTTAATAGAAGAAAATACACATAACATTATCATTGCACAAGGTGCTAGTGGGGAAGGTAGTGGCTGTGTGCATTTCATTTTCTTCACTCTCCCAAGTCTCCCTCCCACTGGCTTTCAGGGAAGCTAATAGGTATTATTGGGTGACCAGTATTCATAGGAACTGGCTTGCTTATACTCTAATGATAGTTAAATTTAATGTTGCTGCAGGTGAGATTTTGGATGGTGTGAGGTACGCTCTGTTTCTCTAACCAAAGACCATGGGCATTCTGAGGAACTTATATAAATAGAGGTTTTAATGCCTGTAGCTTTCATCTTTGGACCTTAGAGGGTCCTATTTTCATTTCTGCCTTTTTAAAAAAATATATACAAATTTTTAATATATATATATATTTTTTACTTCCTTTGGCTAAAGTCCCTTGTTTGTGATTGAAATGGAAAAAACAACAAATGTGAAATCCTGTATCCTGCTGGTACTGCTTTCCTGTTGAAGTAGTGTCACATAAAGGCTTATGCTCAGATTTTTGTGCCTACTGCTTCCTTACCATCATACTCAATGTGATTCTTTTAATCTTTCATGAACCTGGAATTTCAGGCTATTAAAGGTAAAAATGTTGCTTTGTGGAGTGCTTGAAGTCAAAGCAGAAGCATGAGGACAGCACTGTGAACAGTATGAGAAAGCATGTTTAAAAGCACTGGTGTCTGGCTTGTTGCTGAATCAAGCCTGACACCTTTTTTTTTTTTTTTTTTTTTTTTTTCCACTTGGCTGTTTTATACATCCCTTGTAATCATGTTGTTTTATAGAGGATTTGCAAAGACTTAGTCTTGGAAACTTCTAAAGAAATCTAGACAATTGAGATATACTAAGAAAGTGAATGAGAAACTGTGAATTAAGCAATACAAGATGGGATGTGTTTTGTCCCCCTCTTTACTGTCCTAAAGAGAATATTCAATCATTGATGTGTTTGAGACTGATTTGTCATTTCATGAGTCAGTTACTGCAGTGGAACTTGGCTCAGTAGTTGCAGGAAATTGCTGTTTGTTTCTATTTTAGCAAGACCCAGCAAGCCATCTAGATGTCACTACTGTATTTAGAAGGGGGTGGCTAATGGAAGATGAACCTTCGTTGGTCCAGTTTGTTCATAATACAGAGTATTTATAATATGGTGCAAAAGGTGAGAACCCATATCTCTGCTGCAGCCAATGTGACCCTTCCCAGGAAGTATCAGCTTTGGCAGGGCTCCTGGGGAGAGCTATGCACTCCCAGGCAGCAATTTGGTGAGAGAGAGACCTCTGCCAAGCCAAAAGAGTAAGAGGAAGCAGCTGTGGAGCCCCATCCTATCAGCCATTTCTGTAAGTCGCTCAGCTTGTACAGGGCTCCCACCACAGTGTCTGATTATAAGAATGCCGTTTCTCCAGCAAAATAAACCCATTTTTGTTTCTTCAGGTGTCTCTTCCCTTGAAAATGACATCTTACTGGAAGGAAATTATTTTTAGAGTAGGGAAGGGCTCTGAATGGCTATTCCTCAACTTGTGAGGCACGCTTTTTGCTTTCCAGTGAGGCAGAAGATTTGCCTGCCTTTCCAGGTAGGACCCATAAATGATGATGCTCTTCTCTACAATCTCTGCAGCTTCTGGGATACTGAAATGTAACACAGATGAGGTTGAATCCTGGAAAAAAAAAGGCAGATATAAAACAGAATGTAGTCTTGAGTCTTACTTTTGATGCTCTTGAGTGGAGCAACTTTTTGTTTTCAGCATTCAGAAAAAGCTACAACTGTGGTGTTTCACCTCAGTTTGATTCTAGTTGTTTTGACTAACTTAATGGAAATGAAACGACGTATTTTTGGTTTAGATGAAGGAAGAAAAAGACTTATACTCCAAGGAATAACATGGATTGCATCAAAGTATGAAAGGAGTGTTCGTGGCATTTCAGTATTTCATGCCCTCTCAAGATACTGTGTTTTCAAATGTAATCTTCAACTGATTTTTGTTATAATATAAACTTGATGAGAGAATATAGTATTAAGGAAAGCAATAAAAATGATAGCAGTAAATCTTTACGGTGTTAATGGATGTCATTTATGGAACCTTTTGCTCAAAAAATGAAGCAATAGTTTGTCTTCAGCAAATAGGTCCAAATGTGGAGGAATTCCTTTCAATATTTTTTCTAATTTAAACTAGGATGATACATCCAGATTCATTACTACATTTATTTATTTATTTATTTATTTTGGTTATGAACGGATTTGCTTTCTATTGTGCTCCGGAAGACACAGTGTAAATAAAAAAAATTCCTCCCTTTTTATGGTAGCTAAATGTTCACATTTGCATAGACAGTAATTTATGGCAGAACTCAGGAAACAGTCTCTCAGCAAGACCCTCAGGAAGGTAAAGGTCAGTCAATATTATGCAGTTAAAAATATCTCTAGGTCTTCTGGACCTCCAGAAAAAAAAAAAAAGTGGAAATTTCTTTAGTCAAGAGAAGCAAGCTTGAAAACTTGACATGACTTCTGGTTTGCCTGGAAGAACCTTGATAACAGAGAGCTGCCATAATCTGACTCAGTGCCTGTGTTTGTGTTCTGTTCAGGACATTTGATGTAGTAGAAACAATAAAACCATCAAAAGTGCACAGTAAAACAAATCTGAGCTTATTTTGGCTTGGGGTTAACTAGACATTTAGTACAGCTGAATTTTTTATCTGATTCTGCCAGCTTTAAGTTTACCAGTGAACAAGGGTTTGTAATTGTTTTAAGCTGTGACTTGATGGATGTGTTTGTATAAAAGAAATACTTAAAATTCTGCTATGTAGTGTATCCTATATCAACTAGAGTTTTGTTCTTTGTGACTGTTGTAACAAAAAAAGGCCATGAAATGCAGATTTATGCTAGAGCCTGTTCTTTTTTTTTTTTTTTTTGGTGGGCTGCATGTTACTATATTTCAATATTCTATGCCTACTTTGTATATTCTTCTATTTTATTTATGTATTTATTTATTTATTTATTTATTTATTTTCTGCCCAGAGGAATGGAAAACAATCCCAAACCACATCAAAAAATGGCTTATACTGTTACACATTTTTGTGCAGAAATCTCATTAGAAAAATATTTGGGTGCATGTTGGGTTTTCAGGAGGATCCAGATCTATAGCCAGTAAGTGGCCCACTCATGTCTGTAGGTCATGTGTCCTCAGATTAGTGTTATATGAGAAAGCAATGCCACAGTGTATTCTTACGTTCTTTAGGTCACGTGGGATCGTTTCTTAAGAATTTGGTATTAAAGTAGATTCGAAAAATATGCTTTTGATGGAATTAGTTGACACATTGTTTTATCTTTTGGCTTACTAGTCTGGTTAAAATACAACTTATTAATGGTCTAAAGTGCTGTATTTCATTTTATGTCTTTACTATAAACAATAGGACCTCTTTTAAACCAATACCTGATAATTCAACTTGTGAGTAATATTTCACTTTAGGTAAAACCTGTACTTAAGAATTTTCCACTGTGCGTAGTGAGCAGGTACTTTGTAGAGGTTCTTTCAATTAGTTTTTTTTGTTTGTTTGTTTGTTTTAAATAATATTTTAAACTTGTTCCTGTTTGCTTGTATTTTTGGCAGCAATTTCAGTCTTAAGGCAAATATTTAAAAGAAATCAATTTTCATGCCAGTAAGCAGTAAATGAGTTATCTCATATGAGCTTTACCACAGGTTTCCTCAATAAAATGAGTATGATGGCTCTTTCAATGCTGAATACTCTGTTAATACAAACATATATACAACACAGAAAGAATAGCTACACCACATCTGTAAAATACAGGCATATGTGACTGTCAGTATATTGTAATTCTTATAGTTAAAGCCCCTTGAGAGACATAAACTACTGAATAGCACAGATAAAGACAAAGCTAAATGTTAAATTGTAAGAAGGACAAATACAAGTTTAGAATACCTATTTAATATGTGCTTTATATAGTGACAGTAAGGGTGTGGTAACACTTAGCACCACATTGCACATCTTTTACATTGCTTTTTAACATTGTCATCCTCATTACCCGGTTACTGGCTTTTTAATTCATTTATGTAAATGAGCTGTTCTAATATGTGATTCTTCAGAATAATACATAAACCTTGTTGACCTTCAGGAGAACGATTTTCTGAATCAGCCAGCATAGGTGATACTTTGTGGTACTTTTCTCCATTCTGTGCTCCTGTCCTCTGGGATTGCGCCAAGGCTGCAGAGGCCCTTTGGTGTCCTAATACTGCTATTTACACACTGCAACTTTCTCACGTTAAAAAATAGTTGAAGAAGCAATGCATTGTCTTAAAATGTTAAACATAATTCTTTTTTTGACAGTTTGACTTCTCAGGCTATAGGCCCTGAATGAGAAGTGCAAGTGCAGTTTGTTGAATATTTTCTTAGCTTGAATGAAGACAGACCAAGAGATCCCCAGTGGCATATGTTGGCAAAACAGTTTTTGTGATGTCTGTGCTTTGCAAATTATGCAAAGAGGCCAGTTGAGGTGACATCTTTGCACATGACCTGAAAAGTGAACCTGAGTCCTCAACAGCCCCAGCTTACTCATTTGTTTTCCTGCTCTTAAAGCCCACCAAGTGTTGGGTTCCACTTGGCTGCGTCTGCAGAGCCGGATCAAATACACCATCTTGCCACTTCCAAGAGTTAAATTCATTTCTAAATTTAACTTTACTTGCTGTCCAACTTGATAATTATTCAGTATTCTGTAACCAGGAAAGAAAAAATTTTCTTCAGCACTGCTCCCTTCTGTTGTCCCCATCAGGGGTTTTGCTTGCAGTTTCTTTGGCACCAGGGTTTTCATTTTGACCTTTAAGCCAGAAACTGGCACTGCTGTGCAGGGCTGCGGTGAGGAGCCGGAGCAGTTTCCTTGGGGCTGGGAAGCCCCAGGAGGGCAGGTCTGTACTTCTGCAGTTCCATATTCCTTTCTGACAACCACATCATACAGTCTCTGTTTTCATTTTTAATACATAGTTTTAACCTCCTCCTGGTTTCAAAAGGCCTTTGGCACATGAGAGTGATTTTTATTTGTGGTTTTATGCTGGTTCTGACTGGGGTGCTCTTTGTGGCTGTGTGGTTCTAGCAATCAAGTTTCAATTTGTTTTGTTGGCAAATGCTTAAGGCACAACAGAAATTTTCTGTAAATGTGAATGGAGGCATTTTATTTTCTTCTAATTCTTAAACCTTTGTGAAGATCTTCCATATTTCCAAACTGTAATGTTTCAAATCTGCACTCCTTTTATCTTTTTGGATTGCAATATAAAATACTTGTACATGTCTATCACCACTTAATAGTGACAAGCAGTTTTCTTTTGTTTTTGTTTTAATCCCCCTTCATTCTTAAAAGACAAGTTATAAAAAACACTTGCAAACCCTGAGGTAGGAAAGGATCATTATCAAAGACAATGTGCAATTGTAAAGAGATTGATGAGGTAGAAGCTGTGTGTGTGTTCATATTAATTAGAAAAGTACTGCAGCATATACTACTGATATTTTCCTTTTGTAGCCACACTCTAAATCAGCAAAGATGGTATAGACAGTATCTGCCATAATGATGTCCATCAATCTTAAGTTAAAAAAATGTGCAAATTTGCCATGTGTCTTTTGGTAGGAAGGAATGAATATTTTCTGACATAATGACTGGCACCCTCACAAGTCCCCAGTCAAAGAATTCCACAATCACATGCAACATGCTGCTCCACTCAGTTGGGAAGGTTTATTTTCAGTAAGCAGAGGTGTGTGTGTGTGTGTGTACACACTGGTTGTTACAGGAACAGAATTTTTCAAAGGAAATCCTTGTATGAATCTCTGCAAGATCACCCCAACAATGCTGGGTACAGGGAATCACAAAACCATTTTCTGTCTGCAACTTGTTGTAATGCTGTGTACTTTTGTGCCATTGGATGATCCTACTTTTAGCAGGATGGGTGGAGTGAACAGTGGCACTTTCAAGGTGTCTGTAGGATGTGGATTTTATTTGAGAATGAATAAGAGTTTATATTTATGTAGCTTTTTGCAGATTTTGCAAACCATCTTTTGCAGGATTGGGGGAAGATTGCGAAATTGCTTAGAAAGGATATGATCAAAGTAAACAATGTAACACACTTGGGTTATACACATTAATAGAAATACTTAACTGATGGAAAAGACCTCAGCATTGTGTAATAGCAATGATATGTTACATTCCAAGATCCCAAGGCATGTTACGGTCATTAATTAACTAGGAACAATAACTTCCTTTGATGACAAGTAGTGTTTCCCCCTGATGAGGCACAGAGGAGTAGATGCCTATCTAAAAGCAAAATGATACTGTTCTTAAAAGCTTTTTCAAATATTTTTTTTCTTTCTTTCTTTTTTTTTTTCTTTCTTTTTTTAATTCACTTTCCTTTACAGGTGTGTTACATTTTTCTGTTTGCTTACTTTCTTTAATGTATCCTTGCTTAAATGTAGTCTTTCTCTGTTTTGGTGATAGCCAAAGAGGGAGTAAAGAACTTTGCTCAGAGAGCAGAAAAGTATTCTGCTGTTATGAGTGAAAATTCAGTGTAATGTTTCAATGAAAAATGGGGAGCAAACACTTGTAAAAAGTGAATTTTCATCAAAAACCGTATTTTCCCCTATTATGAGAATAGTTACAAAGATTATATTTTTATAGTTAATAGCATATAGTTGCTTTTAGTCTAAAGGAAGGATATCAACAAAAGTGGAAAAAGATGGTGTGATATAAAAGAAACAAAACAAAAGCCCTAACCGACAAAAGTTTTCTTGGGAAGAAAAAACATAGATAATGTCCTTTCTCCCTGAATAATCATTATTATGTTATTGTGTCTTTTGCTGCATGCAGCCTCAAGATTACACTTTCTTCCTATGCAACTTAAAGTTTAGTCAACAGGCAAAATATTATATATTGGATGTAGGTGTTGACTTCTTAGGATAATGTGGTTTGCTCTCACAAACAGGAAGAGGTCAACACTGTGAAGCAAGAAGGAAACCCACTGAAGTTCCCCATTCTCCCCCTCTGCAGAGGACAGATGGTTCTTGTGATTTACTTATTTTTTAATAGCCCTTCATGGGATGCTAAAGGAATGTTTCAGCTGAAGAAAGCCAGTGTAGTAACACCATGAATCAACATGCCAGACTGATCCCTTCTAAAGAGGAAAAAAAATGCAATCAGTAAGTTTTTCTGGTTTAGACTGGATAAAACAACGGCTGCTCTTGGGGCTGATAAAGTTTGGAAGCCTTTTTAACATGGCCTGCTTGAAAATCTGTTTTCTCAAATTATGTCCAAATACTCCCTGTGAGCTCCCAGTCCCACCCTTTTGTCCGGTGCTGAGCCCTGCACAGTTATGCAATGTGTCTTGTGAAAACTGCCTGCATGCCATTCCTAGCAGACATCAACCTGGATGTCAGAGGGCCAGGGTAATGTTGCTTTTCACATCGTTGTGGCTGTTTGTGAACAAAACCCACTAAAAACTGCCCATTCTGTGTGGAATTAATATGAAGGGTTTTTTTGTTGTTCTTGGCTTGTTTTTGTTTTCAATCAGAGCAAATCAGTAAGCTCTCCTTTTTGATTCATGACTTTATGAGAATTGGCAATTGTAATGTGTTGACTTTAATAAGGGATGCCTTTGCTGAATAGGCTGATGCCAACTGACGTCTTCATCAGAGCCTGTCCCCACCTTCTCTGCTCATAGCAACAGAAAAAGGTGGTTGTTCCTACTATGTAACCAACAGAGTGGACTGATGACTGACTTTATAAAGTTGAGTGGTTGAAGGAATGCTGTTCACACAGAATCAGTCAGCCAAGATGGACACTGAGGCAATATTGTGCTGTTTTGGGTATGTGACCTGTCTCTAACAGCAGTCACTGATATCTCTTGTGAGAGAGGTACATCAATGTGCAACATCTACTTTGTGTTAGCAATAAATCCTGTCAAGAACTTCTGAATGTGTTTTTCCATTATTATCTTCTCTTCCCACCTTTCCTATTTTTTCTCCTGGGTGGATATTCCATTTTCTGATTATAAGTGCCCCTCCTTTCAGTCTTTACTTACAGAGGAAAAACAAGTGAAGTACTTGATTCATTGAGTGATACATTTCATGTCATATTGATGTTAATCCAAGCTAACAGAGGAATTGAATTTGGAAAAGCTAGTTACTAATTGTTGATGTACATAGTTAACATAGTAAAAATAAAGATCAAAACACTCCTGCCCCATAAAAACAAATAAACTTCAGTGCTCTCTTCTAACAGTCGGGAATTAATATAGCTGACTGCAACTTTGGGAGGAAGTCCAGTCAGGGCCTAAGCTGAGATGGTGATTTTACAAGCTCTCACAGGAATTATGCTGCATTGTAAGCCCTTTTCAAAGTTATCTGTAGTGAGCAGGCAGCTTATCTAGGTCCTCATACAACCCTCTTTCCCAGGGAATTGAGTTGGTAAATGATCCCTTCCTCATAGGAGTAATACTGTTTCCTCTCCTTTGTGGCATTTCCCATACTAGATTAATCAAATTCAAGGGACAGGGTCCTCATTTTTTGACTCCTCAGCGTTTTAAAGTTGATATCTACTATAAGGAAATTGCTGAGAAAGTGCCATTTCATAGTGCAAGGTAAAGTAGATTTGCATTATGCATCTGAGAAGAATTAATTTGATTGATTTTTTTCTTCTCCTGGTTTAATGCTGTTGTCATGACTCATGCTATTTTTCAGACAACAGTTTGGTCCAGATGAATTATCTGTATTATGATTATGTATCTGAATTATGATTAGTGGAGAAATCAGTAAGAGCACGGTTTTAATAATAATTTAGACATTTTTACTGTCAGTACTTGTGTTCTTGCAACTTGTGTTGCCAATTGTGCCTAACAGATTATTCTGAAACACAGCATAGTATCACAGAATGATTTGGGCTGGAAGAGGTCTCAGGGGGTCCCTGATCCAACCAGCTGCCCAAAGCAGGGCTAGCTCTGAGCTCAGACCAGGCTGCTCAGTTATTATCCTATTGGGTCTTGACAGTCCACAATGATGGAGACTGCACTGCCTCTGGGCAACCTGCCCCGTCGTCTAATTGCCCTGCATGAAGAAGTTTTATTTCATGTCCAATTTGAACCTCTCTGGTTTCTATTCATGTCTGTTGTCTCTCGGCTTCTAGCTGTGTTCCACCATTAAGAGCCTGGCTTAATTTCTTTGATTCTACCCTTCCTGTTGGGATGGGCAGGCTGCCCAAAGCTGCATCTTCCCTAGGATGAACCAGCCCAGCTCCCTCAGCCTCTCCTCAAAGGGCAGGTGCTCCAGGCCCCAGCTGTCTCAGTAGCCCCCTGCTGAACTTGTGACAGTTTCTCCATGACTTTCTTATAAGGGGGGCCCCAAAATGGGTGTGGCATTCCAGGTTTGATCTAAGAAGCCCTGAGCAGAGTGGATGAACCCCTCCCCCAGGCTCTGGCCATGACCAGAGCAGCCAGGAGGCTGTCGGCCATCTTTGTTTCCAGGGCTCTGCCGGCTCGTGCCCAGAGGGCGGCCCACCAGGGCCCAGGGCCGTTCCTCAGAGCTGCTCCCCAGGCAGACCGGCCCCACCCCCTCTGCTGGCAGGGCCTCTGCCTGCCCAGGGCAGGGCTCCGCCATCGGACCAGCTTAATCTCATGGGGCTCCTGACAGCCCCTTCCTCCAGGCTGTCTGTAATCCCTCTGGGCTGTGGCCTGTTCTCTAGCGTTTTGCATCACCCCCTTCCTTCCATCGCCCAGGCTGGGGTCAGCTGCAAACTGGGTAGTGCCTTTCATGATCTCATTCAGAACTGCAGTAAAGAGATATGAGTCCTGCCAGTTTTCCCTAATTTCCGTGCCAGTGGGAAATCTGTAAGAAAATGAACCCTGAGCTTCTGTGATCACAACAGAGAAAGACAGTGTGGATTAGAAAAATGCCTTTCAGATGAATAAAGTCTGGTATTATCCAAACATAAAACTTTGAGCCCTTTCCAGCCATTAACTCTTATTCCTGAGCATTATTGTTTTAATCCTTTGGATTAAATGTTGCAGGTATCATCACTGAACTGGTGATATGCCTGGGTAGCCAGGTATATTGTTTCTGATTCCTCGTTTAAAAACTAAAAAAAAATTAAAAAGGGGGGGGGGGGAGGGAGGCTGAATAGGATCACTAGACTATAGCTGTGTACTTCTGTAGTGTATTTACTTCAATACTGTGTAGACGTAAAACTGATTTAACAAATTATAAAGGGAATTACCAGTTAGTGAAATTTGAGTCAGTTTTCACCTTTAGCTAGTGTGAGCAAAACCTGTAGCAGCCAGAGACACTGCTGTCTAACTTTGTCCTGGGGTATGTATTTGGAAGAGAAAATAAGTAACAGTATTTGGAACACAGTAGTAATAGGTGTGTGTTTGGGATGACAGGGGTAATACACTGACATCTCATCTTTGGGACTCTAAAACAAAGCCCTGACCCTGAGAGTTCATATTATAAAATCATTACATATAATTTGGCACATGAATTGATATCTGTTGGCTCATCAAGGTTTGATTTGCCTGGGACTGGATCATTCTGTCCCCTGGAGAGACCATGCTTTCTCTGTATCAAGTATACTTGTATTAGTTTTCATGCAATACATTGCCTTTACAAAAACAGCAAAGTGTTTACTTCCCCCCCTTTCTTTTTCCATGTTTCTGTTTTGTGCAGAACTACAAGTGGTAGTTATTTATTTTTTGTTAAGAAAAAATATTAAAAAGACAAAAAAAAAAGCCTCTCAGGCAGAGAATGGAGAAGAAGGAAACAAAGTCATGAATTCTCCCCTAGCCACCAACACCCTATTCTTTTTCTTGAAGCTTTTTAAGGAAAACATGTATATGGTTTGACTTTGAGTTTCTGGAGAACACAACTAGGACTTGAGAAATCTGGATTGTTTTTAGCGCTGGTATATCTTTGGTGTAACAGCGGATAAGATGTTAAAAATGAGACTAACAGAGGTACTGAAGTGCGTTTTAGAAAGCTCTGTAATCTTTACTGGGCCCATCACAAAGAGCTTGCTCTTTGAGTGTCTTGGTTTTTCTGTTTGTAGCTGTCTATATTTCTGTCTGAAGGACCCATTAGACTTAAAGTGATTACTCCATGCTGTGCTTCCAGTGGTTTCCCAGGAGCTTCCTAGCTCCCTTTCCTTTTAGTGGTATGTGGATGGAGCCAATATCTCTTTTCAGTTGTGCCCAGTGATAGGACGAGAGGCAACGGGTACAAACTGAAGCACAGGAGGTTCTGGCTGAATATGATAGGGCATTTCTTTACTGTGAGGATGACAGAGCACTGGGAGAGGTTGTGGAGTCTCTTCTCTGGAGATATTAAATACAGCCTGGATGCCTTCCTGCGCAGTGTGGTCCAGGTGATCCTGCTTGGCAGGGGGGTTGGACTAGATGATCTTCAGAGGTCCCTTCCAACCACAGCCGTTCTGGGATCCTGTGATCTGCAATTTCAGCATTGAAATTTTTGAACATCATCATAGTTTTTGTGGCTTTCTCTTTAGTCTGCTCAGTTAAATTTGTTTCCCATCATAAATTCCTGTTTTGCATGTGATAGACGTAGAACCTGCTGAACTCCCTGAAGTTGTTTTATGACTTCATGCTTTAGCATTTAGCTTTCTCTTTTGGACAGTTAGAGTGAGCTACAGTATTACCTATTATTGTTTTCTCATTTATCTATTTCCTGACTTTCTGTATGCTTCTTTTAAGCTGTCTGTTTTAACTTTTGATCTCAGAAATCCTCATATTTTTCCTTTTTGATTGGGTTTCCCCTTACCCAATAAAAGCTTTGCTTCCTTTGTCTTTTTGCACCAAGAGATATTTCAGTCCTTTTCCTTCCTTGTGTTGCAATCTGTAAATTTTCCCGTGTGAGGTTGTCCTCATGCTTGCTTACATGCTTATTTTACTTAATGTTAGTTTATTTTCCCATTAGCATCCTGTCTTGTAATAATAACTGACAGATGAAGGGTTATAAATGTAGGGAAACAAGACAAGTTATGTGGTCAAAAGACAGAAGCAATAATGAAGATGACAGCTTTAATATATATATTTAAATATATATAATGTTTATGTGTGGGAAGGTTTAAAGTCTGCTTTTTCTGCCATTTTGCCCAGCATCTCTTTAGTTAAGCATGCAGAATAAGATTTTAAAAATAATGCTAATTTTAAGCTTCTAAATACTTACTAGGAATGGGAGTGATAATTTTCATTTTGAAAATGTGAAGATGATTGCTGTGGTCTCTTTCTTGAAAAGAAGTTGTATAAGTAACTTCACAGAGTTTTAATAATTATATTCATGCTTGCTTCTTTTGAGTTTTTGACAATGGGGAATGCAGTACTTCAGGGGATAAGAAAAAGGGTAGGTGAACTTAAATGAAGGACCAATGTGACATGAGAGTCAACATCCAAGAGGCTGAGCGTTTAGCAGCTCTTGCCGATGTTAATCCGAGTTCACAAACTCACGGAGAACTGTTTAGAATCAGCGTGTGTATTCTTTGTTGTTGGGGTTCCCTCTTCACTCCCTGCTCCCTGGTTATCCCCCCTCCCCCAAGTCCTGTGCCTAAGCCTAAATTTAAGTCCATGAGCTTGGGTCCTAATTCTTGACTCCTGAACCTTAAGTATAAACGTGATGATTCTATGATTCTACGATTCTGTCTTCATAAATCACTGTTCTTAATTTGCCAGATGGACACTGTAATTAGTTGGGTTTGTTTTTTTCCTCTTTTTCCATTTGTTGCTGTAGAGTTGGTTGGCTATATACGTTTTAGTGCTTCCTAAATAATCACAGAGAAATTTGTCTAGAGCTGTGAGTTTTAAATTAGTCTATATATAACTCATATTTCCTATTAAACTTTTTGATTGACTAGTGGAAGTATTTAAAATCTGTTTTGAAATAAAGACCCCAGATATTTATACAATTGGTGATAAGGCCTGTTAATTTGTTTTTCCATAACATAGAAAAATAGTAGCTGTAAGATGTACACAGCCAGTTATCTTCTGTAATGCATGGCTTGTTGACTCAGTTTTGCTTGAAACACAAAGCGCTGTGACAGGTTGCAACTAGTAATGTGCTACTCCACTTGTGCTTTTTAAAGATAAACCTTTTCTCTTAGAAAAGTTAACAGAAATAAAGACAGCAAGTTAATGTAGAAGATCAAAAGCACAAAATTTAAGAAACTTAAAATTTTATTTCTTAGAAATGGTTTAGCAAAGACTGTTGTATTTACTTGTGGATTACCTTTGGCAAAATTGTAAGTGTCCATGAGGCAGAAGTATTGTTGGGGATGATGGTCAAGATGTCCAGCTTTTCTTGTTCCTCCCATCTCAGGAACAGGTATTCCTTCCCTCTCTGCCCTATTCTAATCAAGCAACCTACCATTCAGAGACTGCATGGACATGAATTTTAATGTCTGACTTTTACTAGTAATTAAGCCCATGTTATCCTCCTATCCAAAATTCTTGTTCTTTAGTTAAGAGCATTGGAAGAACATCCAAACTGCAAAGTGGTTTTATTGCTTCCTCACCTTCTATACAGGCAGACTGATGGAGCTATTTGATGGTCCATCTGAGCCTTGCATTGTGCACCCAGATGCCATTTTGCTGTTGGATGTGTAGCTGTGACAGACGCTGAACAAGAAAATTAGTATGGCTCCCTTCTGCGAAAGCCTGAGGATGCATGTTCAAAGGCATTGTGAAATTTGTAGGTGTGAAGATCTGTGTCAGGGAGGCCTCTGCAGTTCAGGCTGATCTCCAGCTTGTCACACTAACGGACAGAAGCCATGTAAGTAGACCTTGAGTCCTGTGATGTTAACCCTTCATTTTTATCAGTTGTTTGTAATTCTGAGTCCTTGAAATGTGTACTACTGAATGCTCTGTCTCACTGGCAGCTGATTTATTTCTGAGTAATGGTGATAGTAGTGATTTATCTACTTGACTAAATGGTGAAAATGTTTAATTTTGTAGTAAGTAACAAAGTAGCTTAACGAACCTCCATGTGGCATATTTTCTAGTATATTTTCCCCCTTGTACTCTAATTTAAAGGGAAAAAAAAAAGACTCCAAGGCTCAGCTTGGCCTCAGGAACAAAAGTGCATCTTACACTGCTGTGAGTTACTCCCAAATTACCATATACATGTTCATCTTATCTCTGTCTGCTTGACTTAATTAAAACACTGGAATGTTTGTTCAGTAGATAAGAACATTTCTGGGGGTTATTTAAATTATTAAGTACTCTGCTTACTGTCATTAAATGTCTTTCCTCAATCCCTCCTACCCTATTCATTGCAGTACATAGCAATAAGTGATATGTGACTATAAAATAATAATAGGTCACTGGTAGATGAAGGCAAAAGCTAAATGAATGCTGAACCTCCTCACCATTCATTTGGAAGGTTTAGTATGTGGGTGTTTTTTTTCTTTTTTTCTTTTTTTTTTCTTTTTTTTTTTTTTTAAAAAAAAAAAGCCTTGTAATTAAAAATCCTGTTTGTTTTACTTTTTTGTTCCATTTTACATACAATTTTCATTCCATTCTCATTTTAATAGGAGCTAGCAATTGTATGTCCTGCTGCCTGCTTTTCCTCTTTCCCGTGTGGCAGTATTTGCAGAACCAGCTGATGGTCATACAGAGGTGCCTCCGTGAACACCAGGCCCAGTGTAGCTGTGTCATGGGCTATTTTAGTCACCCAGTTTACCAGGAGCCATTCTGCTTCTGTGAGGTGCTATATGTTTTTCTGGTAACATTCATGTCTCTAAATACCAGCACTGAGAGAAATTTTGACTCTTCTTTCTTTGAGAACATGACCTCCTTGGATGCTACTCCTTTGCACAATTTTCCAGTGATTTAAACAGTGTTTAAACCTGACTGATGTATAATTAGGCTACTTCATACCCTGTTGAACTGACATTTTTTTCCTTGCCTTCTGAATTGTTCTTGCATTTTAACAGTACCAAGACTTTTGCTTTAGGAAGGTTGTGGATTCTCTCTCTTTTGTCATTAACTTGGGATCCTGACACAAAAACAAAACAAAACAAAACAAAAACAAACAAACAAAAAATTATTCAGAGAGGAAATTCATGTAAGCTGGAATGATACAAACAGTTCTCCCCTCACCAGCTACATATCTGCCTTATTGATTTAGCTTCAGTTCTCCAGGCTGTCATGCTTAAGCTTTAGACTCTAGGATGTTTATAGGTTTTTGGAAGATCAAGGTCTTTGTGGTGCATTTGTGCTGCAGAGAGCACAGGATTTTGGTGAGGTGCCTGTTGTAGCGCTGACAGAAGGAATTCATTTCACCTTATTTCAGTCTCTGCAAAGTTGTAGACTATCTGAAAACATTTTTCAGTTTAGTGGTAGCAACTGATAATTAAATATTATGATTGCTGAACATTAGCATTTGCAGAGTAATATTAATTTGAATACATTTTTTCATCCCCTTTGTATGAAATATTCAGCAAGTTTAGTGTTTTTCCATGTCTCAGATTTAGTATTGCATGGAATTTATTTTATTCTTTTAAATATGAGTGGTTTGATGTTTTGCCTGTCCCTGTAAGGCATCCAGCTGTTCAACCTCTGTGAAAGCAAAGCATTGTTTAATGCTTCCTGATCACCATGTGAATATCAAGTGCAAAGGAAAAAAAAAAAAAAAAACCACTGGTACATCACATTCTTTTGTGTTGTTAGTTCTTATAATTTCATTTGCAAGAAAAAAGAGGGACTGGGAGGGCTTTCTACATGTCATAAGTAATCCTTTTTGTCAAGAGGTTAATAAGCTTATGGAAATTCCTGCTGTTTGCAAAATATGCAAGGGCTGGTAACCAAATATTTAAGGCTTCTGCCATTCATTTTGTACCTGATGTCTTGAAATAAACTGGAGAATACGATTTAGTTCATTGATGTGAGATGTAATAATTCAAAGTTAATTCATAAAAATCCACCATTCTTACCAAGTTAGTTTGTCTAAAACATTTCATAGTTAGAAATTTTCTGGAAGGCATGTTTTTTATTAATCCGTACTTTGCTGTCTAGTGAAAAACATCCTCCCTTAGGAAGGATTTAAGAGGAGCTAAATTTTATTTTATAGCATTTTGCAAACAGAGCCAAGTGGTTCAAAACAGTTAACTAGCTGTCTATGTAGAATTATCTCCCCAAAATTTCACTGTTCCTTTATATGGAATACTGACTGTAAGTAGTGATTGTCATGTACTTCCCTGTGGATAATTTCTGTGGGATCTCTTCACTTAGCAAATACACAGGGCTACAGGCTGCTGTAGGGAACATATACAATACCATATTATTTGAGGAATGGTATGTTTTATTTACACAAACCTAGTTCTGAGGGGTATATATAATTCAGGCTGTCACTTTCTGTTTTGATTAACTGTGCAACTTTAGCATTCTCCCTACATATTTAATTAAAAGATATCTTACTCTGCTTTAACCCCCTTCCCCCCCCCCCCCCCCCCCCCCCAGTGCATTTCCTGAAAGTACAAAGAATTTTCATTGTTCTTTAGCAAGTTCATGGTCTAGGTGAGGCTTTGCTAGACAGTGCTAAAATGCATTGTCCTACCTCACAAGGAATTGGTATCAATGAGAGATATCATCAGGTAATTTTATATATGGTTGAAGGGAGGTTCAAAATCTTCTCCTTGTGCTTCATGCTTGACCTCACCTAGCTGACTGTTGCTCAAAGGTAAGTGCTCACCCAGTCCTCAACAATTTATCCCCATTTGAACGGCCAACCAGATTTGGTCAATGAGCAATAAATATAGGTGAAACACATTTAGGGTGACTACCATGCCACTTGCTACTCTGAGCAAGAAGCAGGATGGCCTCCTACCAGGCTGTTCAGGCAGTCAGTCATCATCAAAAAAGACTCCTCTACTAGGTATACAAAGGAGATTGCTGATATTTAAACAATGTGTTTATCTAGGGAAGGTTTCTAAGGGTCCTTTCTGGAAATGATATGCAGGGCCCAGCAGGATAACAAGCATTGAACAGTGAGGATCAATGCAAAAGCCTCTGCATCTGGTAAGGACTTTCAGCTGGCTCGTTTTTCAGCTTTTCCTCATTCTGAATCTTGCATGCACTCACGCTTTCATCTTTGTATTTTTCTTGTTCAGACATTTCTATGTACAGCTGTTTGTGCTGGATAATACCACATTGTTTCCAGTGGCTTTATTTTCACTGAGGGTTTTCTTTTTTCTTGGTATGAATTGTGTTTCAAAACTACTTGACAAGGCTGTATAATACCATTCATGAAGCTGAATAATTGGAGAAGGGGAGGAGGAAGGGGGAGGAGGAAAACTGTACAGGTGTAGATACACAGGCAGATTACTTCAGATAGCAAGAGCTGCAGAGGAGTTGGCTTATGCAGCAGAAGTGCTGAGGTTATGAGGAGAACAGAGAAGGGAGCCAGCTTGAGAAGAGTGCAAGTTTGTAGCAAGGGGAATAGAAAGAGAGCAGATCTGTGAAGTATTTTGGATGAAGTCCATCGGGAGCTTTACAAACCAAGAAAGATATTACTTATGCTGGGTCAGGTTTCTTTCCACGCAGATGTTGTGTTAGCTCTTGCATTGTCATTATCTTGGATCCCTTCAGTGTGACTAATACTGCACAAATTTCAAGCCTTATTTTCATCTCTGTGCATGCTCAAATGCAAGGAATAAGCTTTTAAAAGCATTCTCTATCACTTGTCCATCCACTACTCCAAAGTGAAACCCTGAAACGTAAAACCTACTTCTCTTACTCAGTTTTAAAAAAACAAGCAGGGGCGAGCATCCCTTTACAGAACAAAATTAACTTGCGTGCTTTGCAGTTCCAGCTACAGAACTGTAAAAAAGAGAGAGATGCTCCTTATATTCTTTCGTGTGATCAGAATAAGGAAAGTGATTTTTGAGCTTCTTTGCGGTTCATCTGCAATAGCTGCTTTGACTCTGATCTGGGTTAAAGGAAATGTAACTGGGAAGAGGCTGTGGACATAGGTACATACCTGTAATAATGCCTCTTAAATGTCTGTCCTGTAAAGAAACTCCTGTTTCTGTTTCTCTTGAAAAACTTAGTCTGGTTCATTTTGTTTTATGTTCCATGCATGTGTTTCTGTGACGTTCCTTTCTCTCCTAGCAACAGCTTATTTGGGAAGTGGCTTTTGATGCTGGATGGTATTTAGACAATGTGTATGCAGTGCCATGATCAAACCTGGCTTAGTGTAACTAGCCAGAGTTGCAAGCACATGGTAATGTCCATAAGGAATTAAACTAAAACTTTGAGCACTGGGCAAAGAGTCTTTCCAGAAGAGCAAGGATCTGTCAACAGAATTGTAGCTCATATGTAATTCCTGTAAATCAGTGAGTGGGGAATGCCAATACTTATTAGACTGTGCATTAAATATCGTTGAACAGCTGTTCTGAGAGCCTTTCATTCATAGTGCTGTTAGCAATGAATGAGGTGCTATGCTCTCTTTCCACATTTTTAAGTGAAGTGTAACAATATGTTTGAGAATGAGGAATAGTGTAAAACATACCATGCTGCCATTTATTTTCCAAGACAATTTTTTTGTTCTGGGGTATCTAAAATTAATTATGCTCGAAATAAGTATTGAGTATACAGTCTCAAGTATAGAATATGGATTACACAGTGAGTATTGTTTGTTTTTAATAAAATCTCTCTCATGTAGCAGAGAGAATTTTTCAGAAACAACAGTTCTTGAGATCTAACCTTACCATTTCCTTAGGGCTGTATTCTCTTTGTTCTCAGCATTCCTTCAATATACTTGTGTTTTAATCACGATGCTTTAGAAGGCTGCAGTGAAAATTAGATGTGATGCTTTCCAATGTCCTATTTTGGAAACTTTGGTTAGTCTACTCTTCTAACATTTCCTCTCAATTCTCTCCTTGTTTTACACTAATGTGAATTAGTTTCTGGAGTTTCTTGTGTGTCTTTACTAATTATAGAAGAGTCCTGCTTGTCTAGTTTAATGTAATTCTGATGCGTATTCAGATAAACTTGTGTAAAGGATCCCACCAGATATCCTGTTAAAGGTCACATGACTCTATTTTTCCCTTGGGTCACCCACAGATGCAGTGCACTGACAAAAGCCCAGGTGCATGCATCTCAGACATCAGCCTGTTTGTACCTTTGTTGACCTTATGGTGTAGAGATAAATTTATCATGCAATGTATGAACTTCTTGGTCTCTCTCAACTGTGGTGGTCTGACCCTAACAAGTAAAAATAATGTTCAGAATTTTTATTTTTTTTTAATAAAGCCTTGGAAAGGAGTGCAAAACAGCATTCTTACATCCAAAATCCCAGGGTTTAGGAAAATACCTTCCTGGAGGCTAGACCTGTCTGTCAGGGAGCTTTTGCAACAGCCTCTTAAATGTCTGATACTGACTGGGTTAGGGACACTGGACTCAGCCACCAGTGAACCTTTTAATTTCTTGCTCATGCCAGACATGCGGCTTCCAGAGTCTTCCAATACAAAGGAACTTAACATTTGAAGGTATTCCCTCTTTTGGTTTACTTTATTATTTGCCAAAGAATGGGATAAAATGTGTTCATTTTGGATCTCAATAGAGTGGAAAAAATTACATTAAGATAGTAATTTTGAGGCCCATTCATTCATCCACCACCGTCTTATCTACCTAACAGTAATTCTGTTCACTATATCATGATTCCTCTTGGACTTTAAAGGTGTTTCTAAAATAGTGTTAAATCCATAAAAGGTGGCCTACAAGCACTCCAGAGGGTTTGCATTTTATTCTTCTTTCAGTTTTTAATTTGGTTGATTTGTGTGCTTCATTTTTGTATATGTTACAAAGACTTGTGATGTCCCTTTATAAATGATTATGGCTGTGCTTATTCTTGTTTTCGTTTTGAAAGAAAAGGGTGAGTTAAACATGAAGTTGTCTATGCTTTGGGTGGAGTTAGACCAAGATGTCTTCCAGAGGTGCCTTCCAGCCGAAGTTATTCAATGATGATAAAACATTTTAATGAAAGGTTCATGTTGTCTTTTGAGCTTCTTTGTCTTTAGTTTGCCTGTGCAGCGCTTTTGCATGAAGCCATTTTGGAACATGAGATATTCCTGTTTTTTGTATACAGGCATTATCAGCTGTGTGTGCGTAGGTCTGAGAATGAAATCTTAAAGACTGTGTCATCTTAGTAGCAGTCACTGACTTATGCAAAGAAAAATATGGTCAGTTGAGTAGCAGGTCCCTTTTGTCACCATGTCAAATGCACTTCTTTGTCCTGTAAATAGATCTGTAGCTCAAAGTAGCAAAGTATCAGCTTACTAAATTCTGCTGCCGTATTTCCAACTTCAGTGTTTCATATTATAGTTTGTGACACAGAAATGCTTATTACCACCAAGTGTCACATTCATTATGAAAGCATCCACTTAGTGGGTGCAATGATTCAAGAAAAGTAAGAGGTCTAGCATGATTCAAGTCATTTCAGCCAAAGAATTAAAGAGGACAGTAGAAGGAATTCTAGAAATATCAAACCAAGATGGTTAAATAGTTTGTAGGACCTTATTTCTGAACAGAATTTGTCACTTGTGCTTAGATGTTAAATTACTGAAGATTAAGAGAAAATATGCTAACCAAAATGATGTAAAGATTTTGATTTTGAGTTGAAGCAGCTCTTGGGGTTAATTTGAAATGTTGCTGTTTTTTGGCCTAAGGTGATTTCTGCTCCCCTTCCCTTCTCTATTTTAACCCAATCACCGAGCCAGAGAATTCAATTACACATTTAGCTCTGCTTTCAGGCTCTTAACATGGTTATGTTAACCATATAATCAGACATTTAAGAATGCTAAGCAGATTAATTGATAATAAAAATATTATCCTATTCAACCAACAAATTACATAAGATCTAGAACTCTGAAATAATGTACATTTGAAATTGAAAGAACAATAGATGAGAGAAAATACACTAAACACTGAAGGAAAGGAAGGATCATGAGGACAGGATTGAAGGCTGACAAATAACCATCTGGATCATCTTGCTTTCAATATCTAGTCATCTTAAAATCTTAGGTCTGGAAAGGACATAAGGTGTGATATGTTCTAATTCTTCCCTATAATGGTCAAACATGTTATGCATTCTTCTTTATAAACCAAATAAGATTCTAATTCTTGACTTTGTGAAAAAGTATGGAACTCTGAAAGTATTGAAGTGTTTTCAATGGTTGAAACTTCCCTTTAGAAAAAATCAAGATTTGCTTAATAATAATTTTAGTCTGCCTCTGGTTAGTCCTTATCTTTTCATGTGTATATGGTTAATTCTTTGGTGGGAGGTACTCGTCAGGCTATGTGTTAAATTCCATATATTTGTTCTGTGGCAACAGAAATTATTATGACTTTGTCTGTTATTATTTCAGAGTAATTGCCTTTTTTCTTTTCTTTTTTTTTTTTTTTTTTTTGGTCTGAAAGTTCTTTCTGTTGCAAATTCAATGGAAAGAATGTCTCAGGCAAGGGGAAAACATGTCAAATAACAGGAATAATGGAATATGCGTTCTCAGATTGTGACACCGGTCATTTCCAAAGTGACTAGCAGCCTTTTGCTTTTATTTTGGTAAAACCATTAAACAGTCAGTCCTGTTCTAAAATGACTCCAAAAAATGGAAGCTGACTGGCTTGTCCTTGAAATGCGTGAATGGGCTGATGCAGGATTCGGCAGCTCACCTCTCCCCGGACAGCGAAAATGCTCTCCCTCCTGGCTCTCCAGCCGAGCCTCTGGCAGCGGCTTTCAGCAGGAATGACCCCGTGCCAGACTCTGTGGAGTCCCTGGAGTGCCAAAGCCTTGAAGATTGAATTTAAACAACAACAAACCAAGTAAATGTAACAAAGAGAGCTTGAAAATCTTCCCTAAGAGTTTTCAAATGGCTCACACACTGATCCAAATGTACTGTTGATGCAATTTTGTTGGAACTGGGAACTTTGAACATTAGGGGATTGCTACCACTGTTTATAAAGCATGCGTGTTGGATAAAGTGGGCTGTTGATAAAGCTGTGCAGCTTTTTCACTCTGCCAGGGGCAACTGAACCTATATGAAGCTGTAGTTCAGAAACAGATTTATTGTTAAATATAGGATGTTGTTAAGGAGAATGTTATCCTTGAATTCATAGACAAAGATGACAAAATTTCACATATACCGTGCTAGTGACAGTAATGGCTTATCTCTGTTCAGTGACTGGAAGTTAGATGAGTCTGAATTTAATGTGTGTTTACTGGTTACTTCTTTGCTGCTTTGTTCGACTTTTTTTTAGGTTCCTCCTAGATCCCTCTTCAAGGCAAAGACTATATGAGCACTTGTGTTCAGAAATATAATTTCATCTTTGTTCAGGAACTCCAGACTAGTTCCTTCCTCACAACCCCAATGAAATACATGATTTTTGCAATATGTGTAAAACTGCTATATAACTAACAAGTTGTTTTTTGTCCTATTACAAACCACAGCTCTTTTGGAAAACTAAAGTTATTGTAAATAAGTAGTTGTTTCTGAGTGTGCATACTATCAATCTATCCAGTCTTAATCTATCTCAAAACATTTCACTTTAAAGTTCTTAGTTTTTAATTAGTCTGGAGGAATTTGCAAGGGTAGCAAATGCATTTGGAGTGGATCTGTGTGTTTGAAAGATATCCCTTTGTGATTTGAGAAGTAGCTATGATGATCCAAGAATGTAAAATGTCTTTGGAGTCCTAGAGATAGCCCATTTTGCAGGCTTAGTTTTCTCTCTCTCTCTCTCTCTCTCTCTCTCTCTCTCTCTCTCTCTCTCTCTCTCTCTC
>CM021697.1:66582778-66609841 GCA_011074415.1 Stictonetta naevosa
TTTTTTTTTTTTTTTTTTATTATTGTAATTAACTGCATTGCATCAGGTCATCCAATTTTAAGTGTGCATCATTTCCTAATTCTTCTTGTTTCTGTAGCAGTGTGGAAATTGTGCACCTCTGAAAGTTGGCACAGATGTGTTGGAAATGCTGTTTCAAGACCACTTGTGGTCTTTGCTTCATATGAAGAACAGGTAGAAAAAGTCAACCAGTTCCTACAGATGCATGTCTGACTTACTGTCATGCACTTTCAAAAATGAGGAGAAGAATGAGGAGACCCATTTCTGAGTCTGTGGACTGAACTTGGGGAAAATTTGACCTGAGCCCAATAATGTGAGCCTTAAGCTTGTAGCCAACACTTTCTTCCATCAGTTCAGAATAGGAAAATATATAACCATTATTCTACGTGTGGTCTGTGCAATTCTGATACAGCTGTTTTTACTGGAAAGTATGTTGTTCGCTTTACCCTTGAGTCCAGAAAGGGCTCTGTGTAATGTTGAATTTGCCTGCACCTTCTGGCATATTTATTAGTGCATCTTCTGAAGTTAGCTGTTCTGCTAACTAGTTCAGTAAGCTGAATTGCTGTTCTGGTGTGTAAATTCAGTAAAGTAAGGATGCATGCCTGTGTACCAGGGAACAGAATTGAGCTCAGATTTAGCATCAAGCTCTGATTTTAGGCACTTCCTACATTTTTTTTGTTTGTGTTTTGTCATTGTTTTCTTGTTTTGCGTTGTGTCATTCCCCCCCCCCCCCCCCTTCATTCTGTTTTCCAGGCACTTCATCCAGTGGTGCTTTCAGTTTCCCTGTTCTGAGACTACTGGATCACCTGGCTTTTATACATTTTTTCCATGGTTCTGAGTAAACATTGAGACAATTTCTGCTCTAGTCTTTGTTCCTGAGAGGTGTTTGGGGTAGGATTTTAAAAAGGAAAAATGAATTGTTTTTACTGATGTTCACTAGAACTCTTAATAATTTCTAGGCTTTAATTTGGATCCAAATGTGAGCACATCTTGTATTTATTTTTTGGCTAGCAGGGCAAAGTGTGTGTTTGGAAAAGGATTCAGATTACACAGAGGCTGCTTGGACCGCTGGCTTCAGCAGATGGAACTGCTTAGCAGATACTAACCCCTGTTCTGTATTCCTCCTTAAATTTTTTTGCACACTAATGGCCAGCATTTAGATAGTGGTATTTTTAATCTCTTGTGTGTAAAGTTGAGAAATAATACAACACATATCATAATCTGCATAGTCTTCATCCACCCTTCTGCAATAATGTTGATTATAAAACCAAAAAGCTATTCATTGATAAAATCTTTCCCGAGCAGGGGTCATTTGTCCATTTCCTGAGCCGTGCATAACTCTGAGAATACTGTTTTTCTCAGGAACAATTCTTCCCTTTTTATAATCTCTGTTCTATTTTCCATATGCTGTCCCTGGATTATTTCCAGGAAAAAAAAAAAAAGGAAAGAAAGAAAGAAAAAACACAACATCACCAGAAACCCCCCAACCAAACCAAAGCTACCAGAACTCACCCACAGTTTGGTACTTTATAGCCTCTGCTCTCAGACTTGCATGTAAGTACCTTTATATGGGATGATTGCCAAACACTTTTCAAACACTGACATGTCAAAGCTCCAGTTTCTTCCTCATGTAAGCTGTTTTAGACTTGAAGCAGCTTTAGAGTCCATTTACTTGATTAAGAATAGTAGAATTTGGTCTTGGCTTTTTCTTGTGCATCTATAACTTAACATGGAAACATATTGTTGTTACTTAATCAGGTTAGTTATATGATTTTGTTACTTGGGTTTTTGTTGGTGGTGGTGTTTTTTTTCAAACAAATGCTTTTTTTACTTCCATCACTTACAAAGTTTATTTGAACTAAATTATATTACAACAAATAAATAGAAACAGTACTTCTGCCTAGTACTTCTGTCTTATGATAGCAACACACGCTACAAACCTCAGATTCTCTAGTTTTTATTTGTTAGAATTACTGTACTTGAAAGCGACTTCCTGGGAAATGGTGGAGCATGGTTGAAGTCTTTACTTAATTATATGCAAAGCTGGCATTCAGATTGCTCCACCGTCAGCAGGATAGTCAGCCCAGAATCTGAGAAAGAGGAGTGCTAGAGAGATAAGTCATGTTTAGGGGAATGGGAGGACGCTGAGAGGCAGGATATGACACAGAGGCCATGGGAAAAAGTAAAAACTCCTAATTTGCCACAAACCCAGATGCTTGTGCTGAAGCTCTCTTTTCAAAGCAGAGATTGTAGGTCTCGTTGAGGTGGGCACAGTGTGGAGGCTCTGCGTAGGCACAGGGGCAGCTATGAAGAGCAGTTGCTGTCTGGGGGCCTTGTACGGTGCACTCACATGTATGCTGCTAGTTTATGGTCTGCACTTAGTATATGATGAATAGTACTAGAATACAAATAATTATTATTAATGTTTGGCAAAAGCAGCTGCTTGTAGAAGCTGGGACAGTCACAAAAATGAGTAATTTTATGCTTAGAGAAGATTTGGGCCTGGAACAAAACACTGGGGATCTAAGGAGGAGTCCTTAGTGTTGCTAATAAATATCCACTTAGGCAGATTTGTCACTCATGTCTCTGAAAGTTTTGTGGCTTGACGAAAAGAATGTTCTTTTATTTATTGAGCAGCTGTTCTTCTAAATGGGTGCAGCTGTACCAAAGTGTCCACTGACACCAATTGCTTACTGATTTAGTGAATTGGTTGCGGGGGGTAAGTGTAGTCAATCAAGTAGAGCATTTTTTTTACTGGGAACTAAGGCATATGTTGTGAAATTGAGAGCTGAGGTTTGCTGCACTGGAGCAGGCACAAATGCGACATATCTGTGACATTGCTGTGAAAGCTTTTGTGGGATATGGAAGTTGATTATAGTTTGCTGTTAACTGAAACAAATTCACTGGAGCTATCTGTTTATTTCAGCGAGGGCATGACCTACCATATGCAACATGGAAGTAATTTGAAAGACTTACTATGTCAAGAACAATACTGTAGATATGTAATAAAGTGGTTTTCTTGTTGTTTTTTTTGTTTTGTTTTGTTTTGCCGTTGTTGTTGTTAGAAGTATGTGAAAACAGGAGCTACTAACTTTGTGGCAATTCAGAGCTGATTTTTTTTCCTTATTCTCATTCCAGAAATTTTTTTGGAAAGTTTAATGGAATGCTGTTTGGCATTTTCTGATGGGAGTGAGTTTGCATGTCTGTTTTGAAGGATACTGCCCCTTCCCCCCAACCATCCCATTCCAACAGTGAACTTCCTAAATTTACACCATTAGAAGAAAGGTCTTATTCTTGTCTCTGCTAATGATTTGCTGAATAGCCCTGAAGGAGGCATTCTATCTTCCTGTTGTAGGGATAAATTATTTAATTGCCTACAAAATGTTTTATAAATTTACAATAAGGTATTTCAACACAATCTTTGGTAGGTAATACTGGAGCTTTTGATCCTTATCCTAAGGACTTTTTGTAATGGTGAAATTCAGGAAGACGTTGCTTCTTAAATTCTGTCAAAATTGAGCTGAAATATTGGAAGATATACTTTTGGGGGAGATTTTTTTCCTTTTATAAATGACTACAATTTCTAGAAGATAAGTAACTTTTCTAATTCTGCATGCCAGTTAAGTGGTATGCTGTTTTAAAACATCTGGTTTTATTAATAAATAATAAAGGTAATCTGATCTTCAGCTACTGTTGCACTGTTGTCCTTGAATGAAGATGCCCACTTTCCCTTTCCTCATCTGAAAAGGAAACAAAAGTCTGTCTTGTAATCTGGTAGGAAAGTTTAGTTGCTCTTGAGAAAATGGTATCTTAAGGTCTTAAATTTCTGTCCATTTCACAAGTGTGGGTGGCCAGGTTGAGGAGGGAATGCACATTATGTTTTCAGTGGAGGAGAAGAAGGAACATTGGGTGCTCACTACTTACTAGACAGCACAGAATCCACAGACGAGTGGTGTTTTAAATGGCTCCATGCTTCAGACTTCTGGATTACCCTAAGCAGCAAACTCTTTGCCTCTTGTGAGCCAAAACCGAGAGGAACCCATCTTCCATGTGCTACGGTAACATGCCAGATGTGACCTGTTGATGAATGCACTTGGCGATACATCAAGCTAGCTGTGTACTTCTAAAATAATAATAATAATAATAATGCTTAAATTCATAATTTTCTAACAGAAGCAACTTGATGCAATTCTTGAATTCTTTGAGATAGTGCTTTATTCATACAAGCTCAGGAAATGCTACAGCTGCTCGGTGGTTTTTATGTCTTTTTATTTATTTTTTATTTATTTATTTTATCGCATGTGTATCCAATTAAATGTTAAGTTAGATTTAGATTTTTTATGTTGTTTTGAAGACTTGTGTTAAATGAAATTATGAACCAAATACTAGATTTTTTATGTTGTCCATTTTCAGAGGGATTTTGTTTGGTGGAGATTTTTTAAGGAGAAAATTTAACTACCCCTTAATTTGTTGTCTGTACTGCTATTTACATATGGGTGCTGAAACTGGCAATCCCTCTAGTTTGTTGTGGCCCTGAGAGAGGCTTTTGAGATCTCACCACATAGCAACTACCAGGGGCATAACCTTGCCAGCACTTTCAGAAGGTGACAAATTATCTTCTGTTTGGTAAATGTCTGCTAACGTTTACTGTCACAGATTTTAGTGCTGAAAAAGCTGATCACATGCTCAGGGTACTTATCAGGGTACTTCATCTCAGATAACTGGGGTGTTTTAATCTCTTTCCAACTGAGTGTTTTTTTTTAATTATTATTTTTTATTTTTTGTTTATTTCACTTTAGTTTGTTTTTAATATTTCAAGGTTGTCCAGGTTGTCAGGTTGTCCTTTTTTATCTTTTTTTTTTTTTTTTTTTGAGCTCTCTTAGACCTCACTTTGAGAAAGTTATGCTGGTGGGTTTTTTGTTTGTTTTAATAGAAGTGCCATTCACCTTTACATTTTCTCCCTTTTATTTAATTTATATTTGGAATAAAATGTATGAAGTGTTTTTATACTGTACCAGGTCGTGGCAAGCAGATTGATTAATATAGATTAAAAATTTGGTCCCAATGTAAACCACTGAGGTCAAGCAGAGTTTCTTTTACTTGTTACAAGACGTTGTCAATGCCACTGTCAATGGGTAGAAGAAAGGACAAGCTTCTCCAGACAAGTCTGTTTTCCTTTCTGTCTGTTAGTGCTTAACTTATCTAAAATTCCCAGAAATTACTTGTTGATTTAAATTCTCCCAAGGATTATAAAAAGCTGGGAATTTTGAGGTCTGCTTATTTTTTGATGGCATTTATAATAAGGTGGAAACTTTCCTTAAAAAAAAAAACCACAACTATTGCTGTTAACATTATTCAGTAAATGTAGTAAATGTAGAACTTTTTGCAGTGTATTTTATATGTTTCTGTTGTTATTTCCAGGCCAGCTACTAGTTTCCTTTCCCCCATGTTCCTACAGTAGACACAAATACACCTTCTCTGTTATGCCTGAAGACACCCCACATCAAGGACAGAGGAATGTTTTTGCAAATTCAAAATGGCAACACTTCTTTGATAATTTCCAAAAACATTTTCTGTTTTTGTGACCAACAGAATGTTCATTTGCATGCCTTACAAGTGACACTGTTTTGTGGTGCCACATACTTTAAAGAGTGAGGTGAAACATCTGGAAGGCAGAGGCTTTAAATTAATTTGATATGCCTATCAAGAGAATGTACTCTTTTAACACTTGCAACCCTGTATGTCTTGGGTCATTACTGTTTTCATTGGTTTCTTCTTTTCTGACATTATGTAAACTATGGTGATACCTACTTTTGAATAACATGTAGTGAGTGCATACTGAGAATGTAGGCAATGCACAATGGCATTGGTAAATATGAGTGAATACAATGTATACTTCCATAAACTACTGCAGTGTGTGGAGGTCCATATATAAATCTACAGACAGTGGGCACAGATATTTTAGGATTATTGGAGGATTATTGTGGAAAACACAAAGCTGTACAATATCTATTATTTTATATTTTCTGTATTTTATTTTTGTTTGGATACCAGGGACCATTTAAAATCAGTATGTATCTAATTATTTTGGGGCAGGGATGGAGTCTGATAGACCTGAAACTCTTCCATAAGTTTGTGGAGTGGTATATAACGTAATAAAAAACGTCCTTAAAAATGTCATTTTTTAGGGTAATGCTCTGCTTTTGTCGTTGCAGTAGTAATAGATTATCTCTGGTTAAGTGTAATCATATGATTCTTACCAGGAATCTAGTTCATGGTCTCCTTGTTCTGGCCATGACTACCGGAGTCTTGGGTCTCACCATATGCAAGAGCTTTGGCTCCCAATCTACATTTCAGATAATTTCTCCTTTTGTTGTCCTATGAAATGGTTGAAGCAGATGTCCTCCTTCAGCTGCTTTCCCTATTCCCTTACTCCTTTTTTTCTTCCTTGCCCTTATTACAAAGCAATTATGATATTTACTACTTTTCTATTTAGTCCTGTGTTTGTTCTTCTGAAAATTTATCCTTCTGCCACAATCACACCAAAAACAGTGTATAATTTTTTCAAGTCCCAGTAGGTATTCTTTATAGAAAACTTTATTCGAAGCCCATGGGAGCAATCAAGCATTCCTGCTTTATGTTGAACAGCTGAGCCCTATACCTTGCTTATCCTCTACAATATATATTTTTTTCAGATCTACTGACATCAATAGTGACAAAAGAGTTATTTATTTGGGGATTTATAGTCTCCTTCATTTAGCTGGACAGTGGTTTTTGCACAGTAACTTCATTTATGTGTGTTAAACAGGTAAACCTATGTAAAAGCAGAACAAGTTCAGTTTATTTTATTAATCTGTCTCTTCGTATATGCACAGCAGTGTCTGGCATTTAGATGTTGGATTAGTTTCTTCACTTTGTTGTGGAGATGGGTGCCACTTGGTTGCTCCTGTTCTTGGCTCTGTTTCAATGCAGTCTGTTTTGCAGTGTATGGGAGGGCATGGATTTTGTAGTTTCACGAAGAAATAAGGAAGACCCCAGCGTCTGGGGACAGGGTGCCTTAAAATATGTTTGCTGTTGGGTCTGCAGATGGGAGAGAGCAGTAAATGTCAAATACATTACATAGCCAAAACCTAAAATTGCTAAGAGAAGAAAATAACTTGTAATTGAATTCTGTAAACCAATAATAATTTTAAGCATCACAACTGTTTTAATTCACCGCTCTTGACTATAAGTCATTTCAGCCACTGGTAAACTTGAAGTCTGTGGAAACTACCTGAATTGTGGGCTAGGGAATATCAGTGATGGGAAGAGAAGCTTTTCAGCCTATCTGTTTGGAATTTAGAGTAGTCCCTAATTTTTAGTTGCTGGATCACCAAGCAGACGCGTATCGTAAAATATATATGCTGTTATCATTTTAAAGATAGGCAGAAAAATAAATGGAAAACTTTTTTAATTTAGAGGGGGGAAAAGAGTAGGAGGCTGGGGGCAGCACTGCTGTGCCAGTTATATGTGAGCTTAAAAAAACAAAATAAACAAACAAAAAAAAATCAATACCAGCCCCAACCCAACCCTTTCAATAGCTTATATCACCATGTATCTGTTTATTTCTAATGGCTCTTTTAAATGACAGATTCATAAACTGAAGTATCCAAAACATAGGCCATGAAGTTTACTTTGGCCATCTCAAGTAAATTTTCCTAATCTAAACATCAGCAGTGCCTTTCATAAATCAGTCCAATGACGTCATCTTTTCAATTAGTGAGCTCAGTATTTGCGCTCTGGTCTAAAAAGCTATTTGACCAGTTAATGCTTTAGGGTTTTGTAGTAGTCCAGACTTCTCACCAGCCGTGGTTCCAAGTAATGTGCTTGCAGTGGGAACACATTTATCAATAATTGCCACTGTTTAAGTGCAGATAGCAGACAGTGATTAATTTCTGGCCTCCTTTATTGCCTACTAGGAACAACAGGCATTGTCTATAGACTGAAATTGTTTATAATATGTTCATTTTTTGTTGTTTGGAGATACAGACATCTACAATTGAATAAGTATTAGCTGTATTTCTGGGAGGACAAAAAGAAGAAAAAAATACTGGGGAGGCTGTGTTTCCAGGAAAGGCAAAAATGAGACAGTGGTAGAGCTGGAAATGAATCACCTGCCAGCCTGTGTGATAGTGTGTTTTATTTCAAACAACCTGTTTGAACTTCAGAAAAGGGCTACTTCAAAGAGACTCAAACTCTGTCTTCCTTTCCTGCGTGCAGGAATAGAGCCCCTGCAGGGAAGCTGCCTGTAGTGCTGGGCAGGGGAACAGTTCATTTAGAGCCTTTTTTTTTTTTTTTTTCTGTAAATAAAAATGCTTCCTCCGCATGCCACAGAAGCAAGAAAGAGGTTTATTCTGATAAGGTTTTAGCAAAATCCACCAACTGCCAAGAAACAGTCAAGCTGAGAAACAGTATTCTTTCTCTTAATCGCACCTTCCTCTCCCTATGTGGAAATAACAATAAGGGCTAACATGAGCTGAAAAAAAAAAAAAAAAAAAAAAAAAAACCACCACAGGAAATTCAGAGCTGAAGCTTCATTCCTATTCTTAGCTCACCCTAGCAACACATCTAGGCATTGCAATGCAGATGCTACATAAGGTCACCTACTAGCAGTCCTGGAGTGTCAACTGTGATTGAATTCCCTTAAAGATAAACCAAAAATTATCTTAAACATACAAACTATTCCATATTTGTGTGTATGATGTATGGTTTTGCTTATGCTAATGAAGAGACTTGCACCAGGAAGTGGTTACGCGCTTGGCTTGAAATGTGCAAATGCTTGAAACCTAGCTCTGTGAATCACTTTCTTTCACTGTCCTTTGAAGCAACCTGAGCTTGGGTTCCCATTATACTATTTCTGTTCTTCAGCTTTCTACACACAGTGGTCTTTCACCAGACCTCTTGCTACTTATCATTGGTATGTTTCAGCTTGTTGATAGCAGGAATGTTGAGCTAGATAGTCCTTTTTTTGCGTTTTTTTTTTCTAACTTATTTCTGAGACAAGTTAGAAGTCATAACAATAGTGCCATTGGCACTTGATATGGCTTGATATTAATTTAGTGAAGACAATTTCTACCATAGGAATATGCCACATGTCTCTCTTGTGAGCAGTGTTTTCATTATATATTGCATAGGACAATTTCCAGTTTGGTACAATCAAAGATTATGTTGGGTTTTGGTGGTTCACTTCAGGGAGATTTTCTGTATGCTGAATTGTATGATGGTCTTGACTTAGGGATACTGTTGTGAAAATATTAGTTTGGTGATTTTGGTCCTTAAAGAGAATCTCCATTGTTTGCATAACTTGGCCAAAATTACTAGGCTGCAGAGATGTTACAGCCTTCCTGGGAGAAGGTCAGTCTTGGAGCACTTTCTGATAACCCAGTGGCAGCAGAGCATTGTCCAAATTTTGGTGAGTGTTTGACCATTTGTAAAGAAACAGAAGACTGAGTAATTTCTGGATTGTGTTAAATCAAAAAAGCAGAGCCAGTATGTTTCTCTGAGTGGCTGAAATATTGGATTCATGCACTATCTAGTAACTGTAGTAGGTAGCTGGTATATCAATTGCACTGCTGTGGCTTCTGTCTGACCATGCCTTATCTCCCTAGTACTACCGGTTGCAGGGCAAGTACCTTTTTTCATCCTTTATGCAGCAGCTTTTCACGTCTGAAGCAGAGGCCTTCTCCTTTCACTTGGGTCACTTGAACATGCCAAGGTCAGCCTGTGTGGGGAGCAGAGTTTGAGTGTTAAGATTTGCTCCATGCAAATAGAAAGAGGCAGCAAAGAGGAAGCTGTATCTCTGGAGACCAGTATTAAGTACATTCCAAGGGGTATTTTTACAAGTTAAATCAAATACTTTAAAAGAACACAAAAAGTAACTTGAGCCTGGAAAGCTGATAAGATAGAATTTGTGTGGAGTCTGATACCTGAGTCTGGGATGAAAGTGGATAAATTGGCCTGCATACAGGTGAGTCAAGGTAGCCTGGAATAACTGCATTCCAGAAAAATGGTACAAAGTTGGCTTTTCAGCACAGGAAAGCAAAGCTAGTGACAAATTCAAAAGATGTAAAATTTTTCATGGGTTCTTTTACTGAGAGAGTATTACTAATATGGCAAGTGCTGATTTTCCAAACCCACTAAGAATGATGAACCAGAACAGATATGACAACTGTGTGGAAAGATGTTCTGATGTGTAAAAAGTAAAAGTTTACACACTTGTGGTTTTTTGTTTGTTTGTTTTTTAATGTATATAGGAATCTGCATCTGCACATGTCCTGGAAGGAGCAAAGGATTTGACATATAAAGATAGAAAGTTGTGATTAGTGATGTGTCACATATTTTGATAGTTCAGCAACAACGACAGAGAGGGAAAGATAAATGAAGTGAAATAAAATAATATATGGCTAACTCCTGACCAAAAGTTGATAGCGGCAGACTGTATGTTCAGGGAACAAATTTTCTTTGTCACCAATCTGACTTACACAATAAATTAAATACAGATTATTTATTTATTTATTTACAAGGTAATCCAAGCCAATCTAATCATACAGTTTCTGATAAAACTATAATTTCTGAATTGTGCTCTTGGAGAACTTTTTGTAATTCATGAATTCATGTTATCTACATAAGCTAAGGATTAAAAAAAAAAAAAAAAAGCTACAGGAAGCTTAAGGACACCTAAATCTTATTGTCAATTGTACTATTGTATTTATAGTAAACTGCCTTGAGCTACATTTAATGGGTTGAACAATTTCTAGGAACTGCAATTGTAACGAATGAGAACAATTGCATATACCTGGTTTCAAGAATGAAAATGTTTAACAGTTACAAAAGAAACTGCATTTCTGAGACTTCTATGGAATCATGAGTATACATGTTGTATGTCAGGTGCTGCATTTTTCCTTCTCTGCAGCATTACCAAATACAGAGTTTACTGTTTCTGATAACTTTCTGAGGAGCCTGTGATGAGTGATAACTGTGGCAACCAGACTTTCTTCTTATAGTAAAGTTTCTTGTTTAAGCTTAACATCTTGGAAAAAAGGTCTGAAAGCAGAACATTTTATCTAGGCAAATATCCTATTTGAAGCTCATTCTCCTTATGTAAGCTTATGTAAGAACTTTCCCCAGCAGAATAGAGTTCTTGTGTGCAAGAGGATAATAAGCAGCTTATCAGCTCCCCTAGATTTTTTTTTTTTTTAGGTTTGTACTCGCTCAGGCATCCTTTTCAGTTGCGCTTTCCTTCACTTGTGCTGTCCAAAGACATTTTTACCATACCTGGAGATTTCAGGTACCTCCTGGGAGTACACTGCTGCCTCAATGCTTTGTGACAGCCCCTAGCGACAAGGCAGGAGAGAATCTCCTTCCTATTTTATTTTTATTTTTATTTCTATTTCAATTGCCTGTTGCAGATCTTGCAGTAAACACCCTAGTACCCAATGCTGGTTGAAGAAGATGGCCAGGTCTCTGTCGCTGAGTGTGATGGGGGGATGCTGTAGCCTGAGAAATGTGAGACTGGGGAAATGGTGCTAGTAGCAAGGTCCTGACTTGGACCTGTTTGTTGGTCTCCACAGGGAGACACTGAGGGACAGGAGGATGTGGCTCTGCCCAGCTGACACAGTGCAGGAAAAGCCAGGGGCGGTGGTGCCTGCAGCATGCTCCTGTGCACATTCCAGCTGGGCTCCCACACCTCAGTGGCTCAGAAGGTGCCGGCGCCCCATGCTGGCTGCAGGAGCAGCTCCAAGTGGATGCATCTCAGATCTATTGTATTTCACCTTTTGGAGGGACTGTGCTGCCTGTTGACCAAATAGGGGGCCAGAAGAGTGGTTGTGGGTCTGGCTGGCAAATGATTCTGCTGGATTATTCAGCAGTCAGCTTTGTGAAGAGGGGGAAGTTTTGTTTTGAAGGGGAAGTATTCAGTGTGCGAATAGCTAATAATGTCAATTCACTATATAATTATTTAAAATGTTTAGAGTCTTATTTATTAATAAAGTTGCTATGTCAGTGACCTTTGTAATACCTAACTTATTTCACTGTGCTGTTAATTTTTCTGTTCTTGGATTAAATTTTTTAGCCTTATTAAATTCTCTTTTGCTGACAACTGGGGAATCCTGTTCTGTTTTCCTCTTGGGTGGGAATCATCAGTACAGCAGTCTGAATAGCTGGGGAGGCCGTGAAGTTCAGGGAACACTGATGCTCAGCTCTTTAAATGAATGGTTTGTAGTAGTTGAGCTTTTGGACTCAAGAGTTCTCAAATGTGTTCCACATGGCATGCACAATAGTTTTTCACGTATTGCAGAAGAAGAAAGTAGGTCTGAGCAGGTGCAAAAGTGAAGTGTGAAAAAAGTTGGAAAAGAAATAGATTCATTTCTGTGAGTAAAAATCAGGAAATATGTCCCACTGCATTTCTGTTGAGAAATACTAAGTTTTCCATGGAATGTAGAAGTGAAGCACATCAATATAGTCTTGGCCATGCTTTTGTCACATAGGCATGCAAGTGAATGGAGAGATGTTTCAGGCTCTTAGGAATTCAGAATTGATCTGCAAATCCCTTTTTGCATCTTGTGATTGACTGAAGATTTGCATCTTGATTGACAAAGATTTGCATCTTTGCATTGACTGAAGGAGCACAAATCCTTCTTACATCTCCATAGTAAATTCTGGAATCGTTTTAATCTTTCTGTTCAGTTTGTTAAGATCAGTTGCAATGTGTGGCAATGTGACTTTTAACTTAATAACGGTTTCTGCTGAACCATGAAATTTGCATGTATTTATTCTCAGTGGTTCTATAGATAATGCCCTCCAATTTCCACTTCTTAAAATAATGCTAAATAAGAGAATCTGCCTCTCCTTTCCCTACACCTCTCTTGTTATTCTTTGAAAGTGGCCTTTAACACCAAAGAAAAAGGCACTGTTGGTACTTTATCTGTTTTAAGCAGTAGTACTAACAAGCTTGAAGTGCTGTCAGTCCAGATTGTTGGATATTTATCATGTTAGTTGGCCATTAGCTGTTAGGGTCAAAGCCTAAAGATTTTTTATCTTCTCCCTCCTGTGATGACAGAAATCTGTATTTTTAAGACAATAATGTGGAATTACCATTTTCCTGTCTGAGACCTCAAGAGCTTCATTTTGTTTCATACTATTTATTTATTTTTCTTTAATGACCCTTTTACATTCAGTAAAGTTGCATTTGTCTTTGAACAACTAATGATTTATTTGGGCCAGAAGCTATAGGGAACTGTTGGCTTTATTAAACACAGTGATAAGGATCTCTGAAATTGCTCTGGTAAGGTACCTCATGTACTTAGTGGGTCTTCATCTTGCTCTGTAGGAGGTTTTTAAGTTTATAATCTAATTTCTCAAGCATTCATAGCGGTCTGTTTACACACAATTTGGAGGTCTGTCAGATCTCTAAAAATACCCTATTAAATTATTGCAGCTAACTTTTAATGCGGGTCATAATTAGTTACTTGTTCCAGAGGGGAATTAAAATCAAGCTGTTAACCTGTACTTCTCATTGAAGAACAAAAAGCTGTGACTAATTGTTCTGACGGTATGGGACTCCTGACTGACTCATGGTGCAGGAAGGGGACTGTTTGAAATACAGTCTCTTAGGAGCAAGCTGTGTGTTGCATCCATGTTGTGAACTTAACAGGAAATGATGATGCCTTCCTGGCCTGGAATTACTGGCTAATTGTCTTTCAGGTCACAGATGCTGCACTAATACCTATGTGGTAATTTAAAATCTGTTTTACCTAGTGTTTCTTGAAAGCTGTGATGCAACACCGAGGTGATATAAACTAACTGCTGTGGAAAGAGGAGCCATTAGTGATATATTGGGAACAATGAGAACATGGATAATTCAGCAACTTTGATCTTTCCCAACTTAAATTTGCCTTATCAAAACCAGAACATTGCAGTGCAATCTCAAAGGCATTGTATCAGCCAATTCCAAACTACCGCAGTTATCAAATTATACATTTGGCTTGTAATCCTATTGACAATATTGACAATAGTACTCATCATTGCTATATAGAACAAGAGCATCAGAGTTGTGGTGAGCATTAGTCTGTGCGTATGACTTCTCTGCTGGCATGTTCTTCTCTCATTGCCTTACTCATCCTCTTGATTTAATTTCTCCACTGCAGTCTGTAGCACTTACTTAGCAATTCATTTGTAACTTTGAAATTATTGTTGTAATAAATGTGTGAGTGGCACACGCTAATCTTGATAAAATGTCAATTGCTTCAACCAAAATTCCCAGATGAGCTCTTGGATAAAAAACAAGTGCATCTTTCAGTATTAAAGGGAAAAAAAAGGGGGGGGGGGGGGGGGAGGGAGGTGCTTTACACATGAGCTTATTAACATAATGAGAGAGAGGTTCCATTAAAAAAAAAAAAAAAAAAAAAAAGACTACAAGATATATGGTCCTGGACAGGAATATGACGTAGTAAGTAATTTTAACAGAATATTAATATTGAAGGTCTTATTTGGCTTAAGAAAGACAAATAGAACATAGAGTTACATCTCTGTATATCAATTATGTACTTGTTCTGAGATGCTGTGTATAGGAAGAGAGATTTACTCACATTCTCTGTGTGTTAACTAAAGAAGAAAAAAATGTAGAATGTATTATGGTGAATGTACACTGACCACTGTCAGAAGGATGAGATGAATAAGATTTTTCTGAACAACTGGCAGACCCATTTGCAATATGCATCTCTGTTTACCTAGGTGCTTGAGGGGATACCAAGTGGTTGACGTGCTTTTTATTTTAGGAGATGGAGAGTAATTAGAAGGCAAACTTTCTCCAATATGATTGTGGTCAATAGGAGGAAAAGGATTGAGCATACCAGGCAGCAAAGCAACATAAATGAGAACAAAGTAAAAAAATGTTGAGTTTTATGTGTATATTTATATATGCACATACACAGGATGTGGAAACTGAGTCAAGCAGCTAAGGTCAATCAGGGAAATGGACTACAAGTGGATACAAACAAAACCAGAACAGCTAAGCCAAAAAATAAGAGGAAGCTAGCCAGTTACAGCCAAAATATCAATGAGTCATGATAGTTAAGTGTTCAGAGAGACTAAAGAGTCAATCCACTTCTTTATGGAATGGCAGAGCACTTGATAGACACTGTCAGGATTTCTGAAACTTACTCTGACTGTGTTTTTGGAAAAGGTCAGTTGCATGGAAGATGGTTCACACAATTAATGTGATGAGAGCACAGATGACATCATTATGTAATTAGAGAGCATTCAGATGTTTTGGGGTAAACTTGAGTTGATAAATTTCATGCTAAGATATGATGGGGCTGTTAGAAACCATTTTTGTGACCACAGGTGAGACAGACCTGTAGATTAGTGTTAGAATCTGTATTTGAAGATAGGGCAAGTAGACGAGTTAAGAAGTTTTAGACATTCACTTCTCAAAAATATACTGCAACAAAGGAGTCAAAGGATGTTTAAGCACCTAGACAGATAAAAGGAAGAAAACAGGAGCTGATGTCGGTGTTCAGTGTTTTCACAAACTATGTAAATGATGGACTTAAGAGAATGTTCATTAAATTTGAAGAACACGTGAAGTTAAGAGAGATCGTTAATCCCTTGCAGACCAGGTTTAAATTTCAAAATTGATCTGGGCAGGTTACAGTTGCAGTGTGGAAAATGAATCACAGCTTAGTTTGATAAATGCAGATTACAGTAGCTAGACAACAGTAATGAGGACAGGGAACAATTTACTCGGAACAGCTATTTAGAAAAAAAATATTTGAGTTTATTGTGGATCACAGCCTGAACTTAGAAAAATAATGTTATGTGGTTGTGAAAAAGGTTAGTGCCATAATGAATACCTAAACTAAACTGTTGTGTCAGCAAGACAAATCACATAACCTTTCTGCTTTGCTCTGAAGTTATTTGGCTTCAGATGGACTCTGTCTAATTTGGGCCCTATGCTCCAGGAAAGATATAAACCCAAGTCCAGAGGCAAATACTTAAAATGACTGGAGATAAAGAAAACGTGACCTCTGAAGAAAGATTGACAGAATTTTTAAGCTGAGTCAAAAAAAAGCTGGAGGGGTAACATGAGTCTTTAAAAAGCTCCCACAAAGAGGAAATAATAATCTATTGCGTAAATTAGTAGGGAATAGGATTACTTGCACTGGCACTGGAAGCAGTGCTGTCAAACAGACGTAACTGAGCATCTGTCAAGAACGTCAACACTGTAAGTGATCCTGATCTGAGGCAGGGGTACATGACCTTAGGTAACTTGGATATTCCTGTCAGTCGTCATTTGATTTAGAGGTGACCATGCTGTGACCCTCAGCATAGTAGCATAATTTCGAGCAATCAAGACCACTGAATCTGATTCCACATGATAGGTTGTAACTGGCTCTTGCTCATTTTAATCATAAATTGATTTTAAGTTTTGTTTGAGAGATACATGAAGCAGAAAGAGGTGGTTGAGAGAAGAGTGGTATCAGCCTTGTGTTTGAAATAAACCTCCCACTGTCCACTTCTACGTGGACTGGCAATATGTATCTTGCTTAGTTCTCTTGCTGTAATTATGCATATATATGTGTCGATGACCAACCTCTAAAATTCTTTACACTGTGATTTTGCTACCCAGATTAAAGCTAATTTGGAAAGAATACACTCACATGTACATATGCAGCTTATCAAATTCATGAGTACTTTATTTTGTCTCTCTTTGCATCCATGTGAATGATTTGTAGTTTGACCTTTTTGAACTTTCCTTTTGGATGAAGCTTACCATAAGTATTCCTTTAAGAAGTGCTGAGATAAATGCTCTCCTTTTCAATTAGAGCTGGATGTAGGAAACTGTTTCTACAGTGGAGTTAAAAATTAGAAAGAGGGATGCAAGCCCTTAAAAAAAAAAAAAAAAAAAAAAAAAAAAAAAAAAACAGCAGGTGAAGTTTTAGAAGCAGCTGTTCGACTTCAAGATAGAAAATGAGTAATATGCTGTAGAAATAGTGGGAGGTAAAACTTTAAGATTTCTGATTAAATCTTCTAAAACAATAGTCTTTCCCAAATTTCCATCGGATCTTTACTTTTTGTGTGTGTGTGTGTGTGTGTGTGTGTGTGTGTGTGCACCTTATTTACTGCTTCATTTTTATCACAATTAGTTACATATGCATTTTCATTTAGCTAAAGTTCTGAAGCTCTGTGTGCAAAGATGAGTAATTTATTTGAGTCTAGGAGCCATAAGTTTGTTCTTAAAAAGAAAGCTCATCTTACAAATATTTAAAGGTGTGATTTTATGTTATGATTAAATTTCATATAGAAATCAATTATTAAAATATGGCTACAATATGTATTTATTTCTTTTTTGCTCTAAGTTTGAAATGCCTTTCTATTATTAGGGCAGGGTACATCATTACTTCCTGACTCCCACTGTACTCATCATTTGAAATAATGCTGTTTTTTTTAACTGCTTTTAGAGAGCATCAGATGTGAGATTTTTAATGGCATAAATGTGTGCTGTAACTTTGAGTGTCATCTTCATCTTTGTTATTAAGAGATGCGCTACAAGACACTGAGACATAAGGTTGTCATCTGTTGCTTTACTCTACTGCTCAGTAGAGCGAGCAAATGTCTGCTCTTCCTCAGTTGTGAGGGCTCATTAGTTGAAATGGTCAATACTGTATCATTACCGCATCTGCATCATTACCAACAGAGAGCAGAAAGGAAATTGTCCTTTGCTTTGAAATCTAGAATGCAATGAAATGGCCAGAGCAAAGAATGACAAGGTCTCCACTACCAATTACGTACCACACTGTTTGGTTTCTTAACAAATGTCAACTGCTAAATTGGATTTTTTTCTTGTAAGGATATCACAATGCACAGGTTAATTGAAATTGCCTGAGGCACTCCTGTATGCCCATAGTATTACCTTCTGTTTCCTGCCTTTTATAACGTAAAGTAGAACAGCAACATTCTTTAAAATTTCCAGCAGAGAAGTTATCATGCCTCTTACAGATGTTACCTAGGATCTGTAGCCACCATGAAAGGTGGCTGGCCAGCAGCACAGACCATCTTACTGCAACACTGGGAAGCTGGAGCAAGTTTGAACAGCTGCATTTTCATTGCTGTGCTGTATCATATACCTGTTTTGCATAGGGCATTTTGGGGAAGTGTCACGGGCTGGGTTCACATCCGCTCCATCCTCTGCATGCTTGCTTGGGTCAGGGCTCCTGAGCAGAGCCAGGGAAAATGCAGTGAGCGCTGTTAATGATCTAGAGACCTTTCTGCTCTGAGCTGTGAGGGGCTGGCCAGGAAAGCTAGCTTTGAATGTGCTTGTGTGTCTAGACGGTGAAGTGCCATGCAGGAATACAGCTGTGGTTTTGGAAGCAGCATAGCTGTGCCCCAAGCAGCTGCTAATTAGCCTGGACACTGTACCACACTGACGTGGCGAGGCAGCTTCCCGTACCTGAGCTGGCTCCTGTAGCCTTGCACAATGTTGTAATTATATGGTGTAGACTTACCTAACTTGTTTTGCAGGAGCCACAAAATGGTTATCAGTCTGGTAATGATTTTGGCTGCTTGTGACCTGGGGTAGATTTGATCTGATACCTGTGAGCTGGCGAGTTCTACATCCTATTTCCAGCATTCTTAGATGTACAGTGTAATAGTTATTATGAATCACTTTGATTGCTAAGACAGTGTCTGAGCCTTTTATTACAAGTGACAAACCTTCTGAGACTTGTGGGATTTAATGTTCTTGACCGGCTCAGTCTCTCAGGGTAGCTGTTTCTTCTGTATTTGTAATAACTGGCAGATCTTATTAAATTCAGTAAGAGAGAAAGCATATTTCCATTGAAATGAATAGCTCAGGAATGAATTCTGTTTTAGTGGGATACATTCCAATCTGTCTGTGCTTTTATTTTGTTCAGCATATGAGTCCTTCCATATATTTTTCTATATTTGTTTTTGCACTTATTTGTGGCGCTGTTTAACAGAGCCATATATAGGTATGAGCGCTTTTCTGTTTCTAAGCCTCTGCTAGTCAGTGTGTGCTTCTCCATGAATGTGCACATACAAACTGAACCCTCCAATGTGCATTAAAATCCTGACTGACTATTCTATTTAAGCACTTCTTTATTTTCTTTGTGATGTAATACAGCTTATTCATCCAACAAATTGTCAATACCCAATTCATTGGCACCACAGTCCAGTCTTAAGATGCCACCCAGTCATATTAAAAAAATTACTCACTTTCCCAGCTTTTCTTTTTCCCTCAAAGGCTAGACTTCTAGAAATGTTGGTTTCTTTATTGGCCTTATTTCATTTAGAAGAATTTATTTACTGGCAAAAACGTCAGTATGGGAAATCAGGGATGCTACGAGTCCTTATATTGCTGCCTGTCAGACACATCTATCTGTCATTGCACGTTAAGTGTCTACAACAGCCTCATCAGTTATGGGACAATCCTTACCTTGCTACTTGAAAGCTATGTGCTATTCTAAACATTAGAATGAATAATTTAGTAACCATATGGTAAATACATAGTTACTTCATTGCTAAGTATATCAACATGATGTTTTCAGATACCAACAGAAAGGGATAGTAGCAGTGATCCGATATGCTAAAAAGATTTGAACCTTCTCTACAGAAGTGGCCAGCTCTCTACTTCCCACCCTCATCCACCACCACTACACCTCCCACCCCAAAATAATGAAGAGCAGTGCTTCTGCTAGTAGTTTCACCACCACCCAGAAGTTTCCTTTCTGGTAGTCTTCAGTATCTGTGTTTTGCTGATTGGCAAGTTAGCTTGGCAAAATGAATTATCACCTGTGTGCACAAAAGTAGACATGTATGTACTTAGCAAACTCTGCTTATCTTTATAGTAAACAAATACTAGGAAGTTGGCCCAGTCTTGGAATGGGAACCGCTAAGGGAAAAATGGTAACTGGTTGGTGTAAAAGATGAGGGTGGCACAAGGTTGTGTTGAAGAGAGGGAAGGACTCTTGAAAAGGGTTTTGTACAGAAGGCATATACTCCTTTGATTGCCAGCACATGTCCATAACAGTTCAATTCCAGCTATGTTTCTGGATACCCTGTTGTGATTATAAAGATGTGATTTGCCTGACAAAATGAGCTGCATTTGAGCTGACTGCTGAAACTTCTTTCACGTTCAATGGAGGTAAAAAGGTATTTCCATCAATCAAGTCTTTATGACCTGCTCCATGACATACTTCATTTCGCTATTGGAGATAACATGGAAATGTGCCTGATTCTCTCCATTTGACTTATGATGGCAATGCCTCAAGAAGTAGCATGGATCTGGATATCTATATGATACACATCTACAGGTAGGAATGATTAATTCCTCCTCAAGTCACTGATCAGTGGTGTGTCTAAACAACATGTCATCTCCTAATAACTGATCCTCAGGTCCCTCTTCTCAGATCATAATCTGGCTTCAGTTATTCACTCCCCTCATCTCTCAGCTGTACTGCAGTGCTGCAGTTAGTTTAGAAACAAAATGTCCTGCATTCAAGAAACATTCAGTTTCAATGATTAGAGTACATCTCCTCCACAATATGCGGTGCCATAAAGGTGTGAGTTCTTTGTTATCCTCTTTATACTGGTTTTCAATAGAGTGTTGAATCATTGCTTTGCTCTTAATGTCCAAGATGATAATTGATTTGGGCTTGGAGCACCTAAAATAACCTGACCTGGAAGCTACTATTGGCCTGTTGGATCTACAAGAAAGATACTGTGGATCTGTGTGGAAGGCAGATTCCTCTTGGCAGTTAGACTGGCAGTATAATAAATTTCTGGATGACCATGTCAATGATCATCATCTCTGCTTTGCTTGAAGTGGGCAGTATAGAGCATTGGGATATATGTTGGAATATGTGATATATTTGAAAGAAAAAAAGTCTGTAACAGAGTGTGCACCACTGTGGTGTCATGCATTGCATTTAAAAGCTACAGTTGCTTTGCAAAATATATATATATATGTATATAGATATACATATGTATATCTATATACATATATATATAAAATAGAGATTTTTGAAATATAGATTTCAATGAATGATGCCAGGAGCTTTGTTTATTTTGTTCAATATTGAGAATGAAATTATTTATCAGGTCCTATCAGTACATCATATATATGAGGGCACTGTTTTATGCAGAAGACTCAGGGATGTGGGGAAAAGATCTGACAAGTAGAATTTCAGTTTAAGGATAAAGAACAAAGGAAATAAGCACCAATCCAACCTGGTCTGGGGGATATGGTAAACTTGGGAGTTACCATGTTGACATTACTATTTCAAATAGAATATCAGTTCATTCTTTTAAGATTATCAGGCATTTTGCTATATAAGGTGAAGAACGTTGACAGTTTTGTGGAGAAAGTCTAGGAATACTCATATTCTGGCTTTTAACTCTGCGAATTTTGTTACAGTTCAGTTTAAAAATGTCATTAAGATGTCATGTTAAAATTAATTTTAAGAGCACTTTTCAATTGTTACAGTAAAAAAAAAATAAAAATAAAAATCTGCACCACCCAATCCTAGAGATCTGTGAGCTCAGTCAGTTGTTTGCAGGTGCCCACAGTATTCTGCCCTCTGTGGAAGAAATCCAGCCAACCATCAGGCTGTACCTGACTAGAAGTTAAATTGATTGATCCTGCCTCGTGTGAATTCCACCATTTTGAGGATCTGCTTTATATGACAGTCACACAGCTTAGTGATAACTATCAGGTGCTTCTCTATACTAGCCAGTTCAGAAGGCCAAAGACTGATCAGATAGCAAAGGTGTTTAGTTTGTTTGTTTGTTTGTTTGTTTTTTGCAGTTGGAACACAGTCTGATTCTTGCTTACTCACTATTCAGCGTATCAGTTTAAAAAGTTACCACTGCTCAGCTGTTTCTTATTTCTCTCTCAGTTGAGACGCTAAGTGTCAGGTAATTTCCATTGTAAAAGAGAGTAAAAGAGATTAATTTAAGCCACCTTTTTAACATGGATTTGACATTACACTAAAAAGAAACTGCATTACTCTTTCTTTTGCCTAGAGGCACAGGCAAAGTGGCTTTTATCTGCCTGCAAAATATCATTTGAATGTCCTGTACTTCAATCTTCTATCTGGTGATTGGCCAATGATTTTATGAGTTGTTAAATGATCTTTCTCACTAGGGCTTGGAAAGTAGTCCATACCAAGACAGCCACTGATAGTCACTTGGCTTGGACTTTTGCTGTTTTTTTTTTTGTTTGTTTGCTTGTTTGTTTGTTTGTTTGTTTTGTTGTTTTGTTTTGTTTTTTGTTTTTGTTTTTAATATTTCTGTTGGTAGGTTAGATTTGAAGCATGTATTGCTCATAATTGATTTCAAGTAATATGGGAGCAATGGGAAAAAGAAAAAAAAAATCTGGTTGAATTAGACCTGGAGTATAAGTCCTCAGTGGAAAATGCCTATCATCACTTGAAATACACAAAACTTCGCCTGGATTGCATCCGTATAGAAATGGTAGGCTGTTCTCCTTCTCCAAGAGTCTCTGTGTGAATAGTATGCAGAAAAAGACATCAATAACAGGCTGTAGCTCAAGTCTTTGCTGTTAAGAAAGCATAGCACTTCTCTTCTTATATGGTAGCCTTTCTCCTGTGTCAGAGGTATTTTTTCTATACGTATCAAAATTAAAAGGAAAGACCTTCTCTTCAAACTTTTAAGTGTTTTTTGTTGTTGTTGTTGTTTGTTTGTTTCTGTTTTTAACTGCCTTCCTAAGTGATTAGTTAGAGAACCTCAAACTATATTTGACATTCTGGAAGGAAAGACTCAGACAATAAAGACAGTGTTACACTGTACCCAATACCTAAGAGAGTCATTCTTCGGAAGGATGTTGAAGCCTTGCATGCAAGTTCTCTACATAGTACAAAAAGATGCTTGCCTTAGTGCAGCTAAAGCAGTATGGCTCTGTTTAGGAAGATACAGCTGGGAGCATAAATACATTCCAGTTTGCTCTGCAAGCTGGGCCTGCTCTGGAAGGGAGGAAGGTAGATGGAGCTCTGATGCCAGTAGATTGAACACTTGCTTTCTTCCTTGACTATAATTGCATTTACTTTTCAAATTTAAGTGTTTCATCTTGATTCATGCTATGACAAGTTCAAAACTGTGATTGAGTGCAGAGTTGGGGGCTGTATGCTGGAAACCAAATATTCTGTTTGATGAATAGTTGCTGTGGCTTTCTTGTTTTGTTCCATATTGAAGGTAGGCGGGAAAGAGGTTTATTTCAGGGTGCTGGTTGTCTTTTATTTTGTAGCAATAAGAAACACTAATTTAAAAGGATAGATTTTCATCGGACTGTGGCATTAGTCCAATATCTGTTGAACAGCTGTCAGCCTTATGGCTACACGTTCTTCTTATGGAAAGCTTTTGTTATTGCATAGATGACATTGTTACATAGAATCCTGACACTTTTTTTTGGTCTTTCCTTTTAAGAAAACCTATTCTGTGACAGTTGTCATAAATACTGTATCAGTCAATTCTGGTGCACTCAAAGTGCTCTGGTATTAGTAGTAGGCAGAATACTGTTAATCATGGTCCATTAATGAGGACAAAAGTAGCAACTTATCCTTTTCAGCAGTCCATTAGCACTCTTGACTGATTAGCTCAGAAGGCACCAATAGTTCCAGGCAAATGAGTCATCAGTGAGTCAGGCCAGACCCTGAGTCAGCATGGCACCACCCGGCTGTGGAGGCTCACCAGGAACCCACTGCCCTTGCAAGAGCATAGCTGGCCAGCTGATGGAAGTGATCCTTCCCTCCAGGGCTCCTAAGGCTGCTGTGATGTGCTGTTCGTGCAAGAAGTTTCCGTGAGCAGGATTAGGTCAGCAGAGGGGCCGCCAAGGCTGGGAGAAGAGTCTGAAGAATTTGGCTGTGATTTTCTTGCTCTCTTCAGGCTTCCTAAAATGGGATTATAGGGAAGGTGGAGCCAGGTTTATCTCAAAGATATATACAACAAGGTTACAGAGACAACCATTAGAGCAAGAGAAAATCAGATAGATAGAATTTTTCACATTAATCATAGTTAAAACACTGGAACACCTGTGGCACATCTACCCTGGAGATGGAAAGCTCACCTGGACCAAAAGCCTGAGCTAACTTAACATTGGTAGTGATCTGTGCTTTGATCAGGCACGTGGACTAGAAGAGCTCCAGAGGTCCTTTTCAATCTAAATTATTTGATATTTAATAAATTACATATTTAAGTGGGTTCTCAGCATTTAATAAACTCCTACTTAATCCAAACTGAGATTCACCCATAATCTTTTAATTGTGCTGTTTTCTTAAACAAACAAACAAACAAAAAACTTTGGGATTTCTAAGCTTGATGGTTTCAGCCTTAGATTCAGAGAGCAAGATTTTTCTTTACATTGATAGGAGCTAAAGGAGCTAGTGAGATTCCAGAATGCTGAAAGGTTGGTGCAAGTTGGTGCTTTAAGCTTCAGTCTGTAACCAAATGCTGCAATGTTTGCTCCTTTGGGAGTGCATGTGTTCATATTGAAATGTGGAAGTGATGCACCAGCTTCTCTTCTGGCCTTTGTCATTATGCATGTTAACCCCAAATTTGTAGCTAGTATTGTGGGTCTTTATGGCTGCATGTGTTCTGCGGTTGTGGTGAGCTGCTCTCTGGAAGTCCAACGCAGCAAGGAAACAGCTCTGTGTATCTCCATGTTTGTTGTCTCCACACAGTAATACAACTGATAACATATATCAGACAAATGTATTGATTTTAGTAGGCTCTGTGGTACTAGGAATACTTGCTCCTTTTTTTTTTTTTTTCTTTTTTTTTTTCTTTTTTCCTACTTCCTTGTGTCTTGTGTGCCATGGAAGAGTACTCCCAGGCGCTTATCTCATGGAAGCCTCATGTTCCTTCTAGAAAAAGTGTCAAAAAAAAAAGAAAAAAAAAAAAGACAATAACAACAACAAAACAGTACTATTTTTGTTGTTGTTGTTGCTACTTGTTTCTCTAGCAAGTAAGATTCAAAATTACTGGTTGAATAGTCTAGAAATTTGCAGAGAGATTTGCTTGCTTGCAAGAAAGACAACATTGTCATGGATTTGTTCTCTTTTAGAAGACTGGGAGTCTTACTGCTCCCAAGTTTTCCCCTTCACTTTTTTCTCAGGGACTGCATTATTTTACCCTTGACATTTCTTGAAGTGAATATTGAGTTTTTGTTTTTCCTGTCATTAGGCTGGCCTACCTCAAGGAAAAGTTCAGACCCTTCCAGGGAGAGGATCAAAGAGGTCAATTATAAATGAAAGGTAGGGGAAGGAGGGATATTTTCCTGTCTTGCTTCATCATTTTCACTGATGGAGTCTGCAGAAGCAGAACAGTCTGGTGCTTGTAATATTTGGGGATAGCTCTGTGTTTTCTGAACTTATTATGGAAAAGAGCCAGCTAGAGAGCTGGAGAAGTTAACAGGCTGCCCACATGTTTAGAATGGGCTGGGAAACTGCTTCAGGTTCCTATTTCCCGATCCCTGCCCACAAAAAGGAGGGAAGGGAGGAGGTTTCTCCTGTTCCTTTGTGGGGGGAGGAGAAGAAGGGGAGAAAAGGAAGAAAAATTTGAAAATGAGAGAAAGATGGGAAGAATCTCTCTCTTTCCCTCCTCCTCGGGGGGCTGGTGCTAGATAGAGCATTTGAATAAGAAAATGCCATGTTTGGGTTTTCAAACGCTTGAATTTCAACTGTGCTGTTGGCCTCAGAAACTTGTAAGGAAGTCCAAAAGAAACAGTCTTCCTTACCAAAGAGCATCAGCTTGCATCATGTAGGCTCCTTTGCTTGTAGAGTCATATTTAGTGATGTAATGAATAAAAATGTGGAAGTAGTGTTTTTCAGATTTCACTCTCAACCAGCTCCAGACTTGGACAAAATAAATGAAGGACTGTTTATAGCCTGTATGTGTCACTGTATAGATGAAAGCCAAAAACATTCAGCCTTATCTTGTTTTGTTTCATAAACTCTTGATAGATTGATAGATTACTCCCCCCCCACCTCCACTCCACTTCTGTGAAACCAGAGAGAGGGAAGAAAAATGTTGATTTTGGAAAGTATGGTCTCTTCTGACAAGATAAGTACTGATGTATGGTTGGCTGTTTTGAATTCTTTTTGTTGTTGTTGTTGTTTCATACCAACATCACGAGGCAATTCATTGGGAAAAATGTAAAACAATCTTTAGAAAATGACTACAGTGGCAGCCCTGCAGTACATACCTATCTACTGCAGCTTCTCCTTTGGGTCTTGAAGCAGGAAAATACAATGTTCTGCATCTTCAGCTTGAAAAGGTTTTCCTGCCCTTAAGAGTTTGTGTTTCTCCAGAGAATTTATAATTTTCAGGAGTCAAGACCTTTTGTATCTTTTACACAGGAAATAATCAAGGAAATAATCAAGGAAATAATTCTGGGTGGCCTCTGCTGAGCAAGTTAGCAGATTTTTTGCATTATAGAATTTACTTATGTTAAAATGTGCAAGCTGACCTTGGCTAGCCAGATGTGACTTGTGTGACATCACAATGCCCATGGCAGTAATTAAAAGATACTACTTAATTTATTTGTACTCCTTCAAGCTGTCCAAAGCAGAGTGAAGCTTTAAATAATGAGTTTTAAGTAATGCTGTAGAAAAACATGATTATTCCCTGTCCCAATTCTTTACTTCTTGCTAGAATTTTGCCCTGGCTGTGTAGGTGTGGACAAGAGGAGGAAGAGGCAGGAGAGATTTCTGCCCAGTCTCTACACTGCCTTTCCTTTATTATTATTATTATTATTATTATTATTATTTAGAAAAAAACTTTGATTTTTGATAGAATTTCAGGCATAAGTAATTCTTGGCACCAGAACATATGTAGCCAAAGATTTTTACACTTTTAAAAAGCCTTTTCCTTTCCTTTCCTTTCCTTTCCTTTCCTTTCCTTTCCTTTCCTTTCCTTTCCTTTCCTTTCCTTTCCTTTCCTTTCCTTTCCTTTCCTTTCCTTTCCTTTCCTTTC
>CM021697.1:66609941-66751844 GCA_011074415.1 Stictonetta naevosa
TTCCTTTCCTTTCCTTTCCTTTTTTTTTTTTTTTTGAGGCATGCTTATACTAAGCATCTATTTTATGATATATACTTAGAGGTGTATACAATTAGTCTTTGAAAGTGGGTGCAAAGTGAAAACTGTTTTGAATTCAAATCCTGTAGCTTCTGAGTGTACGAAAAATGAGTCTTATGAGGGATATGAAAACGTACTTTTTTAATAAAACAGGTTTCTTCATATTGACCAGGTAGAACTACTAAAAGGGTGGTGTAGGAAGGTGTTATGCTTCAATATGAAGATCCTCTTTGTAATTAGTTATTTTTTTATTTTTTAGATTTTCTTCTTGAAACTTGGAATATGTACAAGCCTCATAGTCTTTTTTGCTGTAAAAAATAAAAATTATCTTAATTCTGTGAATGGGAGGGCAGGAGGGGGGAGAAGTCACTTATTGGAAGGCTTAAAATCAAACTGAATTTTAAAACTTTCTTGTTTTTGCAGTCAGTATGAATTCAGCTAGCTGATGCTATACCAGCTGAACACACATATGTTCTTTCCCTCTCTGTTTCCCTTGACCTGAGCACAAACATCACCATCCTTGATTAAATTAGAGCTCTGATAAAGAGGTAGCCTAAAATGCAACAGCCCATTCACCCATAGCCAGGCTTCATTATAACATTTTTTTTACTTTGTTTTCCTTTGCTCTAAAGAACTAAATTATAAAGAAGTACAAATAACTGAATACCAGTCCGTGTCAGAAAAATCTCTGGGAGAGCACTCTTGAATGCTCAAGTTTACAAATTATTAAGTTAAAAACGAAGTCCCAGGAAAATAGATTGTTAGCAATGCAATATTGGTCTTCAGTGAAGAAATACAGTTAGAAGCTATGAGAGGTGTTTAACATTTTTCTTTCCTTCTTAAAGAGAGCATGTGGTTACACAAGCCTATGATTGAAGGGTTGGTTTCTTCCTTCACTTAGAGACTAATGTTTCTACTGAATCAGGTAAATAGAAGTCATCTTGTCTAACTAAAGAAAGAAAGAAAGGAAGGAAGGAAGGAAGAAAGGAAGAAATAAAGAAAAAATCTGAGCTTAAAGAGATTTTTGATTATATTTTAACAAGACGCTATTTCTGAGCCCATTCACACTGGATGATTTCACTTGCTGCTGCTTTTAAATATTCATGAAACTTGAAGCAAAAACAAAGACAGGTCTCACTTTTCTGACTGTATACCTCATAAAACTCCACTGGAAAAAAAAAAAAAAAGAAAAAAAAAAAAGAAAAAGAACACATTATAAAAGGGTTTATTGAGCTTGCAGAAATGAGGAGCGGGCTAGAGTTATGGTAGCCTCTATGAGCCTAACTAGCCTGTGTTACTTTCCCCTCCACCACCGACTTCTTGTTCACCCTGTGTCCTAAGCCTTTAAAATATATGCATCTCCTACACATGCCTGTATATTTCTTTTCTTATATCTTCCTCAATCCAGTCATTGCACAGAATAAACCTGTGTTGGGTGTAAATCTGTGTTCTCTACTGAGGGAAGCAGTATTTTCTTGGATCACATTTTTGAGGCTGTCAAAATGTGTTTAGAGAATGAGTCAGGAGATTGCAGAAGGAAAAAAAATCAGGGTTAAGATAGGTGAATGATGCCCTAGAGTGCTGACTTTTTGTGCAGTACTAGGTAATTTGTTTAAAATCCAGATTTTTATAAGCAAGTTCCTGTTTTTTTTTTATGATTGCCTGACCCCTTATCTTATTTACTGAATGCTTTCAGAGATCAATGGGAAGTGTTTTGAATGTGGAAAGTGTTACATAATATAAAAAATTCTCAGAAACAGGCCTCAGTTTTCTCATACTGTACCTTTCAAATTAGTAGATGTATTTGACCTGACACTCTTTGTCTCAGCCCTCTTCCTTAAGGAAGTCTTATTCAAATAAATATTTCCAGAGCTTTCAGATACTGTGGTTATGAATGTTAAAAGAAAAAAATAACAAAGAAGAACAGATAGGAAAATTTCCATAGCTTAGAGTTAAGACATCTTAACACTATACATACTGAAGAAAATGCAGCTGCTCATTCAAAAGCATTTGTAGGGAGCAGCCATTCTGTGTGCTGAATGAAAAAAAAAGAAAGGACTCTGTAGTGAAATACTTCTTTCACTTCATTAAGCTGTATGCTGTGCGATAGAAGGAAGCATGAAGTAAAATTGGACTTTTAGATTAAAGATTTCCCTGTGGATTTTCCTTTATTCTCAGCATTTATTTTTATTTTTCATTACTAAGTTTTTCATGTTTTAGGTGAGCCAGTAATTCAGAAGGACTGGATTTCCATACTGCCTTCTGGCTTATGGTCTTGCTCACGTTGGAAAAGGGTTTTCATTCTATCAGGTGGATGCTTCAGCATGCTTCTTCAGGTCTCACTGCTCTTGACACGTCTTACCAGTGATTTTCCTGGCTCAGATTTCTAACCTTGGTTCTTGGTCCTTGGCCTGCTCTCAGTGTTATAAAGCTCACCAGTATCACATTTTATTGAAGACCCCAGTTCACACATACTTACTCCATTCTCTTGTCCCCCACTGCACCATGCTGGCTCAAGTTCTTTTTGCTCTACTGTTTCCCACCACAATCAGGCTAAATGCAGCTCTTTGCTGAGTACCGCTGTGGATCTCAAACTCGCACATTCCCCAAATCCTTGATACTGCACGCTTCTTCCCAGGATCACTCCCTCACCCCTCACATTCCTCATCATTTTGCAGCTGCTCACAGTGGGTGTAGCATGACTAGAGTTGAGATGCTGAGGCTTTTATCCAGGGAGTGACTTTCAGCTCTCACAGCAGATGATGGGACTTTTTGCTATGCATTTCCTTATTTTATCAGGGAGATAAGGCTTTTTATTCACCTTCTCAAAAGTATTTAAAAATCCAAAAAGGAGCATTTCAGCAATCTCTAAGTGCCACTGCTAATGAATTAAAGGAAACAAAACCAAAGTGGAATGGGTGATGGTAGGATGTAGCAAATGCTTGGGTAATTTTCCACAAAAGTACAGGAAAGCTTTCAAGTCATTTTAGTGCTGAACATTACTGCAAAAATCTCACAGTGGTTTTCTTCGAAGCATTGGCCCCAAAGAATAAACATCACGGGCTTTGGAGAAGTCAGTTCAGCCTCTACGTGATGTGTCCCAATATTTGTTCTCTTCACTGGAAAATTCAGTACTGCGCGTTCTGAGCTGCCCAAACCTGTGCACGCTGCCATCTGTGCCTGCTGCCATATGCTTCCCTCAGCTTGCTGCAGCCAGGAACTGTAAGTGCCCTTTCTGATGGGTTAAACGTAGCAAGAGGAAGATTTTCTATCCTAACACCAAGGTAGCATTTCTTGGAGGAACAGCAGGGGCAGGTGGAGGTTTGCTGGTTTTAACAACCTTCTCTGCATATTTGCTACTTGCAGCATTTCAGGATAGTCTTCCTGCAATTTGTCTGCCCTGGATACTGCATGAGAAAGACCTGCAGCACAGACAGCAGGTGCTGCATATGCAAGATATTTTTTTTCCTCCTTACTGGTGTATCGTTCATTTTAACTTGAACAGCTCTTCCTTTCTGCAGCATAGCGGCAATATTCTTTGACATCTGACTATGTAACCTTGCTCAATAGCACAGCAGCAGTTCTTCAGAAGAGTTGGTTCCCCCCTCCTGCCCCCCACCCTGTGTCTCTGAGTAGGAGTTGAGAGATGCAGGAAGTCATGCCCCAGGTTTTCCCAGGTCTTTATTTTTAGCTTCATAAATAATATATAAACAAACTTCAGAAATGTATGCAGCCAGTCAACTGTGTGCATCCACGGTTTCTCAGGGATATCATTAACTCTGTGACGGTGTGTGTGTGTATACATATGTGTATATAGATATATAAATATATTATACATATGTATAATGAAAACTCCTTAAACGTACCATTCAAAAACATTGCTAGGCAATTTTTACTGTAAGAGTTAAACATTTGAAGAGTAGAGTCCCATGCATGGTTCCCATGGGCCTATTTTTAGGTTCTCTTATGGGAAGAATGGCAAAAAATAGACCAGGACTGTGACTTTGGATTTAGCGTGCCTAATGTTTATAGGTTAGCTGACAAGAGTGTGTGCATGTGTATGTAACACAGGACTTTAGTACTACATTTCATGTACATTCATTAACAGAACTCTAGGCAGAGCTGCTGTAATTTGAGTGCTCGTAATACTAATTTTAACATGCTGCTATAAACTGCGTCACAAATCTGAAGTGTTATTTTCAGCCTTGATTAGGGATTAGTGACCTGAAATATCTGTATTTCTCCAGTGCGGCTTTCTTGAGTTCAGCAGTGTATTTCTGGATTTGCCCAGAGTGCTTTGCTCCTCCACTGCTCTCCCCTCCTACAGAAGATAGAGATGGGGAGGGGATGCACACCATTTTGTTGCATTTGTGCAGTCAGTGCATTTTTAGCCTACAAGTACTTTACTATGCTGCTGATGCTGCACCTTTTAGACTTGGATAATTTTAAATAAAGAAAATGATTTAAGAGTCTCTTTCATTCTCTTTCATTTTTTTGTTATTGTCTTTACCTTCTGCTATCCATGCTGATTTTCTAAATTTTGTTTGTTCTGACAGGTCTTGCTCAGTCTGAAATGCTGTCATTATTTCAGAAGTGTCAATTGCATTACTTCTGTGACTGTATGACTCTAAGTGTTCATGCACTATATTATGATCCTCATTTCCAAATCATGGTTGGCAGGGATCATGTAAAAGACAAAGACATAGACACTTGCTGTCTTCTGTGTGGAAAAGATGCACATTTAGACATTGAGAATTTAACAAACTAACTCCTGCTGTTATTAACCTTTCCATTAAAATACCCACCTTGTATTTTCCAAGTCTCTTTCAATTGCAGTTTATTCCCTACTAAATAAACCATCTTGCTAGCATTGGGGGAGGGGGGGGGGGGGGCAGGGAAGGGGTGTAAATGGTGATCATCTGAGCACGGTTCCCCTTCCTGTGGACTTCACACTTATCCACAACTTGAAAACTTTAAAAAGGTGGGCTAGTAATGAAGTAAAAAAAATATTTTTATCCCCCTGAGTCAGAAAAGAAAAACAAAAGACCCAACTTAACAAATAGAGCAAGAACTGAAAATATTTCAAGAATGCCCCCTGTCCTTTCACCTACAGAATACCTGCACTTAAAAATAGAAATTTTTGAAGTGTTATTCATCAGGAAATGAGCAATTAAAAGATCCAGCCCTTTGTTGTTCATCACTTGTTGGGAGATCACATAGGAACTTCACTGCCTACAGTGCATGAATTCATTGCACGGCTCTAAATCCAGTGTGCAGGAGTTGATTGTTCAAAGCTCATTTCAGTGGCTATCAAAGAAGCAAACTATTCCAGCATCTCAAAGAGCAAATTTCTACCTTACCCTCCTTTTTCTGCCAATCTCTGTCACTTTCTGTTTATGAGAGAGGGATGGCAGAGGAAAGGCAAATACTCCCCTGCCTCCAAGACTTCAGTTGGGTGGAAGAGACATGCTGATTGCTGTGGTGACAACTCCAGATTTGGTCCTGTACCTTCTAAGATTTCACTATGGTGAGTGCTCCTCTCTCCTCTGTGTTTCCAGCACCACAAAAACACACAGATTTGGGTAGCTGTTTCTCCTACATGTAGTGGATACAGATTCAAAAACAAAACAAAAACACTAGGCAGATCTAGGTTGGGGGAGTGGAGTAGCTGTTTTCCTAAAAAAAAAAAAAAAAAAAAAAAAACCTGACTTAATCAGCCAGCTAGTCCCATTTCTCCTCAGATAAATGCTTACACCCACTGCATCACATGCATGGCCTGTGTTTCATTTGCATTTTGTAAATTGCACAAAGTATTCAAAATATATTGCAAAAACTGATGGTTGCCCTGCTTGAACGGCAGAATTATCACAAATAACGAGGTGGGGAACAAGAGTAAAAAGGGAAAAAATCTTTCAGCGGTCTCCATATTAATGCTCGTTTTTCATTTCTTCTCTTCTCCTGTGTATGTAACAACAGAAGGCAGGCCCCAGAGCCCCTCCAAGCAGAAGAACCATTAAGGGAAGCAAGGAGGTAGACAGGCCCTGTTCCTTCTGGCCTCCCTCCACGCCTCTCTAACAGCCTCTGCTGCTCCGCTGCCATCAGCCTCCAGTTGGGGCCGGTGGTGACGTCAGTGGCTCACAGTGAGCGACCCCCGTGGCAAACCTGTAAAGCATTGTGCAGGGTGAATAAGAGCTCTCTTATGAGGTCTGCAGCTGGCTGGGCGCAGGCATATGGCAGCAAGGATGTTTTGGAAGAAAGGCACTGCTTGACAAAGAACCCAGTCTCCCGATAAAGGTTTACACTGGCACTTCCCTGTGTTTATAATACTGTATGCCAAGGGCATGGCCTTTTTTTTCATCATATTGTTGTTTAACTTTTTTAAACCTAATCAGCTCATAGGTCAAGGAGTCTGAGAAGCAGAAACTTGATATAGATATTATTTTTACCTTAGATTTCTCAGATTGGAGCTATGCTGTTACAACTGCCCAGACTCAAATCTGTTTCATATATAAAGTGAAGTAAGTTTGTCAGGACCAATTGTTTCTGTTATGAGAAGGAAGTTATATTCTTGAAAACACTCTCAAAGTAGACTCATTTTTATTTATTTATTTATTTTTAGATATTCAAGCTTGTTTGCTTGCTTGCTTTTTCCTATGTTCATTTATTATTACAAGATAATATAAGCATGGTTGTTTTCAAGAGGGATTGTTGCTATTTGAGTGTGCTTTTAAAACTTCTTTCCCTTGCAAACTAACAACCTCAATAATAAGCTTTTCCTAGATCTAGGCATTAAGGCATGCATGATCATGCTGTTCTTCTATTGGTTACTTTGATAACTGGCACTTTAAATGATTGTATTTGACCTTTATTAGTCATTCAGGCTGATTGCTTTGTTAAATCCATACTTACACCGATAGCTAGAGAGGTTTTTGGTCTAGTGTAACTGCTCCTTTGGGGTTTCATTATTTGTAAGACAGTAGCCCCTAAGGTCTCCAAATGGGCATACAGCCCCATCATTTGGAAAGCTGCATAAACCCAGGACAGAAGCATGCTTCCTTCTGTCCCAAAGAACTCACACTCAGAGTTGTTGCTTAAGAAGAATTTTACCTTGAACTTTTTCTACACCACCCCCAGCCCCACACAATATGCAGTGCATAAAGGTAGAGCCCTTTATGGGGAACTGCAAATTCTGAAAGGCAGTGAGTTTGTTTATGGCTTTTTGCAACTGCACTCAGCAACAAAGCAGCTCTTTGGATTCTGTAGGCTGAGCTGTAGGTACTGCACAGCCAGTATCCTCTTAGGGCCGTAAATATTCTCCATCAGTACATAATATTCAACTTGGTGCAGCTTTTTAGCAGTAAAGAGTTTATTGGGCAATGTGCTGTGTGAGGAAAAACCTGAAAATATGTAGTCATAGGTTAGGAGAGATGCTAATAATACAACAAGCAAATGAACAAGAAACAACAAAAGCTAAAAAGAAGCCTGGAGTTTTTCTTTACTGACTATTCAAGATACAAATCAGTCTCTTGTCCCATACCACCTTCATATTTCAGGTTACTGTATCTACAGCTGTCTGAAATACACAGATAAAATATCTGTTTTCTGAAAAATCTTTAACAGTAATATACATTTTTTAAAAATCATTATATTTTAGTTTCCTTAGCTTCATCAGCCTTGTTGTAAAAAAAACCTCCACAATGAAAAAGGACTTTGCAGTTTTCAGGTTGCATTAAAACTTCTTTGTTCCTCTGTATCTGAGCATGAAATTGCTGAGTTACTGTTGATTATTACTTTAAATCTTGGTGCATCACAAGTGACATGCAGGGTGCTTTTCATCTTTGTCTTCTTGGAAGGGGTGGGATCCCCTACACAAGAGGGCCCAGAGCAAAAGGCAAAACATCTGGGTCTGCATAGCGTGGGCTGTGCTTCACACACCTCATGAACCGAGCAGACAACTGTATACAACTGAATCACTGTGCAATTGTTTCTTGGAATTTTTCTCAACAGAGTCATTTTTAGCTAGTTGACTAAGGAGCCACTGATATCTTCAAGCCCGTTTCTATCACATCAATGAGACAGTCTTTTTCTATTGGTCCCTTGGGTTTTCCTCTAAATTGAAACTACTGCTTCCTCTTGTTTCCACTGGGACTTAGGGGTGACTAAGGAGGAGGTTTGTGAAGAAAAATGGAGCACTTCATCTGGCCACTTTGCCTCTTGCTAGCTTGCTTAATTTAAAGATGTATCCCATGGTAGCTGGGTAGCCTTTAAAAACAAACCACCACCACTGCAAACAAAAAAGCAGAGAGGTCTTCTGCTCACTGAGCAGTTACGTATATCAGCTAGACAAAAAGGTAAGCTCTGTGCCTTCTCTCTCCTCAACTGTCCTTGGTTTCTTTGGTGTAAAACCAAAAGGATGGTCATAGCTGGGCATTCCTGGTCTTGTTTGCTTTTGATCATGGAGACTTGGGAGAGCCTGAGATTTTCTGTAAATATTTCTTTCTGTAGAGTTGCTCTTCATTGTGCAAGATATATATTAATTAAAAGGGGGAGAGCTGGAAGACTCTCCACTCTCTTATTAAGAGATGGAGAGGAAATGTGTTTCCTGCCTGGTAAGCCTACCTTCCAGTCCAAATGCATGATCCCTCTGCCACACCTTAGCCACAGCAGCAGGCAGTGCATTTATGCAGGACAAGCCACCTTTGCGACGTGGCACTCATCTGCATGTCTGTGTTATTTTGGAGCTGCTGTTGTGTCCAGACAGGTGGAGAGCTCACAGCTGCACTGCGTGAACTGGCACTGAGCAGAGTAGCCAAGGCATCAAACACAAGTGATGCACACAGGAGATGTTTGGCTCCAAGCCAGCATATAAGTATCATTAGAAAGGCTTCCTGTTGATACCTATACAAGTGAAATTCCTTCCTGGTATGAAATCCTAGACCTATGACTCCCCCACATAGAGCAAAACAAAACAGCCATCTGCTTGACATGTTCTTAGTACATTTCTGTTTGGGGTTTGTTGTTTGCTTTTCCTTCTTTCTTCCAATAAAGTTGACATCCTGCTTCCAGCCTCCTCCTAGTAGGAAATTAATTAGATGGTAATCAAAATTAAACACTCCTCCAGGAATAACTGCAGCTATATTCTGTCCCATCCTGGCCATGAAGATTAAGGCATCTATTTTAGATCCAGGTCCCTGGGAAGAGGTGAGTCTGCACACAGGAGGGCACGGCACCAGTGTGATCCTGGAGGAAGATGGCTGGCAAGGTACGACTCACAAACAAAAGAACATGCAGCTGCAGCCCCCAAGTCATTTTGCACCACTCCATTGCTATGTGACAGGAACTGCCAGCTAGCTAGCTGAAGTGTTTGTGCAGAGGCTTAGAGTCATTTCAGTTTGTACCCCTGCTCGAGCCTGCTTTTAAGTGCATATTACTCGGTTCTTGTATGAGCTCCAAGGATATTCCCTCTTCTCCTTCTGCCTCCCATTAAGTAACAAGATTACAGCAAATTATTGGCCTAGATATAGCTTGCTGTGCTCCCCGGGTCGTAGATCAGACTCTGACCTCATTCTGTCTTTGCTTCCTGACATCCACATCCTGTGAAATCCTCTGGGTCCTTTGTTGTTATGGCCATGCTCTTTGCACACGTTGCCATCCCATCCCACCCTGTGCCCAGCAAGCCCCTTCCCTGTGCTTCCACAATGGCACACACATGGCTCTGGGCTACTGTGCTGGGATGGAACAAGGGTGGGCAGGAGGGCTGCTGGGTGAGGCAGAGCTGCAAAGCAGCCTGCAGCATCCCGAGCTCACCAGGTGCAGACTTGCACTGGAATGGCACAGGTCTGGTGCCTCGTGGCCTCAGAAGGGTTAACTGACCTGTGAGGTGCTGAGGTTTGGCCACTGTTATTAAATTGAGAGGTACCCAGTGACTGGGTTTATAAGGAAGGCTGTGGAGGCATTTCAAGAAAGGTTTCCAAATGCAGCTTTTTTTCCAATAGAAAAAGCAAGCATGGACATTTTGAAATACTCTGTAAATGATGTTTCATTACCACAACAGCAGAAAAATTGGGTCAGTGAACACTTCAGAGCCAGAAACTATAGTGTTTGTCACTTTTTTTAAAAAAAATCCGTATTTTAATTTAATTTTCAAATTTTTAATTCCAACACTACATAGTAAAACAAAAATGAAATGTTGTTTTCCCTAGATATTCCCTAGAAACAAGAGGTTCTGCTATCTTATAGGTGTCCTTTTCCCCTCCAGTACTTGCATGCAAAATGAAATCTTCACTGGATTCAGTTTAAAAAATTCAGTGTTGATGGAACCTAGCTTTAATTCTTGTGGTTAGGTCTACTGGTCATGTCTTTTTTGCTTCTGTGCAGGTGCTCTTTGCATTCTGGGTATGAGGAATTAGTCTCTTCTTCTGTGAGTTGCTTCATGACAGCCTGAAATCAATTTTCTGCCAATTATAAATGATCAGAAGTCTATTTCATTGGCAAAATAAATAAATAAATAAATAAAAAGGCAAATACTTCACATATATTAATATTAGAGCTATGGTATCCATGTAACATATTTTTAACTCTCGCTCTCAAGCTCTTCAGATAAAGGCTTAGCATATATTTTTGCAGCAAGGCAGTAGGAATTTCATGCTAATCTGTACTATTACAATAGTATTTAGGCACTGGATAAGCTACTGGGTAAATTTTCACATGATTTCTGACCTTTCTGATGCTGGCATTGGCATGTCTTCTCAAGTAGCAACTGAGATAATTTGGCTCCTGAGATAAAGAAGAAGAGACAAAGTTATTTTTAGCAATCTCTTACTTTAGTTCTGGCATTTTGTTCTGTCCTGCCTGTCCTCCTTGCAGAGTGAAAGGATGCAGCTTATTTATTATGTTTTACCATATCTACTGTTCAGAGATACTGTGCAGAGCTGAGGTTTGCCCTCTGGGGACTTTCCCACCGGTGCAGTGGCAACCCGCTGCATTCTGGAGCAGCTGCAAACCCTCAGTTTTCAATCCTTGTATTTATTTGCTTCCTCCTTTACAGTTCTGGTAGTTAGAAACCTCATTTTTCTTCCTATTTTTCCCCCTGCAATTTGGATTCCAGGAACTGAAATTTCTAAGAAAACATGAAATGCTTTGAGAATTAATGTCACTTCAGATATCATCTGTACAACTGCAGAAAACCATCATATGCGTTTTCTGTAACTTGCAATGAGAGTATTTAGTAAGACTGCAGTAAGAGTTTCCAAATATTTTGAGCTTTATTTCTATCTGTGGGAATTACGTGTATCTTTATCGCCTTATTTCTTGAACCTATGTATTTAATGTTGTGGAAAATGCTGGTGGCATTATGCATCTGTATACTGAACCCCACTTTTAGTCATAGGGCCAACAAAGCATGTCATTATACGCTTTTAGAGGGGTGTTGCCTCAAAGCCCTTGTGCTCTTTTGTGGTCATTTCTTCCTCAGATCCGTGCTGCAGATTGCCACAGAGAAGGGCATTTTTTCTCTAGTGTGAATATTCACTTTTGTATAAATTCTTGGTACAAACTCAGTTTCCTCCCATCAGACTGGCTTCTCATCGGCAGCTGCTCTGTCCACCCTGAACGTTCTGAGTTTCTCTTTAACCAGCACTGGTGTTTTAACATGAACTGTCTTTCACTGAGAACAAATGAAAACACTGGTCCCAGGACTACAGGGGAAAAGGGGCAGAAGTGGGGGAAGAAAAGTATTAGGTTAGGAAAAATATTTAGGATATGTACATTTTTTTTATGTTCTATATTTAGGTATGAGAAGGGAAGTTATTATTTTTTTCTTCTCTTCTGCAGTTCTCTCAAGATCATAAAGAATCTGTTTCTCAGCTTCTGTTGCTGTTGCCTGAACCAAGGTTGTTGATGGCGTTGGTTCCTTGTCAAGGTGGCTTTGTTCCAATCAAAGACCCATTGAGCATGCTAAAGGTGTGCAAGCACACACACTGTGTCTTCAAAATGCGAGTCCACAGTTTAGTTCCTGATGTTGTATTTGTGTTGATGCTAATAAACTAAGTAAAATGCAACTGTCCACCATTTCTCATTTTGAAAACAGAATTGCATGGAAAAAAATAGAAAGTGGAAGAGGGAAAATACTCTCCAATTCATGGAGCTCTTGTGGAGAACACTTTCATACAAGAGATGCTCATGCACCATGATCACTTGATCTTCATAACTAAATTGGAAAGCTTCATGAGGATTCTTTTTTCTCCTGGCATTTCAGCTCTCTGTCCGTTCCCCTCACTGTTCATCTCCGCGTCCTGATCTCCGCAAAAAGTCCATCTCCACAGAAGTCCTAAGTGAGTAAAGAGTACTGCAGGATGTCCTGCCACAGGCATAGGGGAGAAACTTTCACTATTTTTGATCCTTTGAGGTTTCCTGTCTTTCCCATTCCACTTTACTGCTTTCTTAAAAAGGAAGACTGTTGATATTTGAAGCCTGTCCTTTCTCTGATATTTAGAGGGCTGAACAGTACATTTTCCAAAAGAGCGATAAGATCGCCTGGCAGCTGAACATGAGAATAATTCTGTTCCCTGGTGTATGCCCTCAATGCCCCCAAAAAAGAACTTGGACATAAATAGTTGGTCAAAAAGAAGTCTATGGTCTGGTCTCATGAACTGGAGGTTTTTAGCTTCTGTTCCCAGTTTTGTAGTACTGTGCTGAGTAAATGCCTCAGTTCTCCATCTGTGAAATGGAGGTAAATCATTTTTTAAAAAAAAAAATTTTTTTTTTTTTTTTTACATAGGTCTACAAGTTTGTATGGTGGTCTGGAATTAAGTGCTTTAAAAGAGTTTGCTGCTAAGATTTATCTGATTTGCAGCTTATATATAATAGCAGGGAGAGACTCAAAGCTGTCGTACAGAGTCAGAATAATTGTGTTTAACTTAACCTCCAGTTATACTGGTCTGCTTCCCAGGCATAGGAGCAAAAACAAAGGACAACATCCAGGCCACACTGAATTGATGAAAATGTTGTTGCTAGCATTAGTGGATTAGGACTGCATCTGTAATCAATACAGATCTAGAGATCTCTTTTTGATAGTCATAGAACCAGATCTGTGCTACTGTTTAGCATTTGGCAGTTCTGAGGGTGGTTTTTTTTTTGTTGTTTTTTTTGTTTGTTTGTTTGTTTGTTTGTTTGTTTGTTTGTTTGGAGCTAGAAACATAAATACCTTTCCATCTGGACTCTTGTGGTTAGGGTAAAGTGATGTATACTAGTGTCTACTGAAATAACAGTTCTGCTGAAGAAAAATAGCATTTTTACACAAGTTGAACATACAAAGATGAAAGAAAAATATTTGGGACACAGGAAGAAGAAACTTAAATTACTTTTTCAGCAAAAAAAGGAAGGGGCTGAAGCAATTGTAAGGGGATTTAATGAAAAGGAAAGCTCTATTTCTGAGTGATGGCAGAACAGCTTGTCATAGAAAGATGAAATACTGCTTTTTTTTTGATCAAGTTTGTTTTAGAAGTGTATCTCAGCAACACGCAAAGTCATTATGTGAGAAATAAGCTTCTGGGGAAAAAAAGCTTCTGTCCATTTTGAATAGACAGAGCTTTTTGACATGCAGCCACAGAAGTGTTACTTAATTTTGTTGAAGCCTGTTTGACAAATGCAGTTTACTCAAAAGGATAGTTTTCCTCAGTAGCAGATTCCTTCAACAAAAAATGTTCCAGTGATTCAGTTTAACAGACCAAATGCGGGGTCCTAAAACAGAGAGCTGGGATAGTCACACATATCAAGCCTACCCGTCTTCCTACTTCAAAATCCCTCTCCCCTTCACCCTGCCCTGCCACTTCCTCACTCTCTGTAGAAGAGCACCTAGTATTTTCATCTGCACCATGACACCCCCAAATAGCATGTATTCAATACATCTCCTACACAAACACCACAATAGAGACTGCACTTCTCATGGGCTCTGTTTTTGCTGTTAACAGTAGTGTGACGCTATGGAAACACTACCCAGGTGACCACATGGAATTAAACACTGGCAGACAATATTGCAGGGGAATGTATTTCATGATATCCCTCTAAGACAACGTGTATGGTTTTATTACTTTCAAAATAAAATCTTAGAAATAAAACCTCTGAAGTGTCATATTGGTTTGAAAGACAGGATTTAAAATCACAGAAAATAATGCAGCCATTGTGGAAATCTAGTTTGACTTCCAGAAATCTCCACTGAAACTGGTCCCGTTAGAGGGGAAGAAGCTGACTGATGCTTCCCCCCTGTGCAGCACAAGCCCAACATTCCTGTGCCTGACTTTTGCCTGCTTATATCCAGCATCTCTGCAATCCAGATGGGGAAGAGCACACGTGACAGCGTATGTGTGATTTGGAGCAGCAGATGGGTGCGAATGACAAACTGTTGCCTGTGTAGACACCTACCTAGAGATTACTCAGAGTTCTGCCTCTGTGTGTTGTTGTTTTGTTCCGATGCACTGTTATCAAGGAGGGCACTGTAAGGGCTCCTGCACATGAAGCCTCACCTAACTTGACAGGGATCCTGTGCAGACATCTCAATTTCAGTGCCTTTCAGTACTGATGTCCATTAGTGATGTGCCTGCCATCTAAGCACTGACCGTATTAAAAATCGTAGAGAGAGAAATGCAAAGTGGGACTGACTTTGCATTGCAGCTCCCCAGGAAATACCCAGTAAAGATATCCCGTACTAGTGTCTTTTTGTTCCCCAAGTGGGCCTGTCATTCTGCATTTCTTTCCATTAGAGATGCCTTTCCATTTTCTGCTCTTACATTGGATGTGTTCTACATAAAGAGAAAAGTGATGGAAAGCAAAGTTTGCTGAGAGAAGGGTTGGCTACTTCTGTTGCTGTCCCACATGGGGAGCTTTCAATGTTCTCAGTGCACGGACATGCCCTTATCAGCTGGTACAGAGTTTCTTATGTTGTCCAACACCACGACTGCAATCAAAATGATGCTGTTTCCAGCAGTGGTGAAATTTACAGCCCAAATGTACTTTTACATGCATTTCAGCCCAGCTATCACTTGAAATTTTTTGGATGGGGAAATCTAAAACATGTGTGTAACTTGCTTCCTTGAGCTGGTCCCATGAGCATCAGAAGGGTGATTGATGCTGCGGTCACACGTGCACGTGTGCTTGATAGGTTAGCAATGCATGTGGTACAATGTCTGATGTCTGACGCACAGCAGTAATACTCTGTCATTTCTTTACATTAGTCTTTCTAGCTCTGGTGTGAGGCCTGACTGGGGTACTGAGGGAGGAACCTCCTCACTCTGGCAGCTGTCTCAGCCAGTGAAGCACCAACATTTGGTGCCTCTGATCCCCTAAGTTTGCGGCAGGTCTGTCTGTCTGAAACGTATTCTGGGGCCAGGAATTTTCATGTAAATGTCCATATGAAATTATCATGGTGAATTTTCTGTTTGTTTCTTTGTTTTCTTTCTCTCTTTAAACCATGTGGTTACACGGATGACTAGAAAAGATCGTTGGCTTGCCGCTGGATAGGCATCTGAGCCCCATGCGAGCGACCTGCCTAGGACAGCTGGAGGAGATGCAAGAGCCGGGCTGCTTGTGGAAGGGGTGGGTGAAACATGTCGTGCTGGAAGAAGATCACTGAGCTGATTTAATTAGTTCTGTTTCAGAGGATTCAGTTTTGCTCGGGTCACTGCTGCATTCATCTATTTGCTTTTTTCCCCCCTCTTAGCAATAGACAAATGCAGGGTGATAATTAATTTGGCAGGTTGATTGAGATTGGGTGGCAGAGAGGGAAGTTTTCCTGGATGAGTGATGAAGCATTGCCAGTTGAGCTTAAAGTGAATAGTCTGAAATAGAAAGTAGTTAGTATAAAATCCCCCCAAGGGTTTGTTTGAATGTACTTTGAATTTTGACATTGAGGTTTTTTAGTAAGCTACCAGGCTGTATGGTACAATTTTAGGACATTTGTTAGCTGGGATCTAGCTGTTGAAATGTCAGTGCTATTCTTCTGCATTGTAAAACTTCAAAGGTAAGAAAATGGGGTGTTAATGGAAGAAGTTGGTGTGAGCATGAGGCTGGAGTGAGTTTTGGTAGAGTGATGCTGTCTCTTTTCCAGGCCAGCCCTGGAAGCTGAGGCTTCACCTGGCTAGATATAGCACTGCTCTCAAGGTGGGAGAAGGCACTTCTGGGCTACCTGCTTTGTGCCCCAGCTCAAGAGAAGCCACATTCTTGGTGCCTTGGAAGATTTTATTAGTAAATCTATCCCTCAGCAACTTGCATTTAGGTTAATATGCTTCAGTAAAAATATCTGCTGAAACTGTAAGAAATTAAGTTTATAACTTTCTGCCCCACCCTATTTTAGCCTCACCAAGGGCAGATTCCTGTGATCGTTGTGCTTTGTGTTTTGTGCCAGTCAGACATTTGGTTGCCAAATTAAAAATGCAAAGTTTGTTGTTTTTGTTTTTTTTTTTTTCCTTTTCAATAAGTGTATGTGGTAGCAGAAGAGATCTGGTTTGTTGAAACTACTGAATTCTGCTGCTTACAGGATTCCTGGTTTTGTGGGTGTAATAGCAGCACAATGTTTGTTTGGTTTCTCACTCCAAGGGGCTTGGGGATTTTAGCGTGTCTATCACCTTTCTTCTTGTAAGTGTCTTTTTGCTCTGGTGAGGGGTTCTGAGTTGACAGCCATGCCAAAATGCCATCCTGTATGCACAAAGGGTGTGCAGTGGGGAGACACAAGAAAACCATGCTTGACACTTCCAGCATTGCCTGGAAGTCTCTATGAGGGTTCGGTTCCCTCATAGAGGAAACAATTCTGAAGGATAAATGTCTGGTGAAGCTTCTATACCTACTCAGTCCTCAGGTGTTTGTTGTTGTTGTTGTTGTTTCTTTTGTTTGTTTGTTTGTTTTCTTCCACTGATGAGACTGCCAATAAGGATGTCAGTTCAACAAGGTTTTCTCTTCTTCTTTTTCTTCTTCTCTTTTCTTCTTCTTTTTCTTCTTTTTCTTCTTTTCCTATAAAGTAGATACTTATCCACCACTGAGAATTGCATTGGGAAATTCCTATTTCTACATGGTATGCTAGAGAATGGTCAGCTGTTAGCTTAGTGCATTGATTAAACTAATTGAGACTCAGCTGCCTTCAATATGACCTTTCATGTTTTGAGTTAGTATTTTGGGTGATTCACCTAAAATACTCAGAGCTTGACTGAAAATCCTTTAAAAGTCTTCCTGCTCTTTCAGTGTGTTTGTAGCTGCTATGCCAAAAAAAAAAAAAAAAAAAAAAAAAAAAAAAAAAAAGAGTCTCCTATATATTTCTTTGGAAGTAGAGATCCCCTTGTTCACAGATAAACAGCAAAGAATAGCAAGTCAGCTTGTGTTGAGTAACAACAGAAAGTGCAAATACTAAACTGGAATCTCAGAAAAGATGGCAAATGAGGGGAAAAACTGTGCACTAAAGAGAATGTGGTATTTGTAACATACATTATACAGTGGATTTCTGACAGAACTGTTTAGAACTATTTAGACTCCTTAAAAAAAAAAAAAAAAAAAAAAAGGCATTAGATACCTAAAAAAATCTTTCAGAATGTATATTGACTTTGCTGCAGCAGCTAGCTAGCTTTATCAAGCCTGTGCCAGGTTTGGTATTGTCACTGGGGTTCTTAATGCATAGTTAATGATTCCCAATGGAAAAAAAAGTAAATAAGCTTTCTGACTTTTTTGAGGAACTTAATTACACCAGAATGGACTTGACTGTGTAGCTTTGAAATCCAGGGACTTAATGTGTCTACTTTGAATAGTAAGCAAGGTTTAAATAGTAATTTTCATCTTTTTAACATTCTATTCTTGCTCTTTTGCCAGCTTGCTGCTACACTTAGGAGACTTGATATTGCTGTGTTGTCCTGACATCCCATACCAAGGAATTCTCTGTGTGTTACTGTCAGTGAATTATGGACATGGCTAAGGCAGGAGGATATCAGATAATCATTTTTTGTCTCACCAGAACAGCTATTTTTTTTTTTTTTTCTAGGGTTTTAGTTTTCATCACAGTGCCCAGGATGAGAAAGTGAGTAAATGGAAAATTTGGTGATTTCTTTGGCTTGTTGAATATGTGTCCACCAGTTCAACGTGCCAATTATTCATCCACCAGATCAGTTTAAGTGGATAAGAAATCTACTTATGATCATTTAAATTATTTGCTCATTATGGAAATTGTTTAAATAAGGCTAATAGGCAGATAAGGCTATTGACTTAGGAAGCCTTTGCTAGAAGAAATCTGTTCCACATCTGCAAGTTCTTTGTATCTTTCCATCCTTGGGGGGGGTGAATGAGGGGGGGGAGGGAGGAGTCCAGGGGACTGTGCTTTTCTTTAAAAATAATAACAGAAAATATCCAGTTATTTTCTGTAATTTATTACAGCTCTGCCTCCAAAACCCATTGTTTAAAATCCTATTTGATGTATGAAAGATTAATAGGGGCCTGATAAATTCAAAGGTAGGACTGAAAATAACAGAAACCCGTAGGGATTTGTTTTACTACTGTCATCTGTTTAAGTACTTGTGACAAAAATTTATATAAATCCAGAGACAGGGTGCGGAGGTGGATATTCCCCTGCCTTTTTTTTTTCCCACCTACATTTTTTATTTCACTTCATGCTATCGAAAGTTAAAACTGCTCATTTCAGGCTATGGCATAAAGCAATGGGCACAGCAACTGCCCGCCAAGCCACCGCTGCCTGTTCCATTTTGCTGTGCCATGCATCTCCTTGCCTCCTGCCCCCATGCAGGGAGGCCAGCATCCCTGAAGAAGTCAGATGCAGTTTATTGTCTGGAAATATTTTAAAAGGTCATATGCTGCCATGAGAAAAGTCCTCAAAAATGTAGTCTCTCTTGCTGTCTCACCCAGTGCCAGATATGATCTCATGCCTTTTATTCCTTTGGAGCAGAGTCCCTGGGTAAGTGCTTGGGATGGTTTCTTCACTGAGCTCTTGCCTTTGGGGTTGTTCTCCTTTGCCACAGCACCCATCCACCTCCCCTTAGCTGTAGCTTGCACAGTGCCATATTTCTTCCCTTCCCTTCTGCTCATGGCTCTGCATCACATCCTCTTCCCCAACAGTCTCTGCCTGATGCTTGGATTTTTCCTGATGCTGGTGATGCTGCAGTTAGCTGCCTGGCCTGCCAGCCAGGCTTTTCTGGAGCTCTGGGAGTCAAGGAGGTGGCTGCCTCCTGACTCCCAGATTCACCGGGACCCCAGCTTCAGAGGTTTCACCTCACACCCACACACAGGGCTGCTCCTGCAGGGAAGCTGCTCGCTGCAGCAATGCTCCAGACCCATCCTTCCACCTTGATGCCCCTGCCTCCCATTCACAGCAGTGTCAAGATTCAAAGCAAAATGTTTCTCTGGCTGCACCTCAGTTTAAAAATCATCTCTCTGCTTCCAGCTGTTGTCCATCAGCCGACAAACTTTTGAAACAACTTATTTGATTAGGAAGCAGCTGAGAGGCTGTTTTTCCCTCATTGCTTTATTCATTTAGTTAGTTAGTTGTGTTGCTTGGTGCTTTTTTGTTTGGTTGGTTTTTAACCAGCCTCAAAAACAGGGCTGACCTTGATGATCTGCAGGACTGCGAAGCTTTGGGAGCATTGGGGTGGAAAGTTTCCTTCCCACTAATGGCATGGCCAGAGTATGCTATTGGGCGAGCACGCAGCTCACATATCTGGCTGAGCAGTGTAACTCTGATGTCTCGTGCTGAAGCTGACCCTGGGAGTTGGCAAGAAGTAGTGGAAAAGGATTGTTTTTCCAAATATTGGATTGTTTGGCTATCAGTGTGTCCTAGCCTACACATACATGCCTGTGTATGCTCATTCTCACCAAACAGCAAGGAAGACGTCTCTGATGCTGTGGATGGTGCAGGGCAAACGACAGCTGTGCCATTTGATGGAGGAGGTGGTGGGTGCAGTCACAGGGCTGCTCACCCATTACATTATAGGGACCCACAATTGCTGGATCTCAGCAGCTATTGCCTGCTTTACTTCTCCTGCTGATGGTGTCCACACCCAAGTGATGCTTCCTAAGATAGGCAAGTTGGTAAATCACTTCATTTATTAACAGGAGAGTGCAGGGATCAGACTATCAGGAGTCCCACTCAAAACAGCATGTACAAAAAATACTGTTAGTTTCTGTATGACCTGACTCCTCCATATTTGTAAAAATAAATATTTCTTCTAATATGCAATCAAGGAAATGGTGCTTTTTTGTTACTGAAAAAGAAATGTATCTGGAACATTTTGTGCCTACATGCTGATAACAGTTTCTTTTTACCAGTGGAAATGGGATCTGGCCTGAGGCATAGCTAATACTCATTCAGTCAGAGAATATGTATCATACTGTGCACCATTCAGCACAAGCTGTAAGGAGGCAGTGTCAAAGAACTCAACAGTGAGACACTGTTTCACATCTTCAACATGCTCATTCAGCAAAATCTCTTCCAAAGAGGGAAGTTGTTATGCTTGTGTTTAAATTCAGGATCTGCTCTTTGGCAAAGGTTGAAGACAGGTGCCAGCCTGTGAAATGATTGGATGCTCCTATCTATCTCTACTGGACACTGGTTTCCGAATTATAAGCAACTCTTAAAACTGCTGTCTGTCACTAAGCCAAAACTTCTGAGAAGATCATCAGTAATTAATTTTGCTGTTATTAAATGCTCTAAATCCTTTCAGAGTGGTAAGAAGACTTTTTTTTTTTTTTTCTTCTTTTTCTTTTTTTCCTGGTTCTCAGTTTTTTTGGGAGCTCATGTTATCCTATTGCAGCCAGTTCAACAGAGAATATTGGATGCTAAGTGTTTGGCTCGCAGTCACAGATGGGACAAAGGATCTGTTTCTCTGTCATTCCTGTACTTTGCTTTGTACTCACCTTTCACAATCACCACTCTCTAATTATTTTTATAGTGATAAAAAGATTGTATATTTGTAAATGTATATCTAAATAAAATTCCAGAGCAGTAGACTCTGTAATCCTTATAGAATTAGAGTCTGAATTGGTTTAAAGTTTTCTATTAAACATTAAGTATTATTGCTTTATTGGTTCTCAGAAGTACTTAACATGAAAAGATCTGATCATTCTCTCTAATAAAACTTGTTCAGTATTGTATTTGCTCAAATACAAAAGCCCTGTGGTTTTCCAAAGCATTCTGTTACTGAGGTTTCCTTCCCCTTCCAAAGAAAGAATATATGTGCTCCTATTTTAAATGCCTTTATTATTATTATTATTTTCTTCCTATTTGTGCCTGGTTGTGAAGGTATGTATTATAATATACCTTTTCTATTTCTTTCTTTCTTTTTTTTTCTCTCTCTCTCTTTCTCTCTTTTCTTTTTTCTTTTTTTAGCCGTGGCATAGTTAGCAGTATTGTCAGTTCAAGAGTGCCAAAATCAAAACCTAGGCCAGAAAAGATGATTTAAGAGAAAAACAAGACCTAGAAAAACCCAGTTTATAAAGATTTGATTTGTCATTCTTTACTTTCTGTCTTTTTATGTATTTAGATCTTCAGTATGTGTGGCTCACATTTCCCTGCAGTTCTCTAATACTGAGGAGGCTTAGAGATATGGCTTATGAATTTTAATGAAAGTTGAGAATTTTATGTAATCATATGCTGGGGCTTCCACCAAATCACCAAATAGAAGAAGTGCACTTAGAGTGAGAGCTGAGCTGAAGATGCTAATTTTTAAATGTCTTTGTTCTGCTTTAGCATGGGTATTTCAGACAGATTCTCATACTGTTCCATATCCCTTTGCAGGTACCATTGCATTAGCGTACATGTGGTTTATATATGAAATTTGTTTTTACAGACATGAGGATACCACCCTATATATTGCGAGTGATCTAGCTTTGTTTCACTTCTCTTTTTCTCTCTCTAACTATGATTTTGGTGTTAGGGTCTTCCCTGTTCCTGCCCTCCTTCCATTCCCAAGCTTTGTACTCAGCTGGGGAGGGAGAGAGGCTGTTTTCCCTGGAGAGCCATTAGTCAGTTTGTAGGGTAGAGTGAGCTAGTTGGCTTCCGTGGAGCCCCCATATTTATGCATTCTTAAGCATGCTAGAGTTTTTCTTGCTTCTGAGAGCTGCCTTACTCTTTAAGTGTTAAAACTGTCAGAGCTGGGTTTCCAGGACTGTTTTAGATGAAATTCAAAGTAGATGCTTGCCTTCTGAGTGAGACAGACTGCACGCATGAAAGCATGTGGAAGTTTGATTTTGTTTTTATCCCTCCTTTTCTGCTGCTGATATGCTTAGCTCCAGTGGCCTGGAAGTAAGAATAGTAATGAAAAGTAATTGGGTGATATTAGATCATTTACCATTGCTCTGGACCATCAATTCCTAGTAGTTTTTGGAGGAAGTGGAGGGGTCTGGAACAAACCCTTCTGTTAGTGATCAACATAAATCCTTCTACTTCCAAATGCCTTTTATGTCTGTCTCCCTGTTTTCATGCACCAATTAAATAATATTTCTTTCTCTTGTTCTGGTTTCAAAAGGTTGACTCTGACTCAAGTGGATTATGTGCATTCTCTCTGATTCTGACTTATTCTTACTATTATTGTTATTATTTTTAATACCATTTTCTTCATTTTTTGATTCCTATAAAGCTTGCAGAAATTATGATTTCTGAGTAGCTTTATAGGTCAGATATACGTGCTTTCCTTCTTTTCTGGGTGTTGTGCTCTATTCAATTTTTTTTTTTTTTTTCAGAAATAATCTAGGATCGTGTGGCTTGTGGAGGTATAGGGTGTCATACCTACACAATTGTCCCTATGTAGGATGGCCTGGCAGAGATTTTGTTACAACAGCTCTGTGTGTTCATTTTCTGTCTTAAAACTTGAGGTTCTTCTGTAAGTGTGATATACTCTTTATTTTATTTTTTTCCTGCTTCACTCCTTGGTTACTATGGACCATTGTAGAAATGCCAAGAACATTCTAGCATGAGATGAAGAGTGTTTTCTAGACTGTGAGGAAGCAATATATTTTAAAGCCAAGTAAGTTTTAGTAGATTATAAAAAATGGTATGAAAAAGTTGGCTTTGTAGGGTCATGCATTTTACTACTATGCTTGAAAACTGCCTAGAATTGACAAGGTCTCATAGTGTCCTATAACTCCTCTTTTACTTCATTTAGTTCACCATTTTAGCAGGTAACAACCACAGGGTTAATTCAGTAGAGCATACTGGCACAGTACATGACATGCAAGAGAGAACAATGATGTTGAAATTCTTTTACACTAGGGGCAATGGATCCACCAGCAAATATACAAACACGTGTGATTCCACAAAGGCAAGTTTGTAAAGAAATTAAATGAAATGTGGCTTGTGTCATTTGCTATGAAGAGTTAGCAGTTTGCTAATAAAGTGGTGCTAGATTCATTGCCAGAATAAGCAAGGGCTCACTCCATTGGTCCTGATGAGTTTATAACTGGTTGCTTCATTGATGACTTTGGCCTCTTTTCAGTAATTGGTTTTGATAGTTAAATGCTGAAAGGTGGAGAAAGGACTAAAGGACTAATTATTATAGCTTTCGGACTCATTTGTTACTGTAACATTAGCTGCTGCTGCCATATCCGACACAGGACAAAAGGCCCCTGGAAAACGCACAGGATGAGGAGCAGCGGGGCAGAGCAGGGGCTGACCATTGGGCCAGGGAAATGTGGGACGGCACTCCTGGGGCGATGTGAAGCACCAGGCAGTAACTGAAGACCAGGGTGTGTGAACCATGAGAACCTAGAGAAGATGGTATGTTTCAGAAGACCGGGTTTGGGTTTGAGAATTGGTGAGCACAAGTAACCACCCCTGATACATCAGCCTGGTTTCCTGCAACTGGCTGGATGGGGAGCTGCCTTAAGTTTGGTCCACCTCCTCTTATGGGAATGGTTACTCCAAGCTTGACTCTTTAACTGCATTGCTTAGTTTTGTTGACAGTAGTTAATCAGTTCTTTGCTCTTCAGTGGACTGTGGACTCAGCAAAGGTGGGAGCATGAAAACCATTGCAGTGGGGTCTCATGCTACATTGAGTTTCGAGGGTGTGGTATGTGCCAGAGGTCTGTAGGGCCAGGAGAGCCACAATAGCCATGGTCAGACCTGTAACATTATTCCTTTTTTCTTAACTGTGAAATGGCAGGTGTATTTTTTATCTTAACTTCACTGGTGGGACATTGTTGGTAAAGACATCCCTTGCCATACAGGGTATAGCAGGTGGTCAGCCTCATGCCAAATTAATTTTTCTTCAGTCAAGCAAATGACAAAAATGGGCACCACTTCTCCTCAAGATGTAGGGGCTGATTAGTTAAAACAGAAGAGGTTTTCTTGGTACAGAGGTGCAGCAGACAGGGAGGAAGCGTAGGTATGAGGATTTTGGCAAAGGTTCTGTGAAGCATACAGCCTTTGTTAGATGCATCTCTTTGTAGCTTTTGCGCAATGGTTATTTACTGAAAGGCCAGATTTCATAAATATCAAAGCTGTGTTTAATACAGTAACGAGCAAACAACAATATGGATAAACAAACAGGGAAACCTGGCACAGCCAGTATTTCCGTCAACAGGATATGGAAAGGAAAGTAATTGCAGTAAAATGAGGGTGTCACTCATAAGGCTGTATCTGGTTTAAAAAAAAAAAAAAAAAAAAAAAAGTGTGACATTTCTGATCTTTGATGCTTATTTGCATGTGTGGTTCATCTCCAGTTGTAGATGTGGGTAATCATAAGTAAAAATTTACAGAAAAGAAGAAAAGGATGTGTAGGAACAGTTGATGGAGGGAGAAGGTACAAATTTCGTATGAGATGTCCATGCCTTTCCCTTTTTTTTCTTTCCTTTTTTTTTTTTTTTTTTCAAAGTAGTTCTAATCTCTTCAGTCCTGGGATGAGTGTCTTGAAAGGATGTTTCACAGTAAGCATAGGTTGTAAATCTCCTTTCATACCTCTAATCCGGGAGAAGGTGCTTCTTTTAGGAAGGTGTGTTGGGGGGAAGGACACACAAGAAAATGCTTATGACTGTAAGTCACTGCATGTCACATTAACCCTCCTGTTTTTATCATCCTATTTTTGTATTTGCAATAAGCTATACTTGCATGGGTAAGGAAAAGCATTACTGAGAAGAGATCCCCAAGTAGCTGTAAAACAGTCAGCTTGTAGGCTGTCATGCGTGTTGACAGAGCGCTGAGAGGCAGGACTTGGGCATTGTGTGGCTCAGGCTGCATGGCAGCTCTGCCTGGGCACTCACTGGTGCTTCCATACTTTTTCAGCATGTCTGAGAATATCTTTGTTGTCAGCTGTTCATGTTTGCACATAATCTGTGGATACATAAAGCAGTCATGAAGCCTACTGGGTATTCTCTCTCTCCTTTTCTTTTGCTCTGCTGTGTCACATATGAAAAGAGCTGTTGTATGCAAATTGTATGTTGCTTAGAGAAAGAGTGGGCACCTGTCTTAGTATACAGTTCTGAAGTACAGTAGAAAAAGATGGAGAAAGACAAATTCTTTTTTCTATAGATTGGTCCAGTTATGCAATCCAATGCCTGAGAACTCCTCACAACACAGCCTGCTGTAGGGTTGTGCAGAGGATTTGAGAGCTGAATTGAATGTAATTAATACCTCTCTTGAATTTGAGGAGCTGCATACCATCACAAATCTTAATTTCCACAAGAACCAACCCACCATCTCTAAACTGTGTTTGCTTTCCTCTTTTATGCAATGACCCCAACATGTTTTCCTTTATGGAATGTACCTCTACTCTTTCATTACTTTGAGAAGTTCTAGAATAATTCAGTGGTGAGACAAAATTAAAGCTGTCAGTGACTTTCATGCCTGGTATAAAAAATGCATTGCTGCTTCATGAAATGTCCACTGGTTTTGGTGAACTCGTTGTTGATATGTCAGCTCTCCTTTTGCCAGTTCAATCATAAACATTTGTCTAACACTGAATTCAATAGTGGGAATGTTATTTGCTTGAGCAGTGTTGTGCTCGAGATGATGCTAGGTGTGTTTTGGCTCTGACTGCACAAGTGCAAAGTTACAATAACACTCTCAATATGAAGCTAAAAGCTGTGTGAAGTAAATCATAAAAGCAAACCTTTCTGTTTGTTTTTCCAAAGACAATTTGTAATCGATTTAGAGTGTGAATGTTTCAATTAAAGCCAATCAGTGCGATTTATCACTTACCTGTGTTTTATTTTCTTTTTAAAGCTTATGGGACATTCTGAATGGGATCACAAACGAGGACCCAGAGGATCACAGGTCAGTAGCTCAATATTTTGTGTTTCTTTTTGACAGTTTGAGGTATTTAAGCAGGTTTTCTGTCTATGATTGGCAAAATTGTTCATCTTATTAATATTTGCAGGATTGAACCATAAAAAGAAATCATAAAACCATGACAGCTTTCATTATTATAATTTTAGAGCTATAATCCAAACAGGTGATCCCAGAGTATTGCAGCAGAAAGAAGTTTCTTTGTGTAGCAGAAAGATGGATTAGATGTATTGGAAAATCATTTCTTACCCTGCTTTCTCCATTTATCTCCAGGATATGAAAGGAATGCAATTTCAAATAATGTGTGTGAGGTGTTTTTTTTGTTTTTGTTTTTGTTTTTTTAACCCAACAAACTTGTAAAACTCAGATGGCCCTCCTATCTTGTTCAATAATATAGGTATTAGTGGTGTTAAAACTGTACAGGCAGGTGGGGGAAGACTGTGTAGCTCATGGTATGCTATTGACTCATCTCTGAAGGGAAGTTAGGCTAGTAGGTTTAATGACATCATACATTTTTAAATTATCTGTAGAATAAAACTGCTGCAGAGGAGACATTGCTACTAATGTGATGCTCAGGAATTTTCCTGTTTGGAAAAAGCAGTCTCTCCCATCTGGTGCTAAAATGATATAAATACAATATTAGCCCTTCTGTATTTCAGATTTTCTTTTCCTTCAGCTGAAAGATTTTTATACAAATGTGAATATCTAACTCTAAATAATTAATAAACAGGCTCTGTTACTGGGAAGCTACCTGCTATTTGCAACCTTAATTTCAGTAGGCTAGTTCTTGAAGTATCCTTCATACCCCCCCTTGCAAAAATCACTGGAGTACCTGCTTTTTTAACGAGAAAATACTGTATGTTAAGTACAAAGCTGTTGCTTGTTTCGTTAATAGACATTTACTAAGTTGTCCTTTTGGTTTTTTTTAGCCCTTATTATTGTTGAATTCTACATTTTTTTTTTCTGTTTTCCAAGCTTCTTCCTTGCATCTTATTTCAAATCCATCTTGAAATTTGCAGGATGTTTAGTATTCCATTAAGCAGTTTAAGATGGGTTGCAGTTCTGATTTTCCAGGTGTCAGTATCTGCCATTTCAAAAATACAAAAACCAGAAAGCAAGTTAGTTTTCAATGGAAACTTAGGAATTTCAGAAATCCTATCCAGTCAGGTGAGAACTGTTCAATACTTAATACTCTCTGGCCCCATCTAATGTACTAGTTCATTATATTATGTCCTTCTGGTCCAAAGAGTGAAGGTAAATTAGACTCCTAGCTTACTGTTGAGTAGAAGTGGTCACTTGAAGGAGTCCTGTGATGGCTTAAACTTTTCTAACATTATTACAAGTCTTCATATGACTTTTTTATGTATATGAAAATATGGGTATGTTTTTGTATGCTCTACATCAGTGCCTTCATGATTGAAGAATGTTGTGATGTTCTTGTTCATTTTTGGTTGGTTGTTTTTTGTTTTGTTTTGTTTTTATTTGTTGGTTGATTGGGTAGACATTTTTGGAGGTTTAAAGCTATCTAATTGAAACAGTAGAGAAAGGGATTTAGGTAAGTGGTATCAATCTGATTTAAATTTTAAATTAAAAGATAAAAATAGATGAATTTGTCTATCAAAAAGGTATCTTTCTGCAGGAAATTGGAGTTGTGATTTTTAATGGATTCCTTTTGTGTTTTCTGAAAAAAAAAAAAAAAATTAGCTCAAAGGATGAAACAGTTGCTGAAGAATTTGTTGATTATTTGTTCTGATGAGGCTGATTTCTTACAAGAATGGTTCCAGGGAACTACTGGCCTGGATTCTTTCTTTCACCTCCTTCTAAGAATAAGGAGGGTTGCATGCCATGGTCTGATTTCAAATGAAAGAGTCACATGGACATCCACTTAGTTGCTGCAAATGCCATCTGCATGTAAAACCATTTGTTGGGCACTGTGAGAGAAAGATGTACTTGGTCAAAATGAGATAACTGGTTACTAAACAAATACAGGTGGAGTCCTCTGGATTTCAGTGGAGGCTGAGAAGGAGATACTTGTTAGAAGATAGCTCTATACAAACTTTTAAGATTTGTTCAGTCTGACTGAGTATGGTTTTGTTCCTTCCCTGTGTGATATTCTAGATACTCCTCTACCATTTCGTATTAATAAAAAATTAAATAAAAAAAGTTCAGGGATAATGGGATAAGAAAAGTTCTTTGGCATTCTCTGCAGGTTAACATGCAGTAGTTTGAACTTTCCTGAAGAATACAGTCATAGTTTTTAAAATGTTTTTCTATAAATCTCTGTATCAGATTTTCATGTAGAAGTTTCCAGTTGATTGTTTTTTTCCTTATGCAGAATGTTTTTTGATATTTTTTTTTAACAAAATACACAAAAAAATACTTCAACTCTTCAGAGTGTGTACCTTCAAAACAGGACAAAAATTGAATACATGTGGTCTCTGATAGAGAATAGAATCCATCTTTAAAAAAATACAAAGTTTAGATCAAGTTCTTTCTTTAAGCAATCTTTTTTTTCTTGTTGTTGTTTTTTTTGTTGTTTGTTTTGTTTTTCTGTGTATAGGTGTTCTGCAAAGCTTCTAGAAAGCTAAACAACATAAATCATGGCAGAAACGTTGTAACTAACAAACAATATGTACGACAGAAATGTTAAGGGAGCTTGAATAAGGTGGAAAAAGAAAATGACCCAGGCTCTCTATCATGTTGTATCCTGGTGCCCTGTCACAGGAAATAAGGAAGAAAAGTTTCATTAGGGAGAAGAAAGAAATCTAGTTTATTGCACTGTAGCCTCAGATTCTTTACATGTCTTTGAAAACTGTTTTTGATAGGGACAGTGTTAAACTTAATTCCTTGAAAATTTAGGAAAAAAATAAGGAAGATTGAATTTTCACATGCAATATAAAATTTGTTTGTTTCCAATTTGTATCCTTAAAAAATTACCCTTTGTTAAATAAGGTCTTGTTTCAAAATTAAGATGAGTAATCTTGTGGATACACTCAGACATCAGTTCTTTAAAGATGGATTGGCAGTTGCCTGCACCACATGATTGCTTGTGATGTTTCCCTAGATCTATGGGGCTTTTTTTCAGCAGAGAAATGGGACTTGGAAGCAGAGGTCTCACTTGGCCAGTGGCTGGGCAAGTATCGAGAGGGAAGGAAAGGGTTTTTGGCTTGTGTTATTATAAGTCTTCCACGATCTTTTAAACCTTATGAAGTGAAGAAAGTGGGAAGATCGATCTTATGAAGCTACCTGTGTGTGTGTGTGTGTAAGCAATGCCACTTGAAAGAAAATGAAGTGGAACCACTGGTTTACCATAAAATAAAACTAAATTCCATCAAGATTTTATTATTATTATTATTGTCATTTATTTATTTTTAGAACTAGTAGGTTTTCTATTCTTTGTGTTTGAAATATAAAAGGAAACTACTACAGTGCACTTCATACTTCTTAATGAACCACTTAGAAAATATGTTACTTTTCTGCTTGTGAGAGTTAAAAGCAAAGTGAAGTAGTTACAGGTAGCACTGGATGCCAGATGAAATACTCTTAGGCTTATGGAAATTTCTGTTTACAGGATTTTGTCTACTGTGAAGCATCTGCAATTCAATAGGATGTAAATAGGACAAGTAAAAAGCTGTCTTTACAGTGTTTAACTTGCTCCTAACTTCCACACCAGAACCTCACTCAATCCATTGTATATTACACACATATGTGTATGTATCTATGTACATTGTAGATTTCTACTTATAAAAAGTAGATGAGTTCCTGGGTAGCTACCTCTTCATTTTTTCCTTCATTTTTTGATCTCTGAAGATAAGAATTCCTGCTGTATATGCTTCATGCACAGAACTTATTCTCTGGATTTAATACCATGGAGGAAGCTCTAAGTGAATTTTATTATGTTCCAAGCTTAATTTTTAAAATCAATACAGATTTAGATCTAGGAAATAAACTTCAAAATTAGCATTCCAAATTAAAGAAATTTCTAAATGTTTAGGAATGTTTAACCCATCTAAAGAAAGCTCTGTCAAACACACACATGCAGTCTGTAAAACTGTATCATCTAACTTGTGTGAGGGGAAAATACCATGCTTATTTCTAATATTAGTATGTGTCACAAGAAAATATGAGTACTAGAATTAATTCTTGGCGTATTCTCTCTCTGCAGACAAAATAGGTAAATTATATTTTAATTATTCTACTAAAATGTAATGCTTGATACTTCTAAGACATTTCAGGTGGGATCTACAATACACTTTGTGCAGACATTTTTACACGGGGCCTTGAATGCATGGGAGTTGTTTGTTGCTCTGTCATCAAGCCTTGTTTGGCTTGCTGAAGATGTAGGCGTAGCCTCAGGATTCAGTGGAATCGAGAGATCATTCTTCCAGCATTATAAAAGGATGATGACTGGGAGAGAAACAGAAAGATCCAGAGTTTTTAATTCTCTTTAAATATAAAAGCTCTCAATTATATATCTGAGGTGCTGCATTTTACCCCTCCAGTTCCTAAGCAACAGCTATTTTCAGATTGAGTGCGTCTGGTGTTGTCTACCTACTTCATGCTTCTACGAGGTAATTTGTCAGTGAAAGCTAGGCTTTTCACTGTCTCGCCCGATTCTCTTTGTCATGGTACTATAAGGAGACAGATGCTTTAAAGAAACGGAGGAAGCTTTAATGAAACTGGTCTGAACCTTGCAGCTTGAAAAACTTCCATACGTCGGGGAGCTCTGCAGTCTATAGCCATGAAGCAGAGGAATCAGAAATAAGGTTCTTGACACTGGTTTGGGAGAAGCCTTTTTCTTGAGTGTGAAAAACCTCGAGAGCAGATTCAAAATCATGAGCCGGAAATCTCTGTACTTGCTGAAGCGTAGATGGGAGTCGATTCCCGCTACTGACCAGGTACTGTGTTCTGGTGAATCTGTTGTGTCACTGTGTTCCCTTGCAACACCACTGCAAACAGACCTGCAGTGATTTAGCTGTGATGGTTGGGATTCTCCAAATATAGTGAGATCCAGCTGATCTTTGCTTTTTGTTCCCATGATGAATAGTTCAAAAATGTAGGCAAAGCCGACTTTGCAAGAGCATGCACTTGTGAATGTGGAGGTGCCATTGCAGCCCACTAATGCAGACTTAAGTAACCAATTGAATTTTCCTCTCCCCCAGATAAGATTTTTGTTAAAGGTTAAATTAAAAGGAAGATGGATGTTGCAAGTATTTTAAAAAGATCAGCTAAGGAAAAGTGTAATTACTGCTGGTAGTTCCTTGGTGCATGTCTTTGTTGCATGTGTATCTCACATACATGTATCTGTGTATGTATAAAATCACTGGTTACAAATAGTTGTAATGCACTGGCAGAACCTCAGCTTTTCCAGCATCATCTTAGTTGATGCGTCATTTTGAGTATGTTAAAAAGGATTTGTGTGGGATATAAAGATGCTAAAATAAAAAATTCTAGATAAAATACTGAAAGGAAAATGGAGGAAGTAGCTTATAACACGATCCAACTCCATTTTTCTGTTTATAGAGCGGTTGACTATGCCGTGCATCGTGGGATGTCTTTACCAATATGAAAGTAATAATTTGGGAGAAAATTTCTTCAACAGAAATAAAGATGGAAAGAATTATTATTATTGTTATTATTATTATTTTTTCAGAAGGATCATCCTGTACCTTTTTTGTTGACAGAGGGGAGGGAAGGGTGTGTTACAGGCCTTATTTTGTAGAGCTGTAGGTTTTAAAGCCAAATTGGACTTCTGTGAACATCAGAAGAGATCTCAGACTTAGTCAAAAAATATCATGCTGTCACATGCTGTCATCTCAGGCCTATGTTTACTGTGTAAATAAGAATATGTCTTTTAGAAATATATCCAGGCTTAATTTAAAGTCATCAGGTGAATAATAATTCGTCATATTCTCTGATAAAATTTTTCCACTTGTTTAATGTTGCCTGGCTTTGGTTTATTTATTTATTTTTTTCTTTTAAATAAAGCCTTCTCGTATGACTTTGTCTTATTTAAATCTGCAACCATATCAATTTGCTATACCTTTGAATGTCAAATGTAAAAAGCCCTTTTTCAGGTTTTTTTTTGTTTTTGTTTTTGTTTTTCTGAACAGCTACCTAGGTTATTTTTCTACTTCACAGTTATCATTAAAACTATCTAAAACACTAAATTTCAAGGGATGTTCTGGTAACTGAAAAAAAATTAAAAAAAAAAAAGTTATAGTTGGCAAGCACAAATTGATCCAGCTCAATCAGGTGTTCATAAATGTCCTGGTAAAATTGAAGTAAATAAATACTGTGTTATGATGTGTCATTTGTCATGCTGTTTCTATTAAGGAAGATGTAGGGAGACTAGTGCCCCTTCTAAGGAAAGCTATATTTTAGTCTCTTGGCTTCATTCTTTCTCTGACATAAATGCAGATCTTTCGCTTATTATGAACAAATACTTGACTAGCAAGGGATGCCTGTTTTTGCATGTTACTTGTTAAACATTTAATTTTTCTGGTGTTTCCTTTTTCACTCGAACCCTAATGTTGCATTGCATCATACTATTACAGTATGATATATCTAGAAAAAAAATAGATATTCCTTACCTAGATACAAGGTGTGCTTGACCTCCCTGAGCTGTGTATCTTTTCCATCATCAGACTCTGAAAGTTTTTAAAAAGAGAAAATGAAATTTCCCTGACCCATCTACCACTTGGGGAGAAGCAAGACTCAGTAAGTGATGCATGCAGAAGTTGACTTGAGAGGAGTGTGAATCTGTAAGGATTTTTTGAAGGTAAATTAGGGGAGGAAGACAGTGTTTGATTTCAGTCCCAAGGAGATTTGTGTCTCCTGTGCTATAGTTACGCTGGGCAGCACAGGTGCAGTGGGGTTGCTGTGCTGCTTGTTCTGTGCAGCAAGCAGGAGCCCTCCCCTTGCTCAGTCGTGCCTCACAGGAGAAGCAGTTATTGTGCAAGATCACAGCCACAAAGAACAGGCAACTTAACTTCTTCAGCATTTTAGGCTGATCCTGCTCAAATAGTTATCATACAAAAAATAAGAGCACTGTCTTCTGGTGCCAATTCATTATTCAGCACTTAAAGGGATACACTCGCTTATTATATTCCAGGCTAACTGTGAGGAAATTATGTTACATTTTTATAGGTAAGTAGCTACTAACAGTGTAGGTTATTTCTCTATTCAGAGAAGATGAAACATATTTATGTTAATGAATGAAAAAAAGCCTCCAAATTGGTTTACTGCTATTATCGGGGCTTTTCTTGGCATTAAAAAACAAACAGCAACAAAAATGAAAGCAATAAAATCTAATTTGTAATGTGGGATTTTTTACTTGAGATTGTTTCTGGTTTAAAATAATAAGGCAGATCTGACTTTTAAGGACATGAAGGCCATAACTTCACAGTGAAGCCTGGTACTATTTGAACATACTTCTTATATTTTAGAAGTTATCCACTGCTTTTTATTCCTCATCTTATATGCTTTCCATCAAATCAAATTAACCCAGAACCATTTAGTAAAGGCATGGGTGAGCAGGCTCTAAATAAGGGGAGAGAAAACCCATGCATAATTATGATGAATACAGACAATTCTTTTTGAGGTCAGGGGGTGTTACATAATTTTATTTTTGATCTGAGGATGATCATGTAAGCTCACAGAGACAACACTACAGAAATCTATGGTTTCTAGTATCTAGTACACCAAGCCTTTTTGTTGTTGTTGCTGTTGTTGCTGTTGTTGTTTTGGTGTGTGCGGGTATGAAACAGTGAGGAAAGTGGGTTTGGTTTTGAACCCTGAGTTAGAGCTTTATGGTTTTGGTTGGTGAGAAATGTCTTACCTAGTTAAACATTTTTTATGTGTGGGAGAGCCTGATCCTGTGGGTGTTTTGCATGGGTAAGTGTAAGCAGTATGATGATGAATAATATATTAGCATCTTCAAGGAACTGTAGTATCTCATAGTGCTTGATCTTGAATGCTGTGTAGCTCTCAATAATTTCAGAAGGAACTACCTTTATAGATCTGAGGAAAGAATTTAGGAATGTTTTTCTTTCTTGCCCATCCATCAGTTAGAATTACCTGAACATCATCTGCATTGGAAAATATTTTTTAAAGCTAAGTTTGAAGTTTCAGTACGGTTTGGGGGGAAATTCTCCAACTGTTGTTTTTATTTGGTGTGTGTGCCTGAGGATCTTGTTTTTTGGACTGATGATAATTTTTTATCCCTGATAACTACAACCAAGAATGATTTCACTGAACGGATACACATTTAAAATGCTGTGCTAACCAAATGAGCCAAAAGTGATGAAGTGCTAAATATTTGCTGTAAGGTTGTTGAGTATTTCCTCCTGCCTAAAATTCCCTGTAGATTACATGAGCTATAGTCTTTGAGTATAAATTGGATTTGATACCTATCCTAAGAGATGAAAAGTCTTCACACAATTACCTATGGCGTAAAATTTTAATAACATTGTCTGTCATTGATTACTTTTGAGTTTAAAAACAGGAACTGGATTTATACAACAATATAGAAGCCCAGTAATTGATATGCAGATTTATATAGCTATAAAGAGTTCAAATGGATGTACAGTGCAGCTAAGCAAAGACATAGTTAATATTTCTTTAGCTAGAAATGCATGCTTGTAAGAGTACAAGAAATGGTAACGCTTTCTGTACTGTTAAATTACCAGATTATATTTTGACAGATTTTTGTAAAACCCAGGAAGTGTTGCCCCTCTCACCTGCCATTGGTATACTACACAACTGTGCCTAGTACAGTTTGTAAGGTCAAAATCCTGATCCTTACTACTGTTCTGTTTGAAAGGAAAAACTTCCATAGCCTGTAACCCATGCAGGGTGTTAAACAGCAAAGAATCCCAGCATGACTTAAGTCATAACTTTTTGAAATTATAAAATCAGGAATTTTTTTGAGAGAGTCTGATATAACGTTACATCATGCTGCCCCCAGACTTTCATTCTGTTCTGTATGAAGTCATTCTGTTGGATTAAAGATGTTTTGAAGAAATTGAAGGATTTTGCCTTGTCACCATTTGGAACTATGTTTCTATTTTTTTTCCAGGATTAATAGCTCACTTAGACATTTTTGCTAGTTGTACCTTGCTTTTCTGCCCTGAACGATACTCACTTATAACCTCTATGCATCCCTGAGGATGTATACATCATATCTGATATCTTTGTGAGATCAGAGCTCCTGTGTTTTATTTTTCTCTGAGATGTCCATTAGATTCAGACTCTTTTTTGCCTGCTGTCCAGCTGCATACAGAAGGTTGACAGTCTCTTGTCTTTGTCCAGAGCCAATTTCACTGGGAAGTTCATGCTGAGGAAATGTGTGCCCCTGTGAGGCAGCAGGTCTTGCCTCTTGGCAGCATTAAGGGATGCATCAGCATGGATAATTGCACAGGGGACAGCCATGGCTGAGATTTACAAGCAGGCACAGGATAGTACCAGATGACAGGGCAATCACCTTCCATTCCCTTGTTGAAAGGGGCACCACCTTGTCATCTTTTGGGACCATGCTGAAAATCTTCAGTGAAGGGGGGATTCTTGGTACCCGCATCCTTTCTGTGCAGAAATCATTAAGCTCTTTATAGACAAGGGGGTAAGCAAATGGTATGGTCAAGGAGACCATGGAGCAGTTGATGTGGGCTTGTCTAGGTCTCCTTGGCTGACAGATTGCCTAAGGACTGAGAAAACATAAACAACAGAGCCATCCTTTCAAGTGCCCATTACTGGCGGGTTGTTATTCCTTTTCCACAAAACCTCTCCCAGGAAGACTACACTAAGTCCTTGAAGCCACACTCACCATGGCACCACTACCACAACAGCGCATGGTCCCTTTGGGAAGTTTCAGTGGCAGAAGAAGAAGAAGAAACATGCACAACTGAGGAGGAGAAATGCAAATTTTAGCTGTAGTCATTGTATCTACTTAGAAGGAGTGCATGCAGCCTGAGGGGCTGCAGGAGCAGCAATGAAAGTGACCAACAAACTCAGCAGAAACCCCAAACTACCCTTGTATCTTCATCTTATGCCATCCATGCACCCAGATTTTATAGCTTTTTCATTCTTAGCTCCCTCACCTCCATATCAGAAAGGCCCAGGGAGAGTACATGCCTGAAGCCGAGTTTCCACGGAATACATGACAACAGTGATCCTCGTATCTAACCTCACCTGAAAGCAGTTCAAAAATTTGTTTCCTATTAAGTATATTTTTGCAGTTTCCCAGTTATTTGTTGTTAATAAAACCTTATGTTATCATTTCATTCAGCACATTTCATAGCTTTTTTATGGCAAAGCAGAGATTTGTGGAGTTGGCATATTATGAGAAAGAGGCCTTATGGGAGGTTTGTGGGTTGGTGGGAATATGATGCTGAGGCTGGGAGAGGAGAGTTGCTTTTGCACAGCAGGCGAAGTGCAGAGAACTGAAACTGAGACCAAGAAATGATCTATAAAACATTTCCTCATTTTCTAATGCAGCAAATGAATAATATAATGCATAAATAATCTACCTTAGATTTAGCCTTGCTTCTCTCAGAATTGAGGTGTTGAGCCACAGGCACTAGTTGTGGTTGTGGATCCATTTCTGGTTGGCCCCCAGACTTTCTACCCTACTGCTGTAGTGAATGTGCAGGAGGTTGTTGCGGTTTAACCTGGCCGGCAGCTAAACACCACACAGCCGTTCGCTCACCCTCCCCCCTCTCTCTCTGGGATGGGGGAGAGAAACGGGAAAGTGAAGCCTGTGGGTTGAGGTAAAGACAGATTATTAAGATAGAAAATAACAATAATAATAGTGTGTACAAACAAGTGATGCACAATGCAATTGCTCACCACCCGCTGACCGATGCCCAGCCCAACCCCGAGCAGCCGGCCCCCCACCCCAGCTAGCCACCCCTATATATTGTTCAGCATGATGCCAGATGGTATGGAATACCCCTTTGGCCAATTTGGGTCAGCTGTCCTGGGTCTGTCCCCTCCCAGCTCTTGCTGCACCCCCAGCCTGCCCGCTGGCAGGACAGAGCGAGAAGCTGAAAAGTCCTTGGCTTAGTGTAAGCATTGCTCTGCAACAATTAAAACATCAGTGTGTTATCAGCACTCTTCTCATCCTAATCCAAAATATAGCACCCTACCAGCTACTAGGAGGAAAATTAACTCTGTCCTAACTGAAACCAGGACAGAGGTGAATGGTGTGGCAGTGAGCTTGGCACCTGAGAGACAGCTCTTTCTTGCCCATGTATCACCACCACTGCTTAGCAGATGACCGGTGGTGATCACAGATGTTCTGGAGGCGGACAGGATTGTCAGGATGTACTTTTAGGACTGGGAGCCAATGTTTCCAAAGTGCAACAGAGGCCCAGTTCATTTCAGTAGGATCAGCTCCAGAAATATGCTTGTCATCTTGCATGCCTTTGGCCAGGCAAGAGCTGTGAGGGGAAATCTTGGCACTGAATGTCCTTCTATGCTGGCAAATGACAGTAAAATGTCCAAATTGATTCAAAAGAACCTGAACTGTGATAGAGAAATTGCACTTTCTGTTGATGTAGAGCTGAAAGAGACTGGGAAAACAAAAGATAGGGTATGTCTCACTGACAGCTGAGACACGTGATGCAAGCAAACCTCCTGCAACCTTCCATATCCATCACTTGTAGGGTGGAGAGAAAAACTTTTACATGGCATCAGACACTCTCTGAATTACCTACTCCATCAACTTCTCTGTTCCAATATGATTGGCAATGGGACAGGTAGAGTGTAATGTCAGCTTGATAATGACAGCCCTTTTAAGACTCAGTCACTTTGTCATGTCAATATTCTTCATAGCTAAGCAGGATCTAACCATAGATTTCCATAAATATTGCCTTTCTTCTTGAAAATCTTTCTCTACCATTAATCCTCCCAGTTCTGTAGTTCAAGTCCTGCTGCTATTGGGGCAATCCATTTGTGTGGAATAGAAGCTTGCTGATGATACTCAACTGCAACAATTGCATTTTACTTTATTGGGTAAGCAAGAAGGGATGTTCCTAATTCAGAAAGGCTGCAATTTGAAGGATCATAGCTGCATTTTGTAAAAGAAATTAGCACTGAGATGCAAATGGCAAACTGAAATGTCTTCCTAGGGAAATGGTTCCTTGAAGCTTCATTTTAAGAGAATAAGCAGTTAGGGAGCATGGCATTTCACTTAGTTTTTAGAAAAGCAAAGACAGTGGAAGAAGCTGATATTCTGTCTTTTTCCCAAGCATTGCCTTAGAGTGGAGAGTGCATATCCACTTCTGTGACACAGATAGAGATTGATTATGACAATTGGATTGGAAGGACAAGATTGTGAACTCTCATCATTTGGAGCAGAGGAAGTGGATCTTTTTCTCTCTGGGGTGATCATATTCCTGAAATACTGATTTGTCTCCCTGCATTTCTTTCAGAACCCCAGTGTATCTTCCCAGTCCAGCAGTTTTCGCCATTTTTTTCAGACACCTATTTTTTTATACAGTGTAAGTTTTCTGGCAAGAGCTTGTATGTCTTAGTCTTCTAGCTCAGAGTCTTCTCTTTAAAAGACAAAAGTTAAGAGATTATGTCTATGTGTACTTTTCCTTTTTCAGATTCCCATTTGCAAACTGTTATAAAATATGCTTCAGTGCATCAGTTATACTTGTTTGTTGGTTTTAGGGGGCTGAAGTATATTGGCATCTTGACAGTTAAAGTTTATGTCTACCTTCACAAAAACTTTAAGACTTTTGCAGAGTTTAGCTGAAGTTAAAGCCCTCTGCTTTAGCACAAGCTAAAGCCATCTGCAGGTTCTCAGATTACAAATTCTTCAAATTGCCAAAATTTGGGTGTCCATATGCCAATCCCTGAAACAAGAACTGCACTGAGAATGTTCTGAGTACACATTGGTGCACCTCAAAAAGGTTAGCAATTAATGATGAGCAAAACAGTGTCCCTTAGTTTTCTGGAAATGGCTATACTGGATAAAATTTTCCAAACACAGGTTAACATTTGCAAGGAAAACTTCAGTGCAAACGTTGAAAGTTTGACAAAAAGTATAAGCAAGTGAAAACAGGGCTTTCAGGAAATCAATGGAATTGATGTCCAACATAATAAGGATGGGTGATACGGATAGCTTCCTTGTAGTAATTATATATATATATATAAAGCAGTAAATTTTTGTAGTGCTGTAGCTTTTGAGATGATGAGAGACCAAATTTCAGATCCTCCTACTACTAATACTGAGAGTTGTGCCACAAGGTGTTCTTTTTATTTCCAACATCTTAAATTTCACTTCCTGTATATGTATGTTTCAGGTATTTGTCACATTCCTAAACAAAGTGTTGAATAGAGTCATTATGAATTTTTGCCTTCCTGTTTTCAGAGATGAAACCAATTATGGAATGAACACTGTTAATGTACTTGATTTTTTACTGAGCAGCAATTATGCCTAGTCTTCAGCCAGGATGCTTCCACTGGTATGTTAATAGTAACACTGCTAGGGGATGTGGGCTGTTCTTCCTTACAGAGTTTCACAATGCAGCAGTCTCTTAGTTGTTGGAAGATGTCTTCAGTAATGAGGACAAAATGAGGACTGATTGTGCTCTGTAACAGCAACTTAGGTTTAAAATCATTTTTGTTAATACTGTTTTTTTTTTTTTAATATATATTTTTTCTTCTGTGCTTTGTTTTGATACTGGGGTAGACATGTATGCTGTAATTGCTGCTCTATGGGATAGTTTTAAAGAATAAGTAAGTGAAAGCATTTCCTATTGTTCCTTCCTTACAGGAACACATGCTGAACTCTCTAGTAGCTCATTTTATGAGTTTCCCAGTGAAAAAGCTCACAGCTGATCGGCTCTGTTCTCAACACCAGATGTTCTTTTTCTGCTTGACTTTAGTACTGAGCCATAATTTTGTTCTGTGTCTGATGGATCAGTGTTCAAAATTTCAAAATGAATTATTGGAGCAGCCTCCTGAGATTTTTGAATAAGCCAGAGTTGGAGTAAATCTTAAAGTCAAGTCATAAAAAAGAAAATTTCATGTTGGGTTAGAATTTACAGATCAAAGGTTCATTGTGTAATAGGTCTGCATTGCTCAATTTTCAATTCCTGAATAACCTTGAATGTTACAAGAGCAGTATGAATTCTTCCAGTCCATAAATGAAGTCTGGAGATTATAAGACCTGAATCTAGAGTTCATAAATTTTGAGTTATTGGGCTTTATGCAGGACTGAAAAAGCTACTTGTTATGGTGAATAGACAAGCCTCTAAAAGAAAGGTAGAGTCACCAGTTATTGAACTACAGAAAAAGGCAAAAATGGTTCAGTTTGAAAAAGGTATCTTCATTAATGACCTGTGTGATGGGCAGAGTGCACCTTCAGCAATTTTGCAGATGATACGGATCAGGGAGGAGTAGATGATACTCCAGATGGTTGTGCTGCTGTTCAGGGGGATCTCAACAGGCTGGAGAAATGAGCTGGCAGGAATTCATGAAGTTCAACAGAGGGAAATGCGAAGTCCTCCCCACATGTGAGAAGTAATCTCAGGCACCAATACAAACTAGGGGCTGACTGGCTGGGGAGCAGCTTGGCATAGAAGGATCTTGGGATCCTGGTGGACGCCTAGTTGAACGTGAACCAGCAATGTGCCCTTAGAGCAATAAAAATCAACAGCATCCTGGGCTGCATTAGGCAGAGTGTTGCCAGCAGGCTGGGGAGGTGTGCCTTCCCCTCAGCACTGATGAGGACACACCTGGAGTACAAGAGAGACATGGAGATTCCTGATACTCATCTCTGATAATATTCACACATTTACTGGTATCAGAATTGCCAAGAATGTCTTACTGAGAGTGATGCCACAACGTACCATTATGTGACCCTTGCAGATCATAATTCATCAACTGATGTCCTTCCCATTTCTGGATGATGCTGGTAAAAAGATCTGAAAAAATCTAGACAGAAGGGGAATGGAGTCTTTCTCTACCAATCCTTTGCAGCTCACAGAGTGAGTGAGGTATACAGTGTTAATGAGCCTATCCTGCTTGTTGAGATGTGGAAGTAGAAGGTGAGCTGAAGAGTTGTAAATACTCTTCCTCTCTACATCTCAGTCCCATCCAGGAGTTGGAAGACACGTGGCACTAGCAGATGTTTCCCTTTTCATTTTCTCTGCATATCCCCCACACAGAAACCACACACACCAAATTTGGGAGGATGGGAAAAAAAGCTGTAGATGGAGAAGAGAAGCCAGAAAAATAATAATAATAAATAATAACAATAATAATATTTCCAAACAGAGCTGGAGCTTTATTAAAAAAATTGGCTACAAAGGTAGTGATTTAAAATGTGTAATCCCTTTTTAGACTGCATAGATAGTATTTTGGTAGAAACCTTTCTTTCTGTTGCCAGTAACTTTGCTTCTGAAGCACAGAGCCCAGTTCTCAAAAAAACAAAAACAAAAAAAAAACACTCTACAAATTAGAACAATTCATTTGTTAATAACATCTATTCTTCTTCTGGTACCTGACAGACAATTTGAAATCTTTAATGTATAGTTTTGAAAGTTCATATGCTGTTCTCACGAATATGCCCTCAGCTTCTGAGTAAACCTCACACATATGGCATTTTCAGTTTTCACATCCAGGACAGAGGGACTCAAATCTTCAAAGCCAGGTGACGTGACTGAAATGTGGAATGGCAATGGGCTTTCTGTGTGTTGTATAATCATGAGCCAGTTTTTATAGGTCTAAAAATAATAACTGCCTGTATATAGAGATTGTGTTTTAGGACTCCTGGAGGGTTTTATATGCTTGCTTCTTTTTAATTAACAGTTGGAGTTGAGCAAACAATCTGCAGATAATTATTTTATGTTACATTCTTCATTAAGATGCAGAGAATAGAAGGGGGGAGTAGCTCACAGGAGAAGCTGTGGTAGTACTTTCTATTCCTTACAACTCTGCAGGAAGGGAAAGTGATAAATATCTGAAGTCCATGAATAGGATCTTAAAGGATCAAGGTTTCATTTGAGAAAGTGCTCTCTCAAAATGGTGTTTGTTGCTAGAAGTTTGATGTTTGAGTTTCTCATCACAGAAACATGCGCTGGACAAAATCACATTGTAGATTTTGAACTCATTTCTGTTGAGATAGTTGTTAGAAAGCATGATTGTCCAAGTGGTTTCTATGTGTAGCTGCTACCTCCTGGCTTAAAAAGAGACCAGCTTTCTCTTTTGAGCTGTTTTTTAATATTAGCATCAACGATCAGTGCAGCTTGATGTTAGTGGAGGAGCAGCACAAGGCACGGGCTTTCCATCAGAGGACACAGCGCAGACGGACAGTGGCATATCAGCATCTCAGTTGTGATAGCTCACCCCCAACATGCTTAGGCTATAGCAGCAAAGGGTTTGCTTTATAGTGTAAGATTTTAATGAAGAGAAAATAGAGCATGCATGAGAAGGAAAAGTAGAAACTGAAATGGAAGTACCTTAAGAGGGGTGTGAATCAGTGAGGTACATTATCTTATCCTGTAACAGACACATTTGCTGGAGCAAATCATATAATCTCTTGGCATGGGGTATCCCACTGGCTTTGGGACTGCTTAGGCAGAACCTTTCTTAGAAGATTGTGATACTCCTTCCCCCCTACTCTAGTGCCGAGTCTTAGGGTTGGGAATAAGAAAATGGAAAAGTTATGCAACTGGTTGGTGGATTCCTGAGATGCTCGAGGTCCTAGGGAAGTACTATTTTTGTTCCTGCAGGCATTTTAAAAAAAAAAAAAAAAAAAAAAAAAAGTACTTCCAACATTTTGTTTTGGAATTATTGCTGGAGTCCTGAAGTCCAGGAATTTTTAGCGAGTCCTCACCATGGGAGCAGAAAGAAACAAATCCAAGATATTTTAACATGGCACACATAGTTCTGCTGAGGCCAAAGGGAAGTGCTCTACTTAAATGTCAAGACAATGTTAGCAGCAACTGACTTGAGAGAAATAATTTGGTGATCCCATTTCTGTTTGTAATGGTCAACTGTCTTTCACAGAAAACTCTACCACAGTCTTTCAGTGCTTGGAAGGTACTTATTGTGTAATGGATATGTAAACTGCACTCTGCTTGTTTCTTCAAGCTGTGCTTTTCAGAGTCCTTGTAGTAGTGTAGGTGAATCTTCCTTTCTCAACATCTCTCATGTTCTAGAAAGAATCATTGGATGTGACAATCACATAAAGGCACTGCACAGTTTTGGGGTCAGACTTTTCTTCTGATGATATTTGGAGGTGCACCTTCTCTTTGTCTTTAATTAGAAATCATGTTTCTTGATCTCAGTTGCCTTTGCAAGGGAGGTAGCTAATAGTACTATCTTAATTGGCATGGTTCTTTCCATTGTGGTACTTGATGTGATTTGGAGGACTTTACCCTGTTTTACTCTCACTTGCTTGATCATCCCTTGTGGTATGACCACAAGTTATAACCTCTCCCACTTATGTCCTTTGCCATGATTTAGTACCACTTTTGACTTCAAAGTATCTTTTTTTTGTCTATTATAATGAAATTGGAATTGAACTTAGTCTTGTCTGGAATTTTCTCAAAGTGCCATAAAATTGTACGTGCATATTGATCCTGGATCTGTTTTAAATTCAAGTCTTTACCTCAGTAATACACAACTGTTATTTTTCCAGATACTACTTCAGGGACCATGGTCCAACTATTTTCCCATTCAGCTGTAATGACTGCCCAGTGCTTTATGAAAATTACTGTGTATTATTGGCATACTAGACAGATGTTTTCATCTGACCAGAGTGCATGTTAACACTTACTAGCTTTTCTTCAGCTCCACACTTGATGACCCTCTAAATGCTTAATGTATTAGAGTCTCTATCTTTTCTTTTTCCCTTCAAAAAAGTTCTAAAGCCTCTTAACTTTACTTCTTGATTCACCAGAAGCCAATTCTTAATAGGAACACAGACCTAGATGCTTCCTCCCAGTACCCATCTAGATTTTTCACAGGCTTCCTTTGTATCATCTTTGGCTCTGTGTAGGCCCTTGAATCCAAGCAAGGTTGACTTATCCTTGCCAAACTTTTTTCTCCTTATGCAACATTTTTAATGTGAAACTTTTCCCATACACAAAATGAGGTCTGGGTTCTCAGTATTTAAGCCTTATTCCCTGCAACATCCATTGCTTTTATATTTAAAAATGCCCTTTTTAGTTAAGGACAAAATCTTCAAATGATTCTCATAATTCCTGTTCATCAGCTACTGCTTTTAACAATTTGATCTGCTCTCATCAGATCCTTTCAGTTTTGTTCCTGTGTCTAGCCTTAACTCTTTCACTGTGACAAATGACTGTATCATAACCTAGTGAAGCTCTCTAAAACAAGAAAGCAAAAGATGACTCTCAAATTTATTTATAACTTCATTTTGTTTATGCAGAACTTTTGTTGACACTTTTCTATTTTTGTTTTTTTTTTTGTTGCCATTACAGTTTATAAGTCAAATCCTATGCCTTTATTTTACTACAACACCTGTTACCTTACATGAGAATATCGATAGTTTACAGACCAAAAATTGGTTCTCATAGTACTGTATATATAAATATACATATATATATTAACTTACATGACAGAAAAATGCCTGTCTCTGCAACAGTACTTTCACAAAAACATCATAACAGATGATGTGACCATGTTTTTAGTGTTTTCTGCATTTTTTTTGGCTTTCCACTGGGAGAACAAAGTGAATTTGGCATTGCTCTTTCAGTTTGTAAAAAGGCACGCTTTGCCTTTTAAGTAGTTCAACTTTATTTTATTTTCCTTCTTTCTGTTAAAAACGTCACTTATCAATTAATATTTTTATTTTATTTTACTATATCATGATTCATTAATAAGGATAATTAGTTTTAAAGTACTGGAGGGATGGAATTATAAACAGGAGTAGGTGGTGAAAGCTCTGAAAATGCAAGGTTGGGTTGCCACTGTGTCTAGGGGGATGGAATAGGCTGCCCTGTGTATAATGAGCTCTGGATGCCTTAGCGGGCTGTAACCTGGTTTCTAAATTCCTGGCAGCCAGAAATATTGCTCTGTGAGAATTGCCATCAAGGTGATGCCTTAATTTGTTATGTCTGTGTAAGAATATTATATTAACATCAAATAAGATTTTTGCATAAGTGCAAGAAAATGACTCACCACCCCCTTCTACTTTTTTTGCCAGCATCTAGAATACAGTCGGTACCAATGCATCCAGATTTCTTTTATGCACTCATACTGTGGTATGAGGCTGTTGTGGGGACAGTAGCCCAGTTTGTGGATTTCTGCTGCTGCCAGGATGCCAGAGGACTTCCTGCCTACCCAGGTTCCAAAACAAAACTTGGCAGAAATCTCCCCTGTCCTATGTCAGTGAATCCATCTCTTCAGCAGCAATTACCTTCTGGGCACAGTCTTTGTCAGAAGACTTCTCAATTACTCATTTAAAGCCAATATAGATGTGGATGGATGTGTTGCAAGAACTTGACGTCACCATTTACCTCATGTTGTCCACTTCGTGATTCTGTGGTTTAAGTTCTGAGGCCATACGCAAAACTCTGCCAGTTTCCTCCTGTGCTAGCTTTCCTGCTACAAGAGAAGATTTTTTCCTATGCTCCATGTCTGATGCAGTATAGAATGAAGAAATAGGAGGCAGTTGGCACTATTTACTTTTGAGTTAATGAGCAAGGAGAAATCTTCCAATGCTGCCTCCTACTAGCAAGAGAGCACTATGTAATCCTTTCATAAACATAGTACAAGCTCTATCTTACTGTTGCTCCACTTGTTTTTCCCCTCCCCAAATTCTCCTTTAGTGATAAGGAACAGTCTTCTAATTTCCTACCAATATTTGTGTGCATCCCATTTATTATAGTCCAACATTGCCCTGTAGCATAAACATGACCCCTCTCTGAAGTACTTTACAGGGCAATCATATCTCTCTCAGCCATCACTCTACTACTTTTAATAGGGTTTGCTTTTTCTAGTCTACCCATATAATATTTTCTTCCTTCCTCCAAAGACACTTCTCTGTATTTGTTGCAGTTAGGTAGAATTCAACTTTATTCAAAAAATTGATATAAATTATAGTCCACCAAGTTATCTATTTAAGGAAAAGAACATAAATCAAGTATATCTTGTTCAACTTCAGATAATAATAATAATAATAAAAAAAAATCTATGTATTATTCCAAAGACCTGGGTTTTGTACAGTGGCTTAAAACTTCCCTTCACCTAGTGAAAAGCCTTTTTCTGAATTATGCATTATATTTGTTCTTGAATTGAATTGTGAACACGATCTTGGCCATCTGAAATGAAGAATCTTTCTTTGGGCTGATTGAGTGCTGTTATTGATAGTCCCTATGAGTACAACTTTTAACTGCTTTACTTGATTTTTTTCCATTTTTATCACTCACACCCTTATCCATTTTTTTTTTCTGTTATAGTGTCCCAGCTTCCTGTTGTGCAGGCAGAGGCTTCCAGTGCTGTCATCAGCACGTGTCATTTGCTGACTCTGCTTCCTGTGAAGTATCTCTGATAACAACATTTATTATTGTATTTCCTAAAACTCGCTCTTGATTTTTATTTTTTTGTGAGTGAAACTCAAAAAATAATCTCTATAGTCTACACTGACATTTCCACATAGCCAACTCCTCAGAAGTTTTGTCACCAGTTTCTTCAGCAGCAGCAGCCAGGCCGATAGATTTCTATCTAATTTAGGTAACAGAAGCACCACAACTGTGAAGAAAAACTAAATGTGATTCAGCAGAGGGGAACATGTGAGGGGACTCGGACAATGAGCCTGTCTTTGCTATCCAGAGTACTGTAGTGAGAGGAGAAGCTGCCATTCAGCTGCATACAGGTTAAGATCTTTAGGGACAAATGTACAGTCCACTGGCAGGTCAATGAGCCATATGTGTTCTGTATGGTGAGCAAAGAGTAAGGCAGAAGCTTTGCAAAATGTATTTAGTGAATGCTTTATATAAGTGGTAGCATTCTTGGAAATTTAGAAAACCAGAACTCTTTAAGCATATATAGATGCTAGTATATATAGATTTTAAGTTAAGTATATATAGAGCATCTATATATAGATGTTAATTAGAGATTAGAAAAGGACTATAAAGTTGGTAATTAGCAATTAAAGTTTTCTAATTAGCAATTAGAAAAGAGGTATAAAATCCAAAAGACAGAAGTATGGTGCTTGCCTTATTCACATTTGATTCCAGAGAAACAGAGAGTAGGAAGATCTCAGTACTAGAGAGCAAGAACTGAGTTTTCATGGCCTTTTTCTTCCTGAAGTTGAATTTCAATAAGCTGTGTGAAAAAAATAGCTGAAGAAAAAGGTAGGAGTAAGATTATGTTTTGCACAATGGAATCAGAAGCTCTCTAAAGGGCAAATAGCCACAGGCGATGGAGTAAATTGGTAGTTATCTGTTTCTGTTCCCTAGGTTAGTGCTGGATGCATGGGATCAGTTAAAGAAGAATATAGTGCTTAAATGAAATTGAGAATTGCATTTTAGTGTAATACTTTTGATATTACAGCTTTTCTGTCAATTTGTAATCAGGACCTTACCCTGTTACTTTTAAGATTTTTTATCTGTCTGGAGTTTAACATGAAGGCAAGTAACTGAGAAATTGGGCACTTTGAATTCTTGTCTGATAAATGGCACAAATCAAGACTGCAGACAAGTAATTGTACTGTAACCCAAAACAAGTTTGGGAACCTTTGTTAGTGTTCCCCACCAAGCTGCGTGAGCTGGTTGGAGAGCTAGTAATGCCGGATGCAGGGTCCTTTTGGCAGATGTTACCCAACGCATTTCTGGCAGAGGTTCAGCAAGAGGGGCACAACAGTTAATGCCTGTGACATTGGATGACCTCATACTGTTACAGCTTCTAGCATATATTTTTATGATCTAAGAAAGGGTGTTTGATGCCATTCCTTTCTCACACATGGGTTGCCAGATATTGTGGGACAAATCTAGCAATTCAGTGCTGCTATTTGGGTGTTTTTTCCTTTCCTTTTTTTTTTTTTTTTTTTTTTCTCTCTGTCAAACTGGAGTTTCTTCAGATTTGCAGTTTTTTGTACATAATGTTTAAATAATATAATTTCCATAGGTATATAGATAGACCATATATGTAGGCACGTGGGAGGAATGTGGGTGTACACTGCATTAAAAAAGCCATCTTATATAATGCAAAAAAATATATATTTTAAAGCATGAGGAAATGTGTTCTCTTTGTTACAAAAATGTTATTTCTATTGCTTATTATTTGGATCTGATATATCACACACTTCTGCTCTGGAGAACCAGTTAAAGATTTGGTGCATGTTCTGCTGGGCTGTTTGGTTCAAGAGCTGGGCATTGAAAAAGCAAAAGCAGCGTCTGTGCAGACCCTGCATTTTCAGCTCTGGAAATTACTTCCTGACTATAAAACATGTCTGTACTTCAGGATTTTAATACAAGTTCTTATTTGTTATTTGCTCCCTGATAAGAGTCTCATGGAGAAATGTCACTCAAGCCAAATAGGTCTTTTAAAGTAGTTTTGGCCATCACAATTTTGAGATAGGTCTGCAGCTCATGGTCTTCTAGCTTTCTCCAGATAGTCACATGAGACTCTTCTTAATTTGGGGAGCTTTCTGAGAAATAATTATTTTTTATTGTTTTTAATGGCGTTTCAATTTCTGCTGACTGAATGAGCCACCTAACTAGCAAACTCAGCAGTAACTACCATTGCCTTGCCTTCTAACTGGTAATAAAACAAAGTACTAATCCTAGGAAAGAAAGACCTGTTTCCTTTTGGAGCACAGAGTGCAAATGGAGAGCAGCAAAGCAGCACTCCTAGTGTAAATGTAATCATTTAGGTTTAGATGGCTTGCAATTACAGCTTAACCTAAGCGGGTTGCTCTGATAATCTAATTAATCCAAGGCAGATAATCTAATTAAGCCTAATTAGTCAGTAATTTATGTTTCACATCCCCTATACACCCCAATTCCCTAATGCCTATCAGTACTGTAACTCCACTAGGAATCAGCCGGAGAGCAGAGGGTCAGGGTTGGCCTCGTGGTGAAGCCTTTCCCTCTCCCCTTTGGAATTCACACCAAGGCATTGTCTCTCATCAAAGCTCATGCTACATAAAGGTGTCTTGCAAGAATAAATATATTTGGCTTTCGTTTTGCTGTCAGATTGGGTTGAACAGCTAAGGGGTTGAGAATAAGTAAGAGGTTTCAGCTCTCGCAGGAGAAGGTTTCCAAGGGAAGAACAGAAAGAGGACTACTTACCACCTCATCTTTATTTCTGTCAAATGCTGTATATGTATAAAAAGGGAAACTGATATGCTAGGCATTTTGTATCTATTAGACTATTATCAATAACTGGAGAGATATTCAGCCAAGAATATTTTGTTGTGACTAGAGCATTCCTTTAACTTCCTCAGGTAATTTTTTTGGTTGCTCTGTGTTGGAGTTCGTTGACATACATAGGAGCATACAATACTTCCATGAGTGCTTATTAATCATGGATTAGCATGTATTTGTAATTATTGTCCTGATTACTTCCCTGACTGATTGTAAAATGAATAATAGACTTGGCAGCGTTCATGTAAAATGCAGAAATTAGAGAAACAGGGTCATAGGTTTTTCAGAACAAGTTTTGCAGTTCCCAGCAGGAGGACAGTTGAAAGAATATATTTTTTTTCTTTGATACAGACACATCATTAGTTGGTGCCACAGCAGATACAAATTTTCTCTGACTGTCCCGCTGAAATTAGATCACCTTCCCTCCTTGTGTCTTCTGATAAAATTAATACAATTACATTAACATTAAAAAGAACAAAAGGAACATGTGATCACAGCAAGGGGGCACACTGGCAAAACAGATTTCAAAGCAGATATCATGTTTTGTGCAGCCTAGATGATGCTGGCCTCCATGTGAGCCCAGAATTAGTATTGATTCATAAGACAAAGTATAAACCTTAAGATCTAAATTTGTTTATAGAAGTTGGAGTGATTTTTTTTTTATTGTTTGCAAAGAGTATTTCTGTTCTGATAGAGGATCTGATGCTTAAACTGATATCCTCTTTCATTTTGGGGTGAATTGTTTTTTTGCAGGGCTGTGAGGGGCATTGAAAGGGTTAATTGTATAGAATAGATACAGCACAGAAGAATCTGTTGTTCTGTCTCGATTTTGATTGCTCCCACATCTGATTTCTTAGTCTATCTTCAAATAACAGCGCCTATTCACTACTTGAGGTTTTGGGCATCTGTATTTGTTTGTTTATTTGTTTGTAAGACTTCCAAACAGTATAAACTTCATGGTGAGTTGCACTAAAGGATGTAGGGAAGAGGATGAAAAATTAAAAATGTCTTTGACTGGAGCTGGCTTGCAAGTTGTAGGTAAAAGTGCTCTTTTAGTCTGGTGGTTTTGTTTCTTCCCTACTTCATTGAAGTCAACCTGTCTTGGGAAGGCTTGATTTTGGCAGTACAATGATGTGTAGATATAAGGCAAGTTAACATTGGTATTGGGAATATCTCAAACAATGTGCTTGTGTGAGCTCCTGAGCAGCTGGAGTAGAGGGGAGGCGAGGGGATGTGACCACGTGTCGCTTCAGGCATGTAAACCTACCCGAGTGCCTGTTCCAGAGCATGGTGGGACTTCCATCCTCATGCTGATTGACATAAACACCTTTGCTCTCATTTAGATCAAAGTGTCTTGCATTTGTGTTGTAAAGAAAGGGTCCAATACTGTAGGATGTTGAAACTCTACACACCCTGTGCAGAAAACGATACCGGGCAGATTACTCTTCCTGGCCTCCTGCAACGTCAGCTGCTGCCCCTGCACTAAACAGGCAGCTTGTGTCAGAGGAGTGAAGGCTTCCTTGAGAAGTGCCCCTGACCCAACTGGTCTGCTTCCTCCTGTTACTGTCCTGCCAGAACACAAAGAAGTGCTCTGGGAAAGTGAACCAACTGTAATCCTGCCTATAAACTATTACCAACACTTTCTTCGTAGCTGGCTGCAGAGTGTTTATTACCAATGAAGCTATGGGAGCAGGAAGAAAGCTGCCTTTGATTTACTAGTAACCGATGACGTAGCAAAGATGTCAGGAAAATCACTTAAGGACCAGTTAACTGACTAGAGTTACTGAGTTTGTAGCAAACTAGGAATGGTATGACATTGTGTTGGCACTGCTCCTTTTTCCCTGGTTGTAACCCTTTTGGTGAAGTGTCTGTTTTGCATGTCACTATGCTAATTGAGTTAGGTTAATGAAGACACAGAAGGCTTAGTCAATGCTTCAGTACTTTTCTCAAAAAGCTCAGTTCCAGCTTCACGCGCAAATACTTTTCTTGTGTATAAATCTTCTTTACAGTAATAGAACTTTTGAAGAACAAAATATTTTTCCTGATGTCTTTTGTTTGGATTTTTTTTTCCTCTGCATTATTTCAGAAAGGGAGAAATGCCAAAGACCATGTGCATTTGCCTGTGTATGAATCAGTGAATGAATGCATGTTTTATTCATCTAGCTGTTTTCAGACAGGCACTGCTGCGGCACCCAGCAGGCGTGACTCAGGTGGATCTGTGCGACTGCTGAAGTACTCTGGTGTTTAATACCGAACCATTGGCCCCGTCTGACTAGTCTCCTGTTTGAAGTTACTGTGTAGTTCGTTTTTAAAAATATTTACAGTATTTGTGGAGATCCCCCCACACCTCCCTCCCAAAAGCGGATGAAGTAGAAAGCCACAAAGAAGGAGGTAATGCTGAGACAGGGAACTCTGTGTTGCAGAGGAGCCTAGATAGGAATGGAAGATGAAAAAGAATGAAGATGTCTCCCTGTCTCATCTTCCTGCCAATTTGGGATTCATCTGCACAGGTTATCCCATGCCACCCACCAGTGAGATGGCAGCAGAAGCAAAAGTTGTTGCTGGGAGTTGTCATCCACCCCCTTCTTATTCTCTTAGCTTGAATTTAAACATTTTGAAGGTTAATACACTTACATTCACATGCAGATTTTAACAGGAAACCCGAGTTTGTGGGCTTCAATGTAAATTATTAGAATGCCAAGTAACTGAGGTTAAATTTTTGAATGGTTGTTTATGCCAACGTTTTATAAGAGTGGAGGAAATAAACCTTTTCTGAACAGTTTTCCTAACAGAAAGTGTGACTTAAGCCAATAGAAATGTGCAAATACATAGCTCAGTGCCAAAACTGCCATACATGAATTAGATTTATTATACACCAGGCAGAAAGAAATTCAAACATTCACTTCAGCCCTCATTCTACATTGAGATGTGAGTATTGGGGGTGTAATCTGTGAAAGATACACTGTCTGGGAAATTAAACTTCAGAAGCCCCCCCTCCCCCCCCCCATCCTTGGAGTCAGTCTCATGTGATTTGCTGTCATTACAGTGTGGATGAACTTCCCAAACCTTGACATTGCAACTCTGTTCAGTGTCACAACTACAGTGTGTCAAGTTCATAAAAAAATAAACCTCCCACCGGAAATAACTTCTCTTTGAAGTTCAAAAGTTGTTCTAGTCTCAGTTTTAAAAAAGCAGTATCATATATCAAATACTCTGAAAAGTTATTTCCAGCTACTTTTCTATGATAAAGCACTATGGTTTGGCCAGTGCTGGAAGTGCAGATGTATTCATTGCATTCCAGTCTTTGCCAGTGCATTATTTTATTTATGGCTTGCTCCCTTCCATTTTTATTTTTAATAAGTGTTGGTAAAATTTGTCACATTGTTTCATGCTAAAGACTTCAACATAGTGGTAAGTAAATTTAAAACTCTTCAAAATGATATATGTGCTAGATTGACTCGTACAGCAGAGAATGCAGGGGTTACCAAAAAGGCAAGATCACAAATGTGAATCAGCTACCCTTTGTCAGAAATAATTTTGCCTTGTTAAAACTGGAAAGTTAAAGCAGTAATGGCAGAGCTTAGCTACAAGTACAGAGTGTTTCTGTATAAGCTAATGCTAGACGTACTGACTTCCTTCTCTTACTTGCAGTGGTCCTGATCTGGTAAGGTCCTTGACTGTAAGCACAGATGTAGCTTGAAATCTGCACATGGCTTCTCCATGGTGTCTTACTAATCTTGGAATCCTCTCTTTCTCACTGTGATGATAGTGAAAATGGGGCTAAAGTTAGATGTTAGTTACTTATCTTACTGAGGTCCACTGTCACCAGTCAAACTGAAAGTATGTTCCTTTCAAAAAATTATAGTTCTGTGCTCCTGTGGTTAGGTTTCTTAAAGCTGCTCTAGAGGTGTCAAATGACTTTTAGTATTAGAAACAAATTTGGTAATATTATTATGAATAAATTCAGTAATTAAGGTAAACACCTACTTTAAAAAACTTGTTGTATTGCAATCTGTGTTATCCTTTTTTTTTTTTCCTTTTTTTTTTTTTTTCCCTCTTTTGTGTCTCTTTGGAGAAGGCAAGAGGATAGTCCCTAGGTGATCTACAACTTTGCATGGTCATTATATCAGTAATGTAATCAAATTACCTGTGATGTCTTACTGTTATTTGTCCTAACACAAAGATTTTATCTGGAGCCTTTATCGTTTTTAGTCTTCCTAGGACAGTAAATTTTCTTCACATTTGGTCTAGAAAGTTTAGTTAATTTGTTTCCTAATGTCCTTTAAAAATGTGAGTGTAGCACCTGCATTGTAAATCTTTGGTCAACTTCTGACTGTGATTTGTAGTGGTGTCGTAAGCCTCTCTGAAGCTGTCCTCAGGTGATGCCATGCAGCCTTAGGAGGAAGTTGGCAAGGGCTCCATGGGACACATGATAACAGTGGTGTTTTCTGCTTAATAAGTGATGAAAACAAAATGAGTATCCATTTTTGTCCTTCAAATCTATCCTATTACATAATAATATTGATGAAATACTGTCATGCTAAGCATTAAATAGTCTATTTGATACTCCAGTTATCAGCAGACATGAGGAAAAGCCCCAGATGCTGCTGCAGCATGTCACTCTTTTGTGTCAACATGCAATGACTCTGTAGCCATAGGTTTTCTCATCATCTTTACAGCATTTAACAACCCTTCTGTTCACCTCTTCTTGCTCCCTTTCACTTCTAGCCCCCTAAACATAATGTTCTAGGGATGTCTGAGTTGGTGCCATGGTTAAAGAGCCGATGAGGATGTTTTTAGCTATTACCTGGGTCAGCCAGATGCCTCTACAACTGTAAATCTAGATGTTATGAGGTAAGACTCCTGGGCTAATAACCTCTGAGGACTGGGTGTGAGAAGGGTCACCAAGTGCAGCTGATGAATTTGTTGCGCATGTCCATTTAGCAGGATATATCCAAAGGGCTGGATGAAATGCCTGTTGTACTCTGAGTTCCCCCTTGATTCTTCATTGAAAGCCTGAGGCAGAAACAATAAAGTTCATCCTGTTTGACTTGGTGTTTTGTTTTTTGTTTGGTTGGGGTTTTTTGGATCCCAAATGCGAAACCTCGATTCCTGATTTTCAAATGTGTGGACATCTTCAGATGGGGACAGCAGGTGCCAAACTCATAACACATCAAGACTTATGTACAAATATTGCTAAGCAAAAGTGAACTGTTTTAAAAATGTATCCTTCAATGACCTGTGAAACTGTAGTGAGGAAGTGTAAGAATCAGGAGGAAACATTTAGGCACCTTACACAGTATTAAACAATATATTTATCTGTTGAGCGAAGATGTGGATTTTTCAAATGCCCCAAAACAAACTGTGAAAATTAAGAAGTGCTATCCATCCAAGAATAAACAAACGTTTGTGGAAAAGAATCTGCACGTGGCATTGATTTCCTCCCACACCACTTCCTTTAGTCAATGACAGCATCCCTTTGAATAAGTTACATTAAGTGTATGCATATTACAGGGAATGTCAGTGTCTGACTAGTCCTTACAAAGCCTGGAACGAATTCGCTTTGGAATCCAGAGTGTTTGCTGCCCATCTGGACTTTGTGATAACTAGGAGCTGAAAGTTTGTTAGGGTGGAGCTTCTAAAGAGTCTTCCTGGGAAGTGTCACAACAGCCATTTCTCATCTTAGTTGAGGAGTTCTGGGGTCTTCAAGAGCTTCAGAAAGTGAAATGATCACACTTCACACATTCATGCTGGGAGACTGCCTTGCTTTTGAGTGAGGGATTGGAACGGATGGTGAGGCATCTTCTTCTTTTGAAGATAAAGTAATAATATGGACAAGCTATTTGGGTATGGGGACTGTATTTCTCATGGGTTCATTGAAGTAGTATTCTGTGACCAGTGAAAGAAGGCATGAAGATTTCTTACTTATTGCTGAACATAAGCTCTGCTGCAGATTGCTGTAGGCAGAATCACTGAGTGGGATTTAGTTGTGTAGTTTGAAAATAGTTTATATTTAAAGCAGACATGAAGTGATATTGATCTGAAGGATGGAAGAAGAATTCAGAAAATCTGTGTCCTGTCTGTCACCTTCCTAGCTGTAAGTTTATTCTCCTATGGCTTCAAGTGGGGGCTTAATACCCAGAAAATTATGGAAGGATGTTTTTGTTATTTATGTATTTTATGAAGTCATCAAAGAAATGTTAAGCATAATATTTGCTGAAATGGCAGCAGAAAATATCTGTATCTCTTCTCCATCCTCTGATTCACTCCCATATCAGGATTTATGACTAACTCAAACACACACTTTCTTTGTAATTGCCCGTATGGTAGCAGACAGTAGTCACTTGTTGGGGGTTTGTTCACTTCTGGGTTGGCTGCCTGAAAACATAAGGATTTGGGGAGAAACTGTGGACTATCCATAAATTTCTGTAATTGAATTGAGCATAAGCTTTCAAGCTTAAGATGTGAGCGAGGAAAACTTTCCAGTTTCCACACAGAGCTGTCTCATTGCAGTTATTTACACAGTGCTGCTTTGACTTGTTCTTTAAAAATTACACTAAGGTAGAGATTAGGAATTCAAAGAGCAGTTTATTAAGCAAAAATGCTTCCATTTCATTCAGTAAGAGGACATGTGGTGAAGGAGGGAGAAAATGGTGAGTGAGCAGGGGAAAAAAAAGGATTATTACTTCAGACAGATTTACATACATCAGTCAGAGAGACCTTGGTCCTGTAAAACCTTAGGAATATTCTTTATGTGATGCCACTCCAGTGGGACAACTTAGAGTATGTGAAGTATGTGACAGGTCAGCCTCCTCCCTCCATCTCTCTCCCCCAATCATCACCCATTTTGGATGGTTCTGGGTCCACATCTGTTGAGAAACAGTATTGAGGGTATTGAGTTTCTTTCTCAAAGCTACTGTAAAATTTCACTTCCCTCATTGAAAATTGAAACTCCTCACTTCAAGATTTAAATGTGGCACATGGAGGAAACATCCATCCTCTTGGTGTTTGGTTTGTGATGCTGTCCTGTTGCCCTTTTCTGCATTTTTGTGTGACTTGTTATTGGAGATTGGAAATAACTGAAGAAGTCTTTGCTAACAGCAGAATATACATTAATACAAAAAGATAGCTGGCTTAGTCTGCATGCACATGTTGACAGTACTTTTGTTTGTTTGTTTGTTTTGTTTTGCTTCTGTGTTCATGTGGCATGTAATTCTTGGGAGCAATATTATGCCTTCTATTGAATATAATATAAAATTAGTAGCTGCAGCATATAATATTATCCCTGCAGGGTTTGAACATTATTCGTGCAGTGTCCAGGGTCATTTATCATTTGTCATCTTGAAATATTTGTGTGAGATTTTACATGAATAGTACAGAATTTCTTTCCTCATATTCCAGATGAATGTGCAAGAAATTAAGTCAAAGTAGCCAAAATGAGTGGTGCTTTCTCCATACTCTGCAAATTTACCAAGGTGTTGCTGCAGTCTACCCTGAGAGATTTGTTCCTTGTGTACAAACTTTCAGCAACCTGACTGTGACAAGACAGAATAATGGAGAGGATATAGTTCATGTAGCTTAATGCTTTGTCTCTTAAGCTGAGGGGTAAGGAACAAATGACTGCTCAGTGATATAAAAATGAGTTGCTTTGATGTTTGCTTTCTGTGTGCTTTGGGACTTGTCGATGGAGGGAGAGTACCACGAGGTAACAGACTCCTGCTTTGTGCCAGGTCAGAGATTTGATGCCTGGTGTTCTTCACTACCCCATGTGCTTGCAGCAGTTCCCCTTCTCTAAGAAAACTGACGTCTTTTTCTCATGAGACTTAACCAGTTACTCTGAAAATCTTCAGTAGCTTAAGGAGAGCAAGAGAGACCCTATTTTTCAGAGGAGATCTGCAAAGGTGAAAGTGGGAGAAAACAACATTTTTGCCTGTGCTGCCTGCCACAGAATTACCACTCTGACAGCTGACAGAGCTGCTGCTGCTGCAGGTTTTTAGTAACACCAGCCTGAAGTGCAGGAAGGCTGCATTCCTCCCCCTCCCGCTCAAGGCTTTTGCTTTTTTGGGGGAGGTGATGGTTGTTTTTCTGTGCCTGCTGACGTCAACAAAATTGCCAGATGGCATTTCAATGCTTTGCAAAGAGACAGGAGCCTTTTATTACTGGGATCACGTGGATCCTATTCATTTGCATTCCCAGAAGTGGTCTAAAGCTTTTGCTAACTGTACAGGCAACGAGTCCTCTGCACCTTCCAGAGGCCCAGAGGGCCTTTTGTGGGATATTGTTACCTTAAGTGAATCTGATAAGAGGTATGCATAGATGAAGGTTTTGCTCCACATTCATTTGGCTACCAAATATTGAAAGCTTCCAGATGGTTGTGCTTTGCAGAGTTTGTTTTTGTTTTTAATGACAGAAGGATAGTTTTGAGAACTTAGGGAAATAAACAGACCTATGGCTTGGCTCTGAGGTGATTTAATAGTCTCTCAGATGCAGGTGACTCAGTAACTTGGAGAACAAATGTGCAAGCTGAACACTGTGATAAGTACTAGCAGCAAAGAGCAGCTATTCAGGTTTGGATTTTGAAGTTTTCAGACAATACCACTGGAGCATGGATTCTGACATGATCTATACACTGACATGGAACTTAGTCCTTTTGTACTCCTTTAGAGATGACTCGTAACTCAGTACCAGATGCACAAGATTAAACCAATTTAGTTTGCTGTGCTTGAGCCATCCCTGCAGCAGCTGGGCAGAGGACTTTGCAGTGTTTGAAGACAACAACAATCTCCTGCTGACGTGGTAACTCTGACAGCAGCCTTTGTCTGGCAGCTAAACCAGAAGAGAAGGACTGATTAGATTTTCAGGGGACTGAGACCTTGCGGAAACGATCCTGGATGAACCTATAAAACCCACGGGGGAGCACGTGGATGCTGGGGAAGGGAAAGCCTGCTCAGACTAGATATTGAAGAAGAAGGCAGTAGAGGCCTCATGCTTCCTGCAGATGGCCAATCTGATCCTTGAACTGGGTTCTCAGGCCAAAGGAAGGAGAAATGCATTTCTGAATGAGAATGAAAGGTGGGAGCACTTGTTATTTTTCCATGAAGCAAGTGGCTGGATCCCATGGGCTTTGTGGTAATGCAGAAAAGGAGGCTAAGTAGTCTGGTTTACACTCAAGCATGGTTTGAATCTCCTCTAAACCAATGTGAGATTTCCAAAGGCTCCAGAATGTGCAATAATCTTTGTTCACAAACCAGCTTTTCATACATTACTGTTTTATTTTCTACCACTTTCAGCTTCCCCCATGGTGCTTCCTTGTTCAGAGTACACTGCAGTGACAAAGATGCGTGTAAGTTACCAAGGGGCATCAGTCTGAAAAAAAAATAATACAGGGCAACATATCCCTGTGATCTTTCCAAGTGTGAATATTTTATGGCTTAACAAAGTGCTATTAAAAGGCATGAAACAGCAACATCACATATACTCCCCTTTTCCTGCTTGATAAGCTATGTGTTAATATTGCTTACCCTTGTCTTACCAATTTTCCAGCTGTATGACATGCACTAAGTTCTGGTGATTTATCATTATATTCTGTGTATGTTAAGCATTGCTGCAATTCACATGGTGTTAAGTGGTTACAGAGTAACACACAAATAAATATAGTGAATTATTGGACTCTTTAAATTTGGTACCATTATACTCATGACTAGGAAGTGGAAAAATTATTTTAAGCTGACTCTGAGCAGACTGGTGGAGGTTGCAGACTACAAAGAGTAATAACCAACTTGACCTTGCTTTCAGAACTCCATTCTTCAGCTGGGGGAAGAGAGAGTACAGTTTCTTTAGGGCTGGCATCTCAGGGAAACTTATTGCTCATGCTGTGCTCTCAAACCTAATTTAATTTCACAGGGGAGTAGCAATTGGCGTTTGCATCGTGATTCACAGATCATGGAACAGGAAGCAGCCTGTCAACTTCTAGGAGCTGAAAGGGGGGGAGTTGCTTGGAGAAAAACAAAAATACATTTTGTGAGGGAATTCAACTCTCAAGCATAGCAGGCAAACTTCAGTTCTGCTGTGACATCAGCTATAGTTAGAGGAGTCAATCTGCAGGTAAATTTGCCCCTAAAGTTACCAATTTGTAAACTCTTGAGTGCAGATGAGTCCTTTGGTGGACTGGGAATTAATTAAAAACAAACAAACAAACAACAAAAAAAACCACCACCACCAACAACAAAAAAACTTATATAGATGAAAGGATTTTGCGACGTCAGTTTTAATGTGCCCTTTCTGTACTTCCAAATTAGCTGCATTCTGGATTTGCTTCTGTAGCCACTGGAGCCTTGTACCTAATAGCAAACTTGGTGCTAAACAGTTTGTATCCTCTTGAAAACCACATCCAAGCAGCTGACATAAATCATGCTTATATGAGCATGCACAGGCAAGCACTGTCTTTTTCATTTTTTTGCACTGTTTCATTATTAGCATTTTTTGCAATATTATTTAATTTTCTATCCTCTAATACAATGTGTTTGTGGATACTCTCAGGAGCTCTATTTTACAATAAACTGATAAATATTAAGTTAAATAATCTTCAACCAAGTTTAGGGAATGCTTTCTTACTAAACACAGCATAATTATTAATTTAGCATCTTTAGCAGCTCTGGTAGAATACATAAGAAATGGAGGGTAAAAGGATATATTTGTGTATGTATATGCTGTCCTTTACTTACTTCTTGAAAGACATTCTGCTTTCTTAATACAGTTGTCAAGCACGGTATTTATTGCTAGGGGTTTTGTATTCCTACAGAAATGTCTGTAATCCTTCTACTGCAGAACATTTTTACATGAGAGTCAGTTGAAAAAGTTATGAGATTCACTCCATGTCCCCCAGATGCAGTGATTTCTTTGTTGTTTATATAAGCTTTTTAAGATCATTGGAAAGAATGCAAACAGCAAGAGGCTACTGGACTAATACATATATATTAGTATATAGTAGCATGTTATGTGCACAGCAGAGGTAAAGTCATGATTTGAAAGAAGAATAGTGCCATCTGGTGATTCCTAGGAAAGGCTTTTCCACACATAAAACTGCATGATCGTAATGGGATGTATTAAAAGTTCTGCTCAGTTGCACCACTGTTGTTATGTTGTACCCTTTCTGAAGCCCTGACTCCCTTTAAGCAGTTACCTAGCATCAGGTATCCAGGTGCTGTGGTGTGTTTATTTATGGAAGTATCTGTGTTTTAGCATTGATTGCATATTTAAACCAGCTGTTCCACAAATTTCTCAATATCATTTCATCTGTGAAGCTCACATCCCCTTCTCCCGTTGTGCTTTTCACATCAGCAGCTGGATGTCCTCATTACTTGTACCACATAGTCCCCTCTCCCCTTTTCCTGTGCAGTTGACCCTCCCAAGACACCAGCAGATGGTCTGTGAGCCAGTGACCATCAGAAAGAGGAGTGACACTGCAGGCTTTCTCACTCCATCCCACTGGGAACTCCCAGTCAGCATCATTTGGTTTACAAACAAGGCAGTGGCTCCATTCCAGCAGACGACCTGTGCTCTGATCTCCTTTCTCGTTACCTTCTCATCAGTAACAAAGGGCTGGTGTCTGGACCGTTACTGATGCTGCTGCTGCCAGAGGGGAAGCAGAGGCCAGACAGCTTTTCTGGAGCCATGTGGGGTTTTGCACTGCTGTCAGCTCAGTGCATTGAGGAAACATTGTGCTGTATTAAAGGTGGATTCATAAATAGTTTATAGAGACCTAAATTAACATCATTTTACAAGCAAAAATAGTTACTGTGTGTGGTTAGAAGTATGTCAGTGGAAGGGTTTTATGTAAAATAATTTGTTCTGTACACTTGGCAAAACATCTTTTAATTGCTTCTTATTTAGGCTGATCACATAAGCAAGCCCTTAAAGGAGAGAAGAAAACCCCTAAATCATACGTAGAGTCAGAATGAGATTTTTATCTTTTTTGCCTGGTTACTAAGTACACCTAAATCCACACAAATCAGGCTTTGGAGTTAAATATGAAGTCCTATTTGCAACTTGTCTGTTTGTTCTTAACTGGCATGGGCTCATCTGGTTCTCTTTATACACAAAGGATTAGCTAGCCTTTAGAGACAGCTTTTGATTTGCTTTTTTTTTTTTTTCTGTTTATAAAAAGGCCAACTAAATGTTAATTCATTTCTTTCCAATTAATTCCCATCCCCCAAGTTAAACTGAGCTATTAACATCTTTAAGTGTGAGGTATATTACTTTGGCTCTGTATAGAATTAGATCATTAGGCAGTTAGTTATGGCTTACAGGCATATTTGTATCATGTCAGAGAAATCCCTTCCTGATTGAAAGCATCTTTCCTAAAAATCAGAACAAAGTGGAACCTCATCATGTTACCTTCTTATGCCACCTTGATTTTATTGACAGGAAATCCAACATACATCTTTGATCTGTCAGTGAAGATTAAAAGGGCAAGCGGATACATTTTGAGCATGTTTAATTTGGTGAAGTTAATTTGGCTGTAATATCAGATAGAATGTTTCTGCTCTCTACAGCCATTTTTGCTTGCAATAAAAGATGAAATGGGTACAAATAAATTCATATTCAGATTAAGGGCAGCTTCATGTTACTGGCAAAATGCCAGTGTTGCACAGTGTGAGCATTATTTATATGTTTCCTGCTCTGTATTAGCATTTTGTTAGGTATTATAGGAATTTGCGTTTTGCTAGGAATTTGTTCTTTTAAAATAAACAAATAATTAACTAAAGTCTTTTGGTTTTTTGTTGTTTTTCTGGAGAACTTTGATTCCTTATGTTATTGCCCAAAATCCCACCAAATGCATTAGGAGCAGCACAGAATTGTATGCAGAGAGAATTGGTCAGTAGATTTATTTTTTATTTTTTAACTTTAATAGAATGAAAGGGGTGTCTGGGATCACCGGTAAGACTCAGATTGAAGCAGTCAGGGAGATAATACAGATGTAGGAAGACTAAATGCACATACTTCATCAGTTTTGTTAGAGTACTGTATGGCAAACAATTTTGTTCATTGTCTGTTTCAGTAGGTTAACAAATATGTTTACATAAAGCTTGGTAGTGAAAGATGTACATGGCTGTTCAACAAGGTCAATGGCAGGAAGTCAAGTATTTCCTTGTGATCAAAGTGGTCTTACGTGTTCGTTATTCTGAGTCATGTCTTAAAGTTAAGCTGACTGTGGAGGGAGACTTCTAACTTAAATGTCTTACACTAGGTCACTACTCTTAGGAAACCTGAATACTGAAGTCATCTTCAGGGTCTAGTCCATTATGGATCACCCCACTTAAATCAACAAAGAACCTGTGAATGCAAGCGACACACTAAGGCTCTGCAGAAGTCTGAGGTGGCAAAAAGTGCAAATGTGGGTACCAGGCTGTTTTGCAGACAAGAAGTCATTATCTTTTCGGAGGAAATAAATAAATAAATAAATAAATAAAAAGAGTAAGTTTGTTTCAGCATTTTCAAAGTGAAGATTTAAATTTTGCCTATATTTTAATTAAAAAAAAAAAAAAGTTTTAAATTTGCTGAAAAAAAAAGATAAAATAAGCTCTTTAAGTTGTCAGAAATCCCAAAACCAGTACCTTTCTGTCATTGTACATAATATTTACAATACAGTTGTCAATAAAGTGAGAACACTTGAGCTGCCTAGTTTGAAACTCAGTTTCTAGTTTGTCGGGACACTGTTGTTCTTTGTGGAAGACATCTCTGTGGCAAGTTTGTGTGATTGAAAGTGTTGTCAGCAAATAGCTCAGTAATAAGTCCACTGACAGTAGGATTCCTGTTGAGTTAAGCTACCAAAACTTGCTACTGATGTACCTTTTCAAAGAGTTGATTTTCTATGATAAAGGAGAGATTTACATGTTGATACTGCTTTCCTACACACCCTTTTAAAAATTCAGAGCAGCCTTTTAATCCATCTGCCAGGAAACATGAACTTCTATGTGGTTTTAAGGCACTAATGCCAGCTGATTTGAAAGTAGCCCTCCTTGTGTCCTCCTCTTTGATTTCAACTTATCAGTATGTCTTCCTCTTCCTCCTGATCCCTGGTCCTGCTTTTATTTATTCTCTAGACTTCTCCATGGTTCCTTAGGTTTCCACACTTGTTACTTTTCTTGCACTCAGATGCACTGCATCGATGAAAGATCACTACACTGATGTGCCCAGTGGTAGCTGGTGGCTAGGTTGTGTATAGGACCTCTCTTCTGCTACTGGTGGGCTTCAACCCTTGGGATTTGGTACCTGTGTGGTATGCTGTGTGCCAGCTGCCTGGGCAGTGTAGTACACTCTCTGTGCTGCTGCCACCCTCAGCAGAATTTGCATGCTTGGTTCTGCATGTACTTGCATGTGCATGCCCCCTGGCAGAGGTACCTTATTACTTGTCTGAAGAGTAATAGCTGTCAGTGCTGCAGGTGACTTACCGATCAGACGGTGCTGTTTATTTTGAGTTGGCTCTGTGTAATGTAGGACTTGATAGTTATCTTGTAGCTTCATTGTAGCAGCACATGGTTCTTCAGCGTCAGCCGAGGTAGGAGTCTTTTGAGTCTCACCTGTACCAGAGTGTGAGTACCAGCAGGATGCTTGCCTGAGTATGGGCAGTGTGCTCAGAAAGAAGCAATGACTTAAGCAGACTCCACTCACCTGTTCTCTTTTAAATGTGATTTCGGTATTTCTCTTGTGACACTTCAGAATAAGTCCTACTGCTGGAGTTTCAGTGGGTCACCTTGTCCCACCAAATTCAGCCTACCTAATCAGTTCAGTAATCATAAAGGCTTCTTTTGCACTCACTAATGTATCATAATTCATTTCTTACTGGAGTATATTCAGATGAATCACTGAAATTACACTTTGCAAAGGGATTTAACATCTTAAGTAATATGTGTGCATTTAACATTTTAAAATTTAGCATTTTGAATAACATATGGGTCACATGTGTAACCCACAATTGATTTTTTTTTTTCTTAACACCCACATCCAAACAGAAAGCATAAGTCAGTGTAGAAATAGAAATCATTGTCTAGATGGATTGCCAGTGTAAACACCAATGCTTCATGATCTGCTCTGTGGTCTCTATGACTTTGGTTATCTTTTGTAAATGAGATGCCAATGCTGCTAAATTTAGACGTGAATTTGAATGCAAGCTTTCCAAGCATAGAAGTGTTTTGACCCTCATCAAAAAGTGCAGATCCTGAGCCAGGTGCTCAGAGTTCGGTATGGTGAGATGTTCATGAAACAGAAGCGCAGATGGATGAATCTCTAATTAGAATTGAGAAGCAATCAACATATCATAACTAGGGTTATTATCTGCATTTTCTTTCTTCCTTTTTTTTTTTTTTTTTTTTTTTTTCTTAGTGCAAGTCAAGAGCTGTTTACAACCTAAAAGCCACCAGCTGAAAGGAGGTCTTTACTTAGAATAAAACTGTGCAGATACCCAGTACTAATCAGTCACCAGATTCAGAAAAGAAATTAAAGATTGATGAGGTTGCTTAGAAAGTCACAGAGCCTTTTAGCATCTGGTTTATAAATTGTAGGCCAGCACAGTAGCTCTGGACTGAAAAAGGCCATCTTATGCAGCCACTGACCTCTTGCTGTGATCAGCTGTACACCTTATATCTCAACATGGAAATGTTTTTTCTCATTTGTGACAACAAAGGCAAAATAAGCCTATAGTATAAAATAACCTAGCATGTCTTTAAGTAAATCCTTGCAGGTCAAGAATGAAGTAGGTTGGAAAAGTCCTCAGGGCTTGCTGGTCTGTCAGCTTGTGTTTGTGCTAAGCAAAGAAAATCATTTTAACATCATAGAAGACATGTAGAGGATAGTATTTTGTTTTTCTTGTACATGAATTACTGTTTCTCTCTTCTCTGATCTTCGTTGAAGTATCTTCCTATATGTAATCTAGGAGAGGTAGGTGATTCACATATAGAGAGTGCATGCTTAGTGTGCCATTTGCACATCCTGGCTTTAGATGTTGAAGTAGCTTGTTCTTGAGAGAAATCACAGCTCTTCAGTGCTGATGATGAAGAATTTGGGGGCTGTAAGTCCCTTAGGCTAAAGTTGCTTTTCTTGAATGAGTCATAATGTAAGAATCCAAAGCCGAGTCTTAACGAAAAATGTTTAATTCTTTTCACAGAGGAGTTCATTAGTGACAAAGTCATGAGGAGGAGGCTAGATGGTTATTAACTGGTATTAGTGTGAGCACTCTAAATCAGGAGAGATAAAATAATGCAAACCACGAGGACTGAACAAGAAAGAAATAGTGTTACCAATTTGATTGCAGTGAGGCAATCACTTGATTTTCATAACCTCAGATTTTATCCTTTTCAAAAAGTTCAGAGTATCTATGCCTGCCTTTGGTTTAAGTGAAAGCACACTCTAAAAACTCAGCCACTAAATATCATTAGTATTCTGTCTGCCTGGAGAGTTTCATGAGATCTTCCTGCTCTTTTTCCTACGTCACATGCAAAATATGGCACAAGATACTCAACTGGCTAATTTCCAAATTGCTGTCATAATTTCAGTAAGAACAAACTGAACTTTAAAGACACTTTATCTGCAACTTCAGTAATGAAGATTTTCTAGATTCTAATTTTTGTCTTATTCTGGTTTGCAAGACTAATTGTTCTTTAAACCTCAGAGTTCAATTTTTTCCCCCCAGTTGCTTGATTTCTTCCACAATTTATGCCAGCTTACTTCTAGTATTTAAGAACATATTTGCTCTCCGTAACAATTCTCTGACAGCCTCCCCCCCCCAAATAAAATAAAATAAAATCTTTTATCTTAATATATTTGCATTATGGATTTAGTCGTACTTAATAGTACTGATCTGCTTAATGTTGTTAAACAGTTCATGGTGAAGGACTGAGGTGGACATGAACTTTTAGATGAGGTAATTTTCGTATGTATTTCTGCAACTTGCTGATAATTGTGATGTCAGTTCCCGAGCTGCATCCTGAAAGAGGCTGATATATTTTGAAAGGGATAAAATACAGGAGTATACAGTTCCTTTGGCTTTATTCTAGTGTAACTGAGACTGTCAAGTTGAAAATCTGGGAGGATTAGTTAGTACACAGGAGGCAGAATGGTGATTATTGCTTTCAATGGATCTTTTTTTAACTCATGCTGAGTATTTGGCTGCTGTGTTTCAGTTCACCATAGAACCAAAATAGCTTCCTGTGCTAAGCAATCAGTTGGGTTATTGGAACTGTAAACTCACATGGGTAAGATCACCAGGTATTAATAGATGGCATATCCTCCACAACATGTGTACCCTGTGTCCTGCTGCTGCAGGGCCCCAGCTGGTATTACTGCATCTCAAGTTGAGACTGAAGACAGTTGTCACTGTTTTATTCACGCAAACTATCAGATTCAAGCTACCAATTTGTGACCATCTGATGTACAAATTGAAGAACAATAATGTAAGACAATTGAGGACAGTCTCTGTAGTACAGAATTGTATTCCTCAGTCTGTGTTATTCAAAGCAGATTTGAGCCACATTTAGAAATTAATTTTTTCCATCTGCCGTGTCTTAAAGAAAAGTAATAATTTTTAAAGTTCTGAGTTTAGCTGGAGTTGTGTCTACTTCTTAAACAATAAGCCCCAACTGTTTATGGCTGACACTGTGATCTGCTCTACATCGTCAAATAGTTCTTCAGACTGGGATAGTCATGATAGTTTAAGGTTTTTAGGCAGTCAAATCACAAGGAAAGTCCCTGGGAACTGGGTGACTGAGTCCCTGAGGCTCTGCTGAGAACATCAAGCATAAGCATATGTTTCCACAAGGTTTCCAAGCTGCAAATGGTGGCTCTTCACCCGGAAGTTCACCCTGTGCTCTTGCATCCATCCAGCAGCTGCTCTCCCTGGATCCTTCTTGCAGAATGCCTTAGGCAAACAGTCACCAAAACTCCTCCACGAGTCTTTTTTTTGAACTGCGACTTCCCCTGGACCTTGAGGCCAAGCCCAAGTGCATCTGGTTCCAGCTCGCCCCTCAACGTTCTGGTGTCCTGCAGAGCAGTGGTGCTACCAACACCATGAGCTCTGGGTGACAGCCCCCTGCCCCCCCGCCCCTGTGGTTTCTGGGGTGAGATACTTATGTCCCACTGGGGCAGAAGGGAACATGGAAAAGTAGGTACTACTTTTGGTAAATTTGAGGTGCATTCTGTCAGATATAGACAGTGGGGAATTCTTCCATCGTTTTGGGTTACATCCAGTACGTGAATTCACTCAGGTGCAGACTTCCTAGTTTTGGGTCTCAAATCTTACCAAAACTAATGACTCCACTCCTTGAGATGATTTGTGGATGTGCATCTTTCTTTGTCTTTATTTGTTTGCCATCAACTGCAAAAAGATTTTCTTTTGTTGCATTTAAAAAATCCAATAAAGCTTGTTTAGGTGACCTGAGAGCAAGAAGTGATTTTCCCTTGAAAATTACAGATGACACCAAAACTGCTTAGGACTAAAATGTATTCAAAGATATGTATTTTCTTTTTTTTTTTTTTTTTTTTTTAAGTACCTGAGTATTCATAATGTCAGGTTGCCTACTACCTATGATATGCAAAAGACTCTCCTGCATATTGTTGCTTTAAAGCAGATGTTGCTGCTAAAGCTCTGATACAGACTTCCCTCTGAGCAGCTGTGGCCCATCAACAGAGATGCTCACCCCAGCCTAGGCACTGGAAAGACAAGCAATCACTGCAGTGTGATAACAATTATAACAACACTGTGGAGGTGTTTTTTTTTTTTTTTTTTTTTTTTTTTTTTTTCCCCAGGGAAGGCAAAAGGCCTTAATACACACTCAGTGCCTGCTGAAGATTAAATGGTATCAGTTTACTAAGATTTCCTAGTATGAATAAAACACTCCAACAGTGTTCTTGTAAATATCTGAACAACTTTTCTCAAATGTTGAAATAATTCACCCCAGGCAAATACCTGGCATGGGCCAGTTGAGTCTGAGCTCTTTGGCTGAAAAATTATCACAAACTGAAAGGTTCTGTAATGGAAGAAGTTAAGTCAGATTTAGCCATGAGCTCTGTGAATGTTGTCCCATAAAATAGGGGTGCAGGACATCGAGGTGGTGCCTGCAGCCCCCAGTAAAGTTTGCTGTAAACATTGAGATGCATTCCACAGATCTTGTAAGAGAAGCAAAGTGATTCTTCCTCAAACCCTGCCTCTTTCTGAAAGACTCCATATTCATGATTTGCAAAGTCATGACTATGCCGAATAGATTAAATGTTAGAGCCATTTTAAAATGATGTTGTTTTCATACTGGTTTTCTGAACAAAGTAGGCTTATGTGATAGTGCCGTCTGATGGTTTAAAGCAAATTTGACAGATGGAAGAAGTACCAAAGATTATTATCTTCCTAGAAATCTTGTTACAACGTATGATGGGATATCAGAAGAAGATCCAAATTAGTGGCCTTTTTTGGTAGTAGATGACTGGAAGCTTGACACAGAGAGGGATTACGGGGAGAGAAGTATAAACCTGCTCCTCACTGTGCCCATAGCTCCCAGCACATCTGCCTCCCGCTGACCATGCACCTACAGGGCTGTTGTCAAGAAACGGGGTTAGCGCACTGCAGCGAGTGCTGTGGGGGCATAGAATACAGCTCTACAGTGACCCCCATTTTATTGGATCTTCTGTCTGCAGAACTACTACTAAAAAATTCTGCTGGCTGCACTTTGGTCCTACGAGCCCCTACGGCACGGGGCAGGTGAGTGCTCTGGCTGCAGGTGCACCACGTGTATTGTTCTCAGAATTTCCTCCTGAGCAGACCAGAGTTCAGCTTAACTGTTACCAGGAAAGGCTCAGTTGTTATGGTGATGCCAGCCCAAATGCTGTCAGAACTGTAATCCCTATGGCTCACACAAGATTGTTTTATGTTTACATGCTTCTGGGTGCTTTAAAGCATCAACAGCAACATCAGCGGTCACACTGGTGATTAGGGAAGGTTTTCTCTGATCAGTGTGCTGGGACAAAAGGAAGGTGCTATATTCTGTTCTACCAAAGAATATGACTGTTTGACAGAGCTTGTGGCACATTCACCTCCAGACAGAAGTGGAAATGCTATGCTTCACAAGAAAAGATCCTCAGAAATCTCCTATTGTTCACAGGCAAAGAGAAAAACACAAATCTCATGTTAGGACAAGATAAGAGGAAAATAAAAATAAGAAGTCTGAGTAAGACAGAAGTTCTGAAACTTTAAATGAAGAAAAGCGGAATTTCAAAAAATTGTATGCATGCTTTTCTTTTCTCCTTAGTCATCCAGTGAAAGGTGGAGTAGTTAACTTTGTGGCGCCTTTAAAATGATTCATTATTTCCATAGAAGCCAATTCATGTTTACCCTTCAAATCACTCGGTGGACATTAAAATAATGGAGAATTATATTTGCTTTTAATTTTGTTTCCAGACAGCTTGGCCTGAGTGCTCATGATGTGACTTGGAAACTATATCAAATTGTGATTTATTGTTGCTCATAATTGTGTGAAGATTGAAGATATGCTGGATGCTGTTCTTTTCCTTTTTTCTCCTCCCGCCTCCCCCATTCTTTCACTTACAGAGTGTTCTCGAGTGTAATGTGGTGAAAGGCCAGCATCTCTGCCTTTAATGCTTTTTCCTCTACAAGCCACAGCAAATTAATATTTTATTTTTTTTAATGTGAAGTTATGTGAAATGATTTGTGGTTTGTATATGATAACTTTTATTTTTTCCTTTCTCATATTATTATGTTATTATTATGCTTAAATTTTGACTGTTTTGTGTAGTGTAGTTATGTTAGACATCCTTTATTGTGGGGTGGAGAGAGAGCAGTATTTTTTTTAGTTAAGCTAGATCAGTCCAGTTTCATGTAAATCATATGCAAAACACTAATTGAGGAAAGATGGGGGACAGAATTTTATTTGCAGTAAAGCATCCATTACAAATAAGAACATCAAATTTGCTTCACAGGTGGGTCAACTGATCAATTTAAAAACCAAATTTATATTATCAGGTCTTATGAATTAAGGATTCTGTTATTTTTAGTTCCTTTTTTTTTTTTTTTTTTGCACAATTTTATCTGCTTTTTCCCATAGTGAGTAAAAAGTTATTCTCAGATTTTTTTGCATAATGTAGTTTAGTAGAAGAAAACAAATGGGATTTTGCAAAATGTAATATAAAAGCATACAGAAGGTTATGCAAATTTTGAAAGTTTTTGTTCCAGCCATGTCATGGAATCCAAAATGAATTATTCAAGTCTAAAAATGCCAAGTGATCATTAAAATTTACCAGAACATTGTTTTCATATTACATTTAAGAGTGTTCCTAGAAGATAAAAGTTCCCTGCTCTGACAAAAATTGTCAGTGTGACAGTAGGACATGCTGCCTGTGATTTGGTATTGTAAGCTGGCGGCAGTACCGGCACTTCATGGTATGTGAAAGTTTTCTTACAAGTTCCCAGTAAGCCCCCACCCATGCAAACATGGATGATTGCAGCTGGTGGTAGGAAGTGTGTGGGTCTGTCCCTGCTCTCTACCGTCATATTGCCACCTTTTTTTTTTTTTTTTTTTATCCATATGATTTTTTAGGAGAGAACCCCTTTCTTTTATTTCTTTACCTAAAATGAAGCCTGAACACAGACAAGAAGTGGGAATCCACTGGGATTCCCAGGTGGTACCACAGCCTCAAATACCCACCTGAATGCCAGTTTAAAAATAGAAAGAAGAAAAATAAAAATAAGATAATAATTAAAAATAAAAATAAAAACAATACCATCAGTTTTACAGCATTGTAAGGAACTTATTTTACTCATTAACTTAGTTATCAAAGAACATGTTTAGTTGATGTGGTCTTACTTTTTTTTCTTGTCTGTTCAATTTCTTGTTCTCATACCCTAGAACTCTTTGGTTTTAGTCACCACATGACATCGCTTAAATCAGAGTGAGAATGAAGTCACAAAGTATGTAGTAAGCCAGCCTTCTCCAAAATTCTTGTGAGGAAACTGAATTCACAATTATTAGCATAGATGGATAAATGAATACTCACCAGTGTGAAATTAAAATTCACCTTAACATGGCTGTTTGCTTTTGGTTGGTTAGTTTGGTTTGGTTTGTTCTTTTTTTTTTTTTAATCAAGTTAGAGGGTTGTTTGTTTTTGTTGATTGCAAACATTATTCATGCCTGTATTCCCAAGTATCCGGCCTTTGTGTTTGGATGAGTAAAGTGGTTTGGAAAGAATCCAGATCAGTTCATGCAGAGGCTATGCACATTAATAGAAAACCACATATCAAATCTGAGCATGGATTTGGATGCACTTTTACCCTTAAAAAAAGACTGTACATATATCTGTACATGGGTGTATATGCATATATACTATGATGTCAATCTAAAATTGTCAGCAATTTACTGTTTTATATTAGAGAATAAAAAATACAGTTTTTAAAAATGTTTTGTGCATTCAATTTGTAATAGCTTTAAGGAAATAGTCATATAAGTATCTGTAATTTTATCTAGTCAGAGCAGTCTGATAGTATTCAAAGTTCATTCTGAAATTGATGAAATATTCAAACTGCCGGGAAAACAAACAAACAACAACAACAAATATTTTCCTATATAGATGTTCAATGCAATTAAATTTTAACATACAAACTATAAATTATCATGTATTGTTAATGTGTTAATGTACTGAAACTGGTGAAAGAGAGAAGACCTGCCTGCTTTTTTCTTCAAACTGAATTTAAGCATGATCTTTTCTTCTTTTAAATGTGCTACATCAGGATTGAGTGTGGTAGTATTACAAGTAGTTCAAACAAGACTGTACTACAATATATGTTATTTATATTACAATAATTGTATATAATACGATATTTAACTTATATGCCCTGGCAGAGACGTGGGCAACAGCAGTGTTGCTGTTTCTAAGGTGCCTAACCTGATCTGAGTGCTGGCTGTCCTTGGCAGTGAGGTGCTGACACAGCCCAGGGGCAGGATGAGACCCAGCACGTGGTGTCCCTGTTCAGGGGCCCTGTGGCCCCTGCACCAGCTCCTCATGTAACTCAGCAGAGCCTTATGTTGGAGCTGAGTCACTGATGGGTCACTGATTCAAGGCCTCCCCATGTGTCAGAGGCTGTGTGGCAGAAATACACCACTAAGAAGAGCAAGGCTCTCCTTTGCCCCACTTATCAACGAGAACAATGTTGGCTGCTTTGCAAAATATTAGTTCTGCAGCACAAAATCTGGGCCTCTGTGTATGGCCCGCTTAGTCAGACGTGTTTACTTCACTGAAGTATTAATCTCTGTCTCTGATCGGCAATCAACAGCTCCAGGCTCCAGGCTTAATAGAATTTCGAACTGTAGATTATGCAGTTTTGCTGAAAGTATGAGGCTTTTATCACACTTTGAATGATGTTTTCTCTCTTTCTCCCCTTTAGTCTGTTTTACTCGGTGGAGGCTAAGATAGATAATTAATTCCTCCTATTCCAAGCCTTGTCTTTTAATTTAAGAATTTTCTTTAGCATCTGCCAAAATCTTCAGCATGGACTCCTGAGAGATTAAGCAATGAAGAGAGCCATTAAATTAACTTCAGCCATTATTATTTTTTATTTTTTTCAGTAGGATGAAGAAGCACTTCAGTATATCAAGTAGTTTATTTTCTTTGTCATGATAGCAAATTAAAATCAACCAGAAATGTGGGGAAGAAGCTGTTTTTTTCTGGTTGCATGACAGTATGGAGAATGTGGAGTCCCATTTTCTGATACTGCCTTTGTGTGAACAAGAAGTAGGACATAAGGACTGGATCAGTGGAGTGAAACAGCTATTGCCAAAGACATGATAACCACACTATGCGATTGGGAAGGTAGAGTGGAGATGTTTAGCTACACCTAGCCAATATATCAGTTTCCTTAGACTTGCTCTGCTATTGCTTGTAAAGCATTTCATGAGAGTGAAGCTATGTAAAGCTCTGTTTTGTTGTTCTTTGATGTACTGTGAGGTCCATAAATGATGTCACTGGTGAGTCACTCCTGGCCAGGGCTCTGATCACTCTCCTGCTAAGCAGTCTGCCCAATTCTCCATGCCATCTACCAGCCACTCCAAGAAGCCCATATGCTCTTTTCACAGGCATAACTTCCCCATTTGGAAAACTGCGTATCATAGATTTTACTAAGATATACACAAAAACAAATGCGTACAAAATTGTCTGGAATGGAATCTCAAGCAAACTGCACGTACGCCTACTGAAAAGCCCCAAACAGTAGGACTGGGTTTATGTTTCAGAAGCATAGCAAAGGAAAAATGTTCGGTGTTGGAGTGTTTTGAATCAGTGACTCCACATAGAATTTATGGTGATCTATAGTGCACCAGCTAGTGAGGCTGAAATGTCAGTGCTGTATTCACAGTTCAGAACCAACAAACAATGTGCCTGATGCCTTTTTATTTATTCTGCTTCTGTAGCAGATTTTAAAGTTCCTCAGTCTTCTGCAATTGTATCATATAGTAGTCAATTCACAGATTTGACACCTATTGTGCTTTTGGCAATGGACTGTTTCTTTCAGTAGTAATATATTGCCCTACTGGGTTTCAGGAAGGGTGGCAATTAGAGCTGCTGAATGTTGGGAAATTTGGAGAAGTTCAAAGATGCATTTATGAATCAAGCCTCTTGTGCATGTGCTGGAAGCCCAGTGCTCCAGCTGTGTTAGATTCCCTGTGTGCATGATGTGTGGCCTGACTACATGTACGAAGGCAGTTTGCATGGACCACAGTTGGTTTGCGGTGTGTAATGTGCAGAACAATTATGTACATGTACTGAGTAAGGTGTGCAAGATATATCAGTGGTGCAAACTGCTTCTTGGTATTATTTCTGCTTACACATCACTTTGGTTAATAATTCTTTTTAAATGATATATGTGAAGTAGGTATATATTTCAAACCCAAGGGAGGAGACTAAGGACCACCTGAACTGGTCATACAAGCCTGTAGAGTAATTATTCTCATTACTTCTGTCTGAAAAAAAGAAAAGAAAAAAAAAAAAAAAAAGACTGGAAATTCCACTTCTCACTCTATTTTGGTTTTGGTATAGCTGCCCAACACACTTGGTTGGAGAACAAAGTTGTGACCACTGCACCAGAATGCTATATTTTAACATCATGGAAATATTTTTAAAATCTCAGAATATGCTTGGGATTCATTTAATTCATCTAAGCATAATCACTGAACATAAATTACTTGTCCTATATGCCTCTGTGGACAGTAGAAAAGCATCTTTCAAGTGGGACTACTCCCATCCTAAGCTATTTCTCCAAAATTATTTGTGCAAATAGCTCCTGGCCATTGACTATGTCTCTGTAGGGAGCCTGAACAATTCATTCAGATGGATTAAGTAAGCTGCAGATGCTGAAAACTGGGAAATCAGATATGATGAAGTTCTAAACTCATCGCAGACTGTGAGCATTATGCCTGATGCTCAATCTATTCAGAATAATTTATTTAAAGAATTGTTTCACGCTATTAATTTTCCATTCTGTGTGTAATGGATTTAACAAAAGTTGCTAACAAAGTTCACCATTACCTCTGATACTGCTCAGGAGGTTGCTCATTTCTGTTGCCTTACCTGTACTACTTTTGTTTTCTTCAGTCTTCTGGTACCAGTATCACAGTGGATATCGCTGTCATGGGAGAAGCACATGGGCTCATTACAGACCTTCTAGCAGACCCTTCATTGCCTCCCAATGTGTGTACTTCGCTGAGAACAGTGAGCAACCTGCTTAATACGCAGTTAACCTTCCAGGCCATCCACAAACCAAGGGTGAACCCTTTGGTGTCCTTCAGTGAGAACTACACTTGCTCTGACTCAGAGGAATGCCCAGAGAAAGGAGAAAAACTAGCTATTCCCAAGGTAAGTACTGGACAGTAACTCTGACCTTTCTTTAAGGGATAGCACTAGATTAATGGGAGATCTCTCTGGAATTTTTCCTTGTTTGCTTTAGATTATCATTTTATGCACTAATCATACTCTCCAATATATGAACAGTTAAACAGACTATGGTTTTCATAGCAAGACAATCCCTGTGTATCTTTCAACTCATGGCCAGCTAAACTTTGGTTCAGGCATCTTTAGAAGATGATATTTGACAAAAGATAATTCACACAGAGGATGTGCATGTTTTCCTTGTGGGTGTTGGTTGGAGCTTAAGAGAGAGAAAAATGATCAGGAGCAGAACAAGCAAAAACCTTTCAGCATCTGAATCACAAGTCTGCCCCATTAATTCTTACACAGAAATTCCCCTCACACTCAAAATATTTGAGCCGCTGCATGTGGGGTGACAATCCTACTCAATGAACAGCAGGGTATTAAGTAGTAATGTAAAGGACCTTTTTGCCCACTGTGAAGGTTGGAATTTTACATTTTTGTACAAATTTCAGCCTTTTCTTTCTTCCCTTAGCTAGGGGTGCAAAACCTGTAGAAGTCAATAAAAAAGTTGCTAATGATGACCTCCATGGGCTTTGGACCAAATTCAAAATGATATACCAAACAAACAAAAAAGATCACAACAACACTTATTATGACAAATCTTGTGAGCTCATGAGAAATAATCTTGAGACAAAAAAGAATACTGAACTACAAATACATATATTACTGCCTTGACAGATGGCTTTATGAATGCTCAGGAATTCAACAGGGATGTTATCATTGTTAACCATCCACATCTAGCATCTAGGAGCTAGAAAGAATATATCAGCTTTGAAGAAGTTTACATTGCATGTTCATTGTTAATTAGCTGTCCTGCGAGGCCTACATTTCACTTTCCAAACTGTCCTGGTTTCAGTTAGGACAGAGTTAATTTTCCTCCTAGTAGCTGGTAGGGTGCTATATTTTGGATTAGGATGAGAAGAGTGCTGATAACATGCTGATGTTTTAATTGCTGCAGAGCAATGCTTACACTAAGCCAAGGACTTTTCAGCTTCTCGCTCTGTCCTGCCAGCGGGCAGGCTGGGGGTGCAGCAAGAGCTAGGAGGGGACAGACCCAGGACAGCTGACCCAAACTGGCCAAAGGGCTATTCCATACCATCTGACGGCATGCTAAACAATATATAGGGGTGGCTAGCCAGGGTGGGGGGCTGGCTGCTGGGAGATAGGCTGGGCATCGGTCAGCGGGTAGTGAGCAATTGCATTGTGCATCACTTGTTTCATACACACTATTATTATTATTATTATTATTTTCTATCTTAATAAACTGTCTTTATCTCAACCCACAGGCTTCACTTTCCTGTTTCTCTCCCCCATCCCAGAGAGGGAGGGGGGAGGGTGAGCGAACGGCTGTGTGGTGTTTAGCTGCCAGCCAGGTTAAACCACAGCACAAACCAAACCAAAATACTTTTTTCATGCGATTTCATATGTACAATAAAATATAAATATATTGCACAGTAAATGCTTTTAACATTTAATAGTTCATATGTCACAGATGACATTCATTTTAGCATTTCCTGGCATCTGAATTGCAACACTTGTGATTCTTTTTTAAATCTATATTAATGATGATAATTATTGCCCTTCTTGCCTGCGTAGCAACTGCATATAAGTGGATGTTCACAGGTTTTGAAGCACACGTTCCAGTTAAGTTTAGTGTACGTGTTTGTAATGGCTATAATCCAGCCTATAAGGAGAAAAATTACATGGAAGAACACTGCCATCACATGAGCAAACACAGTGAACACATACCCATTTGTGGTTGCATAACACCCAGTTAAATGAAAGATGAAGAAATGAGTTAATGCTACAGAGGAGTAATTTGACTGAAGAATTCACTGACCTGAATGCATTATGGTTCATAAAACTAATGTTTGCAGTCCTTTATTTATGTGTCTAAATATAGATTTAGGGTCTTTACCTTAAGCATCTGACACTGAGTATTTTGGGTATGGAGTTAACATGATAACATTTATCTGTATGCTTGAGCTTCAGACTGACATGTATCTTCCATCTTATCTCTCTTAACCCTCTGGAAGAGTCAAAGCTCTCTATTGCAGAGACATTTATTTTAGTTCTTAACTATAAAAATGACATAAAAATTACAAGAAAAACATCTTACAAAATCATGGTAGAATCCTCCACAAAGACCCTTTATCATCATCCCTTATTATCTGTCTGCCTTTGAAAGCTTTGGAAAAATGATACAAGTCCTATTACTGGACAAAAGGAAGAATCAGATGAAAGAAAAATGTAAGGTGGCCAAGAAAAATCTTCTGTAAAGTGTTGCTTTTTGTAAGTTTTTCAAAATGTCAGATCACAAAAGTTTTATTATAAATTAGGGAAAAAAAAAAAAAAAGAAGTTGAAGCTTCCCTACCTTATTTTTCTTACAGCCTTTCTTGCCTTTCATCTTTGATGTCTGAACATTCATGACATTTTAAATCACAGAACAGTGGAGGTTGGAAGTACCTCTGGAGATCATCTAGTCCAATTCTCCAGCTCAAGCAGTTTGAACCTGGAGCAAGTTCTCTAGGAATAACCTAGTTCAGGTTGCTTAGGACTATGTCCAACTGGGTTTTGAATATCTCCATACATGTAGAATCTACAGCCTCTCTGGGAAATCACTTCCAGTGTTCGATCATCCTCACAGTAATTTATTCATTTTTTTACATTTAAATGGAATTTCCTGTATTTTTGTGCCCACTGCCTATTATTCTATCACTGGACACCACTTCAGAAAGCCTGGCTCCATCTTCCTTCCCCTCCTTGCATTCAGGTATTTATTCACATTGATAAGACCTCCCTTAAGATTTCTCTTCTTCAGGCTGAACAATCATGGCTCTCTCAGCCTATCTGTGTGTGGCAGATGCTTCAATCCCTCAGTCATCTTTGTGGCCCTTTGGCCACATCACTTCTAAAATTTCTAAAGAGCACTGTCAAAACTGGCTGACTCCAGTGACCTGCAAGTGTTGAACATATATGGCTATGGAGCTGTGGATGCATAGCTTTTCTGTAACTTAAAATAGGGAGGAAGGTCCCGACTCTCCAAGCGTTGTGCTGTCATCCTGTGCTGATTTCAGTGGGAGGTAGGCACCATAATACCTGGACAAATGCAGACCACCAGATATCATCAGGCAGAATTAATCAAATGCTAGCAACGTTTTTCTTCTGCATGTTTAAAGTTTTTATAAGCCTATATAAACTCTAAGTAACTGTTTTTTTTTCTAGCGCTTGCGGAGAAGTTTGCCTCCAGGACTGCTGAGACGAGTGTCCTCTACTTGGACCACAACAACATCAGCCACAGGCTTACCTACACTGGAACCAGCCCCAGTGAGAAGAGATCGCAGTGCCAGCATCAAACCTCATGAATCATCTTCATCCAGGTTACAGATTACTTCATCTCTCTTCTACAACTATCTTTGAGCATTATTTTTTTGTGGTTCTGTGCGATGATGTCCATCATTTAAAAGTGCTGACTCCAAAATATGGAGTTAGAACAGCTCCGTACTGTAGAAAAGGAACTGCATAAGTAGAAGAATAACTTCCACACATCTCCATGAGTTGGGTTACCAAAGAAGTGGCTTTCTCAATTTTAGTCAGATCATTTCCAGTTTGATTCCTATTACTGGGAAACAAAATTGAAAAAAAAAAGAAAAAAGAAAAAAATATATATTTAAGCTAGCAAAGTGCAGAATTACATAATAAAATAGGAAACAATAAAAGGTTATGTGGTTAAAGTCCTCTTGAAATGCAGATTGAGGTTTCCTCCATGGATATTGCTTGGCCAAGAGATGAATCTAACAGGTAATCCAAGTGCTGAACATCACTTTTAAGAACACACCTAACGATGTGTCCCTGTCAGCAAACCAGTTAATCTCCATCCTCTATAGACAATAACTTCCAGAACACAAACCCTGATTTTGGCTAGAACTTCCTAAAATATGCAGTTCAGTGCTTTTCTCTCCATAGAAATAGTGTCATAAGACCCTACAGCACTGTACAAGCCCTGCATATCATGTACATACTTAATTCCAGACTATCATGAGTGCTTAGGGCTCCCTAAATGAACTCATGTAAATACAACACCAGCACTAGATGGTAAATGAAAAACATTGAATTAGATAAGTCAATTTGTAGATTTGTTATAATTGCTTTATTTATTTAATTATTTTAAGTGTAATCTAGGAATAAAATTACAAAGGAAGAGTTACTACCAGAAGATGAAAGCAAAGCTGAAAATGAAAAGGGCAACATCAAGGTTTCCTGCAAGAGCAGGTGCCACATTCCCTAATTTTAAAGCAGCGTTTAGCTTCTAGTATTTAGATTGAGATTTTGACATTGTATTGTAACTTTGATATAGAAACAAACTCAAAAGCTGAAGTCATAATTCATGTTTCTGTCAATATGCACAAGACTTCACATATTGTTGTTCCACCAGTAGATGATGTTTGAAAATATTCTTAAACCCAAATACCTAATCTAGTTAAAAAGTATTTCCTTATTTTCCACAAGAAGCAAATAAATACAGCTGTTTTATAGGGATACAAACTGTCTTCTTCTATTTATGATTTATTTACTAATTTATTTAAGATGCCCCATATTTTCAAGGGTTCTGTAAGCAGATGCTGATACTGAGAGAATCACAACTACAAAGTAATACTTAATAAAGCCTTGAAATGGATTGCAGCAAAATCTCTGGAGGAAATGTACATTAATTTTAGTCTTGCCAGGAAAAGTTGTGGATTCAATAATGACACATACTTTATAAGGGTATGTTCATATAGGGCATCGTAGAAACAGCACTAGATCCACAAAGAGATTTACATGGGCCAAGTTAATGCCTAATTCATGTTGTGCTCAAACCCAAAATTTAGTTCCAGGTTGTTAAAGGATGTCCCTGAAAGTGTTCCAGAGTTACCCAGAAGCACAGTAGTCCTCACTTTTCTGAAGAGACAGGTTTTTAGCTAACAGCTATAGTTCCTCATGACTGACTATCTAAATTAGATATTTCCTACTTCCACTCATTCTCTTTTTCGAAGGGCCTAATCCATGAACCAGTATTATAAAATACATAAGCCTCTCATTAAATTGAAAAGAGAAGTTGAGCCTGCTAACAGCCGGTAGCTAACTGGTTTAGTGCATTTGTGGAGGACTACCCTAACCGAGTTGCCCCCCTGCCTGAGGTGATTTAGACAAAGGTTCCTCACATTTTTGGACTTCCATGCTGTGAGGTAGCCTCAGGTGAACTGTGTTTAGCCCTCCATGAGGGCAGCAGCATGTAATCCAGTAGCAACCAGTGAAGGACGGAGTTGAATTGCTGTTAGTCTGTTGAGAAGGGTGCTTGTCTGTGAGAAAAGAGAGGCTTGGGTCCTAGGCATCAACTAGATATATTGTGTAGCTATTTCAACAGGATTTCCTGCTTTATGGCTTCATTATTGTTTTTTGTTATTATTATTCCAATCACAATGGAGGAGAACCTTCAAATGAAGGATGGAGAGCAGACAGCCTTGCAGCCTAGCAGTTACAGTGCCACGCTGCAAGAATGAAATTCAGGTCCCCTCCCTACCTCACCAAGGGAGCTGTCGGGTGAGGACAGAGTGTGCAAACATGCTTTGCTGCCAGGGAAGGAATTGCAGAGCAAAGGCACTGAAGTCAAGAACAGAATTTCAGGCTGTGGTCTCCGAAAACTTATGGCTTTTTTGTTGTTGTTGTTTTGTTGTTTTTTTTTTTTTTTTTTTCTTTTCTACAATTCAAAATCTGGAGCCAGTAGTGGAGAATACAAAAGGACCTGAGAAGGCCCAACATCCTCAGTGTTTGCTGTTGGATAACTTGGGTGAATATAGCCCTAGAGCACCATTCTTCTTATATGGGGAGCCTAGGTGCTCAAGGCAGTCTGCAGAGTACACTTGAATGTCTGGTGCAAGAAAAATTCATGGCTAGCCAAACTTCCCTTTGCAAGGAGTCCCACGTATCTAAGTAAAAGTAAATATAAAGAAGACATAACCAAATGGAAATATTCTTCAGTTACCCATGTGTGGTTCCCAGGGTGCATTTGATTTATACTGTTGATCTCAGACTCTCACATAGTATGTAAGCATCCTAAGATGGAAATCCAAGGTGGGAAGGAGAGCTATTAAATATTATTGTTGGTCTTTTTCTACAGTTATATAACTACGCTTGATGAGCCAACTAAGCAGGCTATCAATTCTTCCTACGTTTAATGTCGCCAATTGTATAATTATAGCTCTGTCAAGCCTCCCAGCCTACTGTCTTCTTTTACAGTAGGAGAAACAATGAATTCCAGAAAGAGGAAAAAATGAAGCCCATAAGTAAGTCTAGCTTTAAAAATTCTGGCAGACCAATACATATTTGCTTTCAAGGAAAAGAATTTTGAACTGAAGGGGAAAAAAATCTTGATTATCTGCCACTTCCTCTGTACCAAATTCAAGCATGCCACAGAACACAGAAAAAGGATCTTTTAATCACTTGAAGAGGATAGGAGGGGGAATAACAGTAGAGTTGATCTGTGGTAGTCTCTGCGATTAGCAGCTCTGCAAATTCTTCCCCATATTCTGGAAAATCACCTATAGATTTTAATAGTCACAGATTTCCAAAAAATCACCCTTAAAAATCACCCAACACCCTTATTAGTCCCTTCCAACTCAGGATATTCTATGATTCTATGAAATCTCTGTTTAAGATTAGGAGTCTTGTCTTCCTGTATCCTTTTGTCACTAAAATGTTAAGACATGGTCCTCTTGTAGCTTCAAATGATTTGGGAAAAATAACAAAGCTTTCATACTTCTGTCCTCAGTCATCTCTATATCGAGTGGATTTCCCTCAAATATCCTATCAAATAGTGGGTTTGGGGTGTTTTTTTGTTCGTGTGTTTGGTTTTGTTTTTCTTTATGGTTGGGCCAGTATTTAATATTCTTTCTACCAACTGACAACACCACACCCCCTCAAAAAAAATAATAATTCAAAAGACAACAAACATTCTTATAGACAGTACTTGACCTTCCAAAACAGTGAAGTGTTAGTAGAGTTAAGATAATGTTACATACATTTTTTTCTTTCAGAACACTTTTTTTTTGAAGTTTGACTGGGACTAAGCTGCTTTAAAAGGCAGTCTTTTGTCTTGTATGTCTTCTTATCACTTGGTGAGGGACGGATGCAAGACTGTGAAGAAAAAAGTGGACACATAGAGGCCTAGTGGATCTGTTCAGAGAAATGTTTGGCCTCATGATAGTGCTACATCATTGTAAGAAACTGACATTTGATGAGTGCCATTCTGTGTGCTTAAACTGATGACAGTGCTTCACCCAGCAACAAGGCACACCAGCAGTGGCATCAGTGCAGGGTTCTGCTGAGCCTCTTCTGGCTTCCTGAGGAGCTCTTCTAGTGCCCAAAGGGTTAATGGGTATCTGTCTTCACAGTTGCAGTAGAGACATTAGAGACATTGAGGAGACTGATTTTTCATTTATACTGAGAACTTCTGGTACTTCTGGTTGTTGTAAGGAGGCATTAAAAGAGAGCATAAATTTAACATATTTCACATCTACTTTTAAGCCTCTTTGTACTGTTAGAACAATATACCAAAGACATCTTCGTATAGATAATGTGAATAGGGCTGAGCATTGAAGGAAGTCCAGCTTTGGAGCGCCTGCATTGTAAACATTTTTTTCTGAATACTCCTCACAAATAGCAATTCAGCCAGCAGATAGATGCTGGTTTCCTCCTCAGCAATATTTTGCCATCTCAGTACCACATAGTTCTTGCTGTGGCTTCTAATTTCTTCAGATTTTCCCTGTAGGCTTTTCCTATGTTAAACAATGTTTGTTTGCACTCTCATTTTACAGCACTGACTCCTGGAACAGCTCCCTTCTGATGACAATCACAAAGAGCCGCTCCTTCTCCACGTCTTATGCCATGTCTCCTACCAACCACCTGAATGCCAAAAGGCAGAGCCGGCAAGGTGAGTGGGTACCCATGATGTTGTCAGGTTCACTTAGCTCCCAGGGAACTTGGTGATTAGCACATGCAGCTGCTTTTGGTCTCTGTGTCTTTTCTTGTTTTTCTTATCAGTATGAGTATAGTAATTTACTTTATTAAAAAAAACAGTGGCGTAAAATACTATAACGCACAATGATGCCACTGTAAATGTTTTGACATTTATGATTTATAGAGGTTAGTCATGACATGATGTGGCAAGTGTTATACTAAAGCTTGTTGTGATTTATATCCATGCAATTCCCGTGACTACAATGGGGCTGAGGAAAGACTGTTTTCTGTAACATATGTTAAATTAAATGTCTTTGTATATTGCCTCACTGAGATTTCCTACATAAGCCCATTTGGAGCTGGAGGCAGCACATGACCCTTCTTACACAAGCATGTCCAAGACAAATACGTTATATAACTCATAGGTCTGTCACTGTGTGTTCATTATCAAAAAAGTTCAGGTAGCTCTTACAGATCTTTAAAGAAGAGAAACATGATTTTTGTTTTGTTTTGTAGTTTGTTTGTTTGTTTTAGTTGGCATGTAGGGCCTTTAAAGAAACAACTTCTCTTTTAACTGAGAAGAAATGGAGAAGGTGACTTCTTCACTGATAATGGATTATTGAATAAGACACTCATGAAGTAGCATCTACAGTAGCATGGTTCTCTTCCCTACACAAGGGAGGGATAAGATAAAATTTATCCATGCTTTAAACTGCAGTTGAAAATGATCACAAGGCCTTCCTTTTTGTTTTAAATGAACCCATTTTTGTTTGTTTGTTTGCTTATTTTGTTTTGTTTGGTTGTTTTTTGATTGATTGGTTGGTTGTTTTATTTTATTTTATTTTTCCCAACATGGAATAATGCTGGGATAATATTATTTGGAGGTTCTGGTCACCCAGACATCATATGGAAATTGATAGATGCCTGAGGCCTGAAATTGAAAAAGTCAGGGAATCCAAACTTAGAAATGAATTTAAAGATATGACTGCACAATTATTGTGCATATCTATCTCTGTCACATTACATCTCTTTTTCAAACAGAAGAGTCTATTAAATCTCCTCTTGTACGGAAACTGTGTTATGCCATAGTGAAGATTAACTAACCCAGTATTATCTTAAAAGTGTAGCAAAAAGTCAAATTAAAAAGAAATAAAAATAAACTGGAATATAATGGAGATATACTACCAAGAATCCAGGAATTTATTGTAGAACTTAACAAAAGCAAATTAGACTTGTGATTTTCAGAGATGAACCCATTGACTTGGAAAAGCATAGTTAATATTTTCTACTTGGAAAACAAGACTTAGCACACATACCAGTCAGCTTTACATTTCATCTGTTCCACTTTCAGAAAGCATTAGTAGCAATCTTTGCTGCCCAAAGATGTGAGCTAACCAATGATGAAGGGAGAGCTTCGTTCCATCACAAGCAATTTCTAGGGGCACCGATACACAGGAGTAAAAATTTTGGCCCAGACTTTTATGCTGAAGATTGATATTTTGATGCTTTAAAATATTTACAATCATGCACTTTTAATTATGATTCGTTTTTATGTTCCAACTAAAGAATTGTTTCAATTTGCCATAATTATTATCAATTAAACATTTGTGTATTAGCTCCATTGGCAATATATACAAATTCTGCTCTAGGATTTGATCTAGTTAAATATGTAAACCTATTAATTTACAAAATGTGTCTTTAATTATGCTTGAAAGCTTTAGCATTTGAAAATACTTCTAGCTATACCTGTTTTGGCAAAACTCTCAGGTAAATTCAAATGTAAGTTCATATCACATCAAAGTTAGGAATGTTATTGTGAAATTGTGTTGTTGTTTAAGTTCCTTGGATTTGCTTTAAATTGTTGAAAGATGACCATATACATTTTACTCTTTGATAGTCATAAAGATTACCTAGTAGCATATAGCTCAAAGATAGTTAATAATCCAACTCAATCCCTTGTGCAACTAACAGACTATGGAATATTTTTAAAAACATATTTTCATTGGAAGGAAAGCAGATATCTCTAAGAATTAGAAAATCTAAAATAGAGGATATCTGTATTTTAATTACATTTCCACATCATGACCATGATTTAGCTCTGAAGATGAGCATGATAAATGAACTGGGGTTGTGTTCCTTCAAACTTTAGAACAAAGGTCAGGATGTATGTCAATTTAAATGCATTTCCTTTTAAGATAGATGTTGTTTGCTCCCCTGTGCTTTATTGTAATGGGACCTTTCCATCTGAGACTGGAAATATAAGGTGGAATCAAAGAGAAAAGACATGGGTGTAGTGCTTAGGGACATAGTTTAGTGGTAGGTAGATTTGGCAATGCTAGGTTAATGGTTGGACTTGATCTCAGAGGTCTTTTCCAACTGAAATTATTCCATGATTCTGTGATCTCACATGTAGAAGTTCAAATATGATAGGAATGTGGGTAAGACTTTCTTGTCCCTCCTGTACAGGTGGAAACAGTGAACAGTCTAGTTGGAGTCCGGTGCCTCTGTCACTAGAATATGGTGATACCTGTAGTGATGCCTCTTATGCACATCTTTCATTTCATGCCTTTCAGCTAATGTCAGATCTTCAGAAGGTAGAAACAGTTGATAATGATGGAGCTTCATCATTCTATGACAGCCATGAGCTTGACTCAGAGTCGAGGAGGGTTTTCTCTCTGTTTTTCATTTTGGAAGCTATGCTAGTGCCTGCATATTGCAAGAGGAGTATTTGTGCACGGTGAACTCATACAACCATCTGCTGCTACTGTTAATTGACAAGGTTCTTCTTTTCTCTTGCCAGGTATCCCACCAAATATTTCACCTCTCACCTCCCCATGCCATTCACCTATTCAGGGGACGCCTGCTACAAGTCCTACTGGAAAAACATCTTCTGTGTCATTTCCAGACTCTACAGATACTGACACGAAGCAAGGTTTAAAGCCACACAAAGTCTTAACTGCTACTCAGAGTGCACCTAGCCTGTCAGACCCTATCATCAGCCCCTCCATTATCTGCAGCAGGTAAGATGGTAGTTTGACATGAGATGGATCATTTCACATTGTCCCTGCAAACAAACTCTTTTGGTGCATATGTAAATTCTCATAATCTGCTGCAGTTTTGATATTTTGACATTATTTAAGCACTTTTTAGCATGTGAGTAATGATGTGGATTGATGATACAAAGTGCTTTTATAGTGCAAGACAGTTAGCTACATTTTCAGCTTTTACTCATGTTTGATTCATGAACAAATTCCACATCAATAACTTTCAGACCTGAACGTTGGATTTCATGTTAACAACTTGAGTTTCTCACGCCATGCTGCTAACATGAGCAGTCACAGGCCAAGTCTTTCAAAACAGGCACCTGAGGTTTGATACAAAAATCTGACTGCTAGGGTTTAAAAGCTGCTGTCCTGTAGCCCTGTGCTCAGTATCTGTGATACAGGCAATGCCCGAAGAGTAAGTGATTTTTGGCTCGGAAGGGGTGAATCCAGACCTCCCTAGGGTAATGTCAGGTTATATCCTACTAGGATTTTTTTTTTTCAGAAATCATCTGCAGACGAGTTCCTCCGACTGCTAAGAGTTACAGTAATAGTTTCACTTCACACTTTAAGGCAGCCCATTTTTAGATTTGTTAAGTTAGATTACTAGAGTTTTCAGTATGTATCTAGTTGCAAATACCAGTATTTAAAAGCCAGTTCCAGTGCAGTTTCAAGGTTACTTTACTGGTTAGATGTTACTTTTTGTCATAGTAGTGGAGTATTTGTGATTATCAGCTAGACAGCAGAGAGCATGTCATCTGACCAATATGCTGGGTTAAAAGTTACCAAGGTACCAACTATCTTTGAAAATAGTTTTTAGTTTCTGGCTTCAGCCATGTGACTTAGGATGTGTCTTGCTGTGTTGTTTGTGTACAGGGCTAGGAAGTCTGTGTGAAAAACTCATAACTGAGTTTGCAAGCTTGCTGTAGGGAGCCATGTTCACTGGAATTCAGACTGGGATCCTGACAGGCTTTTAAGCCAAGGTTAGGTGACTAAATAGAGATTAAGTGCTTTGCAAAGATATTGCAAAACTGGGATTTGCACTGATTCATCTGAAATGAAACGTATATTATACATAAGAACATATACGTAAGTCCTGTTAAACTTTGCCTTTATTACTATGTATGCAGATTATTATTACTTTAACTAGTAACAGTTATTGCTGGCAACATTGTGTTAAAGAGAACAGGTATCTCATAAAAATAACAATAAATAAATAAGAACCCTGATCAATGTAAGACTGTTGTAGGTAGTAACGAAATATATTTTCTTGAGAGGTGTAGAATTTGATTGCAATATAATCACTGGTATATGTTTATTAACGTTTATATAGCTATTGTCTTGTTTGATCTGTGGAAGTTGCATAGCATACTTTGGTTCTTAATTTACTTGTTTTCAAATGCTTAGACTGTGTAAGAACTTCCAGTAGTGACATTGGCTGACATAGACTTTGTTGTTGATTATTTGAAACAAACACGTTATTTAAAATATTATGGTATAATGGCTGATAATAGAACTGACATCCACTATTATTAATAGTCACTGCCCCTTTAATGTCTATCAAAAAATCATAACCACTATCATATTTCTAGCCATTACTATACTGGGATGTCATAGCCACAGATACAAGCTGAACTGCACATAAATAATGCACCCTTCAGTAATATAAGCACAATAAAGAAACAACAACAACAACAAAATATATATATATAAAGACAACAAACATATATATATATAAAGACAACAAACAATTAAAAAAAAAAAACACACACACACACAATAAAGAGATGAAATGACCAAGAAAAACTGAGTTAAATTAACAAAAACTGGAAAATAATTTTTTCATGTTTGAGTATTCACAGTGTAGCTTGCTGGTCTACAAGTAGCCTTGCTACAAAATAATACTAGAATCAGCAAACCTCTGCCATCAGAAAACCAACTCCTTCCCCCAACAACAACGAAAGAGGAAGTAAAGTTTCAATGGATTCAGTGCTTTAAATCAGATCTACCCAGGCAACGCCATCAAGACAGAAGTTTTACTTACATACAAAGTGAAATATGGTAGTACAATGAAGTTTGAAGGCTGTATTAAGCAAGAATGTATACCAAACAATGCTATTAAAATACTGCTTAAACAATCACTCTTAATTCTGCTTAGTGGAGGAGGCAGGGATCCTGTGAAAAGAACGTTAAACAATCCTGTGATTAAGTATATTATAGTGCCTGCATATGAAGGGGGATTGGGTTAAAGTTGCATGGGCGCATTTACTTCTGACAAAGAGCAGATTTCAGGTGTTCTAATAGGTAGCTCAGTATTTTTTATTTATTTATTTATTTATTAATACAATTTTTTATGTGGACTGTATATACTAAATCAGTGCGAGTTTGTATATGTTCTGGTAGTAAAGAGGTGCACTCATAATAATGCAGAAGCCTTGTAGTATCACAACCAAAGTTTTACATTTTGACTTGTTATCATTGACCTTATGACAACCACAAGGAATGTAGGAGAGATTTTTTTTCATCTTGTTTATAAACCTGAGTGATATGAGATTTATTAGTTTGGCAGTACACTATGTGTATCATTATTTGTGGATTTGTACTGTTATTTTGAATTCTTTCAGGAATACGTTATGTTTGCAGGGCATACCAAATTCCAGAATATGTTTTTGACCCCATTAAAATCATCAGGCATAGGATTTCAGCCATTTTTATATGGTGCACTAACAATGGTGCAATGTTTCTAATCCAAAGTTTGACCAATTTAGATAATTTTATAATTGTTTCTTTACAAAGACTGATATATATAGTTTACACCTCAAAATAATAAGTCCAAACAGAGAAAGATATTAAAATGTCAGTTTTTCATGGGAAGATCTGATATAAATCTGATATATCTGATATAAATCTGATATAAAATCTAAATGAGGCTCCAAACTTGTTAATTTCTCTCGTGATTTCATGCTATATCATTCTTCCTTCAGGTCTGAGATTCAATCATATTGGGACATAGTTATTTGAGATATTCCAGCTGGTACTGAATTCGTGTGTAGGGCTTAAAGGGAATAGCACACAAGGAATAAAGCATTTTAGCACAAGGGAAGAACCAGGCATTGGAAAGGCCTCACTATTGCAATCTCTCCCACAAAGTCTTTCTTTTCTGGCAATGATGAAGCAAACTCAGTCTGCTAAGTGTCTGGATGCTAAATTACCTTCCTCTTGTTCTATCCAAAACACCCCCTTGTTTATGCTGTACATGGTTTGTTGTCACTAAAATAATGGCAAAACAACTGTTTGCATTATTAAAGAGGAATGTATTCAAACTTTGAGCAAAGAAGTCTCAGCACGGTTGTGTTCATAACTTAAGATTGGATGGCACTTTGGCAAATTTTCACTGTTTTATAGTACGGTTGTAGTACAAAGCCAGCTTTTGTTTTGTTTTGTACTGATAAACTTAGAAAAAAAAAAAAGCCATTTATAAAAAATCACATGGTATAGTTTAACTGTTGGTGACACAAATTAATGGTGGTGGCTATGTCTAAGGTATAAAACTGTCTTTTTGCATTTCTGACTTTCAGTAAAACTTCAGCTTACTCTTGTAATTTTGTCTTTAGAATGTAGCCTATACCATAGCTTAAAATGTGTGACAAAATCGTATACTGTCAGCAGGAATATGTTTTACATAAGACTAACTCTCATGATTCTTTATATTGTGTATGTTTTCTGATGTTGTATTTCAGCTGTGGCAGACCCTATAACCAAATAGAAGCTGGTGATGGGACACTAGATAGACGTGATGGTACCACACACTCTCTGAATAGAGCAGGTAATTCTTTGTCAATCAAAAACTCCTCCTCCTTTAAAATTTGATAATTATTCACTGGAAGAGCAAATATACCTCTGTCTCACAGAAGGAAAACATATGTAGGTGAAATCATCCAAACTGCCTTTGAGGCTTCTTTCCTTTTTGCTTGTTTAAGATGTGGAAAACCCTCATGAAGAACACAGATACAATACAAAATAAATATGTTTTTCCATGTGGTTTTGTCTAACCTTGCCAGTACAAATAACAGTCACCAAGATTTTTCCCGCTCCTCAATCTCCAATCCCATTTTTCACTCTCTGCAGGATATATGCTTTAATGTGTTTGGACAGATTGTTCAACATTAGACACAGCCAAGCAGCACATATGTGTTATGAGTCAGAGATCCTGTTGCTATTATTCAGAAGGTCTGTTCACACAACAAGCTCTGTGATTTGTGTTGTAGATGATCCTGCACAAGCCACTTCTGACTATGAGACCAACAACAGTGACAGCAGTGATATCGTACAAAATGATGATGAGACAGATTGCTCCAAAGAACAGACACGGAAGGGATCCGTCTGTAGGACGTATGCACCTGAGACCATCATTCTGCATCCCTTGATACCACCTGAGGTAGCTTGTTTAAATTCCACTGTCACCATAGACTGAATAAATGTGGAAATGAAAAAACAAACAAACACAATCCCAGAGCAATCTAAAGATTACGGCCATGGTTTTCAGCAAAAATTTCTGCAGCTAATACCTTGTAGTAAATGGTTTGACTGAAAAATTGAAAGGACCCACTGAAGTGTGTGAGAACTCCTAAGCACTGGCCACTTGTGAGACACTAACCATCTATTTTGATGAATGAGTACAGGCTTATAGATCTGTCATTAGGCACTTAAGAAATGTTTGGCTTCTCTGTTAGTGTTCACAGAATCACAGAATCATCTAGGTTGGAAGAGACCTTCAAGATCACCGAGTCCAACCTCTAACGTAGCACTAACAAGTCCTCCACTAAACCATATCCCTAAGCTCTACATCTAAACAACTTTTAAAGACCTCCAGGGATGGTGACTCAACCACATCCCTGGGCAGCCTATTCCAGTGACTAACAACCCTTTCAGTAAAGAAGTTCTTCCTAATATCCAACCTAAACCTCCCCTGGCACAACTTTAGCCCATTTCCCCTCGTTCTATCACCAGACATGTGGGAGAATAGACCAATCCCCCACCTCGCTACAGCCTCCTTTAAGGTATCTATAGAGTGTGATAAGGTCACCCCTGAGCCTTCTTTTTTCCAGGCTGAACAATCCCAGCTCCCTCAACTGCTCCTCATAAGACTTGTTCTCCAGATCCCTCACCAGCTTTGTTGCCCTTCTCTGGACTCGCTCGAGCACCTCAATGTCCTTCTTGAAGTGAGGGGCCCAAAACTAAACAGAGTACTCAAGGTGCAGCCACACCAGAGCCGAGTACAGGGGGACAATCACTTCCCTAGCCCTGGTGACCACACTGTTTCTTATGCAAGCCAGGATGCTGTTGGCCTTCTTGGCCACGTGAGCACACTGCTGGCTCATATTCAGCCGACTATCAGCCAATACTTCCAGGTCCTTCTCTGACAGGCAGCTTTCTAACCACTCATCTCCCAGACTGTAGCACTGCTTGGGGTTGTTGTGCCCCAGGTGCAGGACCCGACACTTGGCCTTGTTGAACTTCATACAGTTGGCCGCAGCCCATCGGTCCAGCCTATGCAGATCCTCCTGCAGAGCCTTCCTACCCTTGAGCAGATCGACACACACACCTAACTTGGTTTCGTCTCCAAAATTACTGAGGGTGCACTCGATCCCCTCATCCAGATCATCAATAAATATATTAAAGAGAACTGGCCCTAGTACTGAGCCCTGGGGGACTCCACTACTGACCGGCCTCCAACTGGATTTGACTCCATTCACCACGACTCTTTGGGACCGGCTACCCAGCCAGTTTCTAACCCAACGAAGCGTGCGCCAGTCCAAGCCAAGAGCAGCCAGTTTCTCAAGGAGAATTCTATGGGCAATGGTGTCAAAAGCCTGAACTGAAGTAAAGGTACACCATATCCACAGCCTTTCCCTTGTCCACCCAGCGTGTCACCTTGTCATAGAAGGAGATCAGGTTCGTCAAGCAGGACTTGCCTTTCATAAACCCATGCTGACTGGGCCTGAATGCCTGGTTGCCCTGCAAGTGCCACATGATGACACTCAAGACAATCTGCTCCATGAGCTTCCCTGGCACTGAGGTCAAACTAACAGGCCTATAGTTTCCCGAGTCAACCCTCCGGCCCTTCTTGTAGATGGGCATCACATTTGCTAGCCACCAGTCAACTGAGACCTCCCCCGATAGCCAGGACTGCTGATAAACGATGGAAAGCGGCTTGGCCATCTCTTCCGCCAGTTCTCACAGTACCCTCGGGTGGATCACATCTGGCCCCATCAACTTGCGTACATCCAAGTGTTGTAGCAGGTCGCCAACCATTTCCTCGTGGATTGTGAGGGCCACATCCTGCTCCCCATCCCCTCCCACCAGCTCAGAGCACTGGGCATCCAGATAACAACTAGTCTTGCTAGTAAAGACTGAGGCAAAGAAGACATTAAACACCTCAGCCTTTTCCTCATCTCTTGTCACTAAGTTTCCCCCTGCATCCAGTAAAGGATGGAGATTCTCCTTAGTCCTCCTTTTCGTGTTAATGTATTTATAAAAACATTTTCTGTTGTCTCTAACAGCAGTAGCCAGATAGAGCTCCAGATGAGCTTTGGCCTTTCTAATTTTGTCCCTACACATCCTTACAACATCCTTATAATCCTTCTGAGTGGCCTGCCCTCTTTTCCAAACATTATAAACCCCCTTTTTTTTCTTAAGCTCTAGCCACAACTCTCTGTTCAGCCAGGCCGGTCTTCTTCCACGCCGGCTCGTCTTTGGGCACATGGGGACAGACCGCTCCTGAGCCTTTAAGATTTCCTTCTTGAAGAGCGCCCAGCCTTCCTGGACTCTTCTGCCCTTCAGAACTGCCTCCCAAGGGACTCTACCAACTGGTGTCCTGAACAGCTCAAAGTCTGCCCTCCGGAAGTCCAAGACAGCAGTTTTACTGGTCCCCGTCCTGACTTCGCCAAGAATAGAGAACTCTACCATTTTGTGGTCACTCTGCCCAAGACAGCTCCCGACCACCACATCTCCCACCAGTCCTTCTCTGTTTGTGAACAGAAGGTCCAGTGGGGCACCTCCCCTGGTAGGCTCACTAACCAGCTGCGTCAGGAGACTATGTTCCACACTCTCCAGAAACCTCCTAGACTGCTTCCTCTGAGCTGTATTGCATGTCCAGGATATGTCTGCGAAGTTGAAGTACCCCACGAGGACAAGAGCCGACGATTTTGCAACTTTTGCCAGCTGCGTGTAGAACTCCTCATGCGTCTCCTCATCCTGGTTTGGCGGTCTGTAACAGACCCCCACCATGATGCCTAACTTGTTGGCCTTCCCGCTGATCCTAACCCATGTGGACTCAACTTTATCATTCCCAGTCTCAGCCTCCAGTTCCACAACATCAAAACACTCTCTAATGGAGAGAGCCACACCACCACCCCTTCTGTGCCGCCTGTCCCTTCTGAAGAGCCTATAGCCAGTCATTGCAGCACTCCAGTCATGGTAGTGGTCCCACCACTTTTCAGTAATGGCAACCAAGTCATAGCTAGCCTGCTGCACGTCTTCCAGCTCCTCTTGTTTGTTGCCCATGCTGCGTGCATTAGTGTAGATGCACTTCAGCTGGTCCATTGCCTGCTCCCCCAGCCCTGACATTGTTCTCCCTGGCACACCTCTAATGACCCTTATTCCCTCCTCGTCCCCATCCCCCTTCCTACCTAATTTAAAGCCCTCTCAATGAGCCCTGCCAGCTCCTGTGCTAGTGTCTGTTTTCCCCTTTGAAAAAAATATTGTAGTCTGTTGAATTGGAGTTGGACATGCGTCTTTCTTGAGATATTTTAGGGTTCACTCATTTACAGTTTCTTAGTAATAATGAAATGCAAGGAAGTGTTCAGGGAGAAATTTGAACAAAGGGGAATGCCCCATCTTTACTTTGCAGACCTTGAAAAAGCGGTAGGTCTCAGTTTAAGATGTATAATTCTTCTCATGGAACATGCTCCATTAGCTGTGATAGATTATAATGAATGTGTCCTGATGCGGAAAGAGAGTGAACATCTTTCCCTCTCTACTCCAGCAAATTTAACAATGAAGAAGACAGACTCCCTTGGAAATGAATGAATGATTCCCATGAATGAACGAATGAATGTCTCTCATGGCTAAGTTCAGAGAATGATGTTTCATATACAGAATTTTCTATTCATTCAAGTGAAAAAAAAATATATATATAAAGGAGAGTGACTAGCTGTAGGGCTGGTAGAAATGGGAACATCTCTGCTGAGCTGAATAAAGTACCATCGGCTTATAAATGATGCTAACATGACTTTTGTTTTTAACAGCACATTTTTTTCTTTTGCATGAGATGTTTCGCAGAACTAAAATTTATTTTACTTTCTGCCATAGGACAAGCCTGTGCTCGCTCCTGAGCCTCTGGTTATGGACAATTTGGATCCCCTGATGGAGCAGCTAAACAGTTGGAATTTTCCAATCTTTGATTTGGTGGAAAAAATTGGAAAGAAATGTGGTCGTATTCTCAGTCAGGTAGGAAGGGTGATGACTGGCTCGATTATTGATCTAGAGATATGATTTAGACAAAGTATTTTTAAGACCAGTATGCTGTTCATTTGATAAATTATGATCCCTGACACCTTATTCAAAGCTGACAATATGAACTCCTTCTCACTAAATTCCTTACTTTTAAAATTCCATCTCTTTTAATTTAAGAATGTGAAAGAAAACAAAAACAAAGAAAGAAAGAAAGAAAGAAAACAAAAACAGACACCTATTATGCCTGTTACTGTCCACCAATGAGTTTATGTAAACCCTTCTGAATATTCTCTCCTTTCTGCAGGAGTTGTTCTCATCCCTTACCAAGTGCTTAGTGAAAGGATTTATCTTGGGCCCACCATGGGACTGCTAAACAGTAAAAATACTCAGTTTTGATGCAGGAAATCTTTTTCTATACTGGAGATTTCAGTCAGGCAATGCAAGGCATTATGTTGTGATGAGCACTGGAAATAAGTTATTATGTTTATTGGTATGTGCAAAAATTAACCCCCCCATACAAAGACAGAGGTTAGTGGGTCAATCAGATCTCATTGCAATAAGCTCCGGAGAATGCTATATCAAATATTGATCCCTTTGGGGTTACTGTTCAGCTATATTCAATTATCCAGTGGTCAACCAGGAAAACCACAGCATGAATTTAAATTTACTAGTGATCTGTCTTTTATAATTCTGTAGCTTGGCAAGCAACATCAACATCTATGTTTAACCAGCCTACCAGCTCTCTAGGTTAGTTTTAGACAAATAGGCAAACTGTGGCTGGATATGGGTATTGATATACATTCACCAATGGTCATTGAGACAACTTTGCAATACAAGGAGAAAAAATGTTAAAAATTCCCTTCTAGGTCTTCTTCATCATGTTTTTGTCTAGCAGCAAAGCATCTTACAGAGTCATAAATGAAACATAAGGAAAACCAGAATGTTTTTGATGGCAAAAACAGCAGTTTGAATGAGTCAAACATTCTTCTGTTTTCTCATGGTTACTTCTATGGGTGTTAAGGACTTCACTAAGTTGCGTGGAGTTTTGAACCTCTTGTGACAATTTCCCTCTGCAGCTCATAGTTTCCACTAAAGCTCCACACTCTCAAATATTTGCTTTTTGATCAGGTTCTGAGCACATTATCACTGTTGCAGTGACACAAAATGAGGCCTGTGAAATATAATAGGGAAGCTTAAATAAATAGTATTCAAGATCAAAATTCACTATCTTCTGTAACAGCTGTTTTTATTAACTCTCACTCCTTAAGAGGAGAATGCAGCAAGTTCAAACCTGTTCATAAAATAAAGATCATTCCTTTAGATCTTTTCCCTACCTACTCATATGTTAACAACAAAATAATTTTTAGAAATAAGAGAACTTAAATAAATAGATCTTTTTTTTTTTTCTTTCAGCTAAAACTATTATTTTTCTTGTATAATTTTTAAATCCTGGGATATTATCAACAAAGGAAAACAAAAGCACTAATGATTTATTCTCTGCTTTTTGCCATTAAGTGGACTCATACATTAAAAAAAAAATAAGTAAATTAACAAGCTGGATTAACTATGTTTGCCTTGCTAGGTTAAATTTATGAGATGGAACAAAACAAAGTTGACACGTGCCTCTAGGGAAGCATTTGGTTTAGAAAGCAAATGCTGGCATAGCATCTTTAAGGCTGTTTGAGATGTCTGTTTCTCCTTTTTGTAAAATTAAATTGATTTAGACATGTAAAGAGACCCTGAACCAGTTAGCAGCCATAAAAGCATCTGTGCAAAATACAATGGGAAACATTCTAAATGTGGCACTAACAAATATGCATAATAGGGGCTAGGGAGGAATTTACATACCAGTCCATTTGAGAAAGGAACAGCAAAGCCCTCCAGCTGAGCTGCTGCTTCACAACAGGCCATAAACTTAGATAATGTTTTCAGTCACACTTAACGCTCTTCTTACATCTCCTATAAAAACAAAAACGTGCAGAAGAGAAGCTCATTTGCTTTGAAAAGCAAATAATGAAAGTGAAAAAGGACAGGCTAAAGTTAAGATCTCTCCCCAGCTTTTATTGCTAGGCCCATAGGAACAAGAAATGCTGGTGGTGCTCCTACACTGCTGGTACACCAGCAGCGTCAAGACAGAGTGGCATCACTGCAGTGTGTGTAAGTTAGTCCCTCTGTGGTGCCAAGAGGAATATATAGTCATCATGTATAACTTCTGTAGAGAGAAACTGCAACCATTATTCAAGGGAACAAGGGAAATCTGTCTGTGGGGGATGGAATATTCCCTGGATCATTACAGCCATCCTTGTGAGAAGTCATGTTTGTCACAGCTGGAGACCGGGCAATGACAACTTAAAAGGAAAACACATTTGCAGAAATTACATACAAGAGCCCAAAAAAGGAGTTGCAACCTGCAAGCAATGAATAGGGAACCACTAACCTAAACCTTGCACATGTCCTCCAAGACATTTACGTGTGCCTGTAACACCCCAGAGAGGAGCTACACATGAATGATTATCCCCATTTCTAAAAAAGCTTCCCTTAGAAATCATTCAGGAGAAGCACTTGTTCAGGCAGCAGTACCAGATGTATCTGAATTATAAATGATTCACTTGAGCATTAGCAGTCATTGCACATATGAACAGAAAATGGAGGAAGGAGGGAGAAGGCTGTGTGGAGCACCCAGTGCCAAGTGGCTGGATGCTGTCAGAGCTTCCCCAGGGCTTGCCCCTGACAGCAGGGACCACAGCACAGCTGCAAGAGCCCTGGGCTCAGTCTATGGGATGGTGACTGCCAGGGAGCTCATGAAGCAGTATGCAGTTTGTGGAGGAAAGATGTTAAAAGTGGAAGCATTTAAAAGTGGTTAATCCAGAGCAATGAATACCACCACCACCACCACCACCAATAATCATAATAATAATAATAACAATGGAATCATAGAATCATTGAATATCCCGAGTTGAAAGGGACCCATAAGGATCATCGAGTCCAAATCCTGGCACCACACAGGTCTACCCCAAAATTCAGACCATGTGACTAAGTGCACAGTCCAAACACTTAAACTCCGACAAGCTTGGTGCACTGACTACTTCCATGGGGAGCCTGTTCCAGTGTGCGACCACCCTCTCAGTGAATAACCTGTTCCTGATGTCTAGCCTAACCCTCCCCTGCCTCAGTGTGACACCATTCCTGTGGGTCCTATCACTGGTGACCAAAGAGAATAGATCGGCACCTTCCCCTCCACTCCCCCTTGTGAGGAAGCTGTAGACCGTAATGAGGTCTCCCCTCAGCCTCCTTTTTTCCAGGTTGAACAGGCCTAGACACCTCTGCCACTCCTCATATGTCTTCCCCTTCACCATCTTTGTAGCCCTCCTCTGGACACTCTCCAACAGTTTAATGTTCTTTTTGTACTGTGGTGTCCAGAACTGCACACAGTACTCGAGGTGAGGCCACACCAGCGCAGAGTAGAGCGGGACAATCACTTCCCACGACTGACTAGCAATGCCGTGCTTGATTCACCTCAGGATACGGTTGGCCCTCCTGGCTGCCAGGGCACACTGCTGGCTCATATTCAACTTGCTGTCAACCATGACCCCCAGATCCCTCTCTGTGGGGCTGCTCTCCAGTGTCTCATCGCCCAGTCTGTACGTATAGCCAGGGTTGCCCCATCCCAGGTGCAGGACCCGGCACTTGCTCTTGTTAAACTTCATGCGGTTGGTGATCACCCAGCTCTCCCATCTGTCCAGATCTTTCTGCAAGGCCTTTCCACCCTCTTCTGAGTCCACAGCTCCTCCAAGTTTGGTGTCGTCGGCAAATTTGCTCAAAACACCTTCTAGTCCTACATCCAAATCGTTTATATAAACATTGAAGATGACTGGCCCTAAAATGGAGCCTTGGGGGACCCCACTGGTGACTGTCCACCAGCCTGATGTGGCCCCATTTACCACAATCCTTTGAACTCTGCCCGTCATCCAATTGCTCACCCATCCTATGATGTTTTTGTTTAGCTGTATGCTGGATATTTTGTCCGGTAAGATCCTATGGGAAACTGTGTCAAAAGCTTTGCTGGTTTCCCTTAATCGACTAGATGGGCGATCTTGTCCTAAAAGGAAATCAAATTTGTTAAACAGGACCTACCCCTCATGAACCCATGTTGTCTGGGACCAATGACTGCGTTGTCCCCCAGGTGCACTTCAATAACTTCAAGGATTATCTTCTCCATAATTTTACCAGGCACTGACATGAGACTGACAAGCCTGTAATTACCAGGGTCTTCTTTCTTGACCTTCTTGAAAATTGGCACAACATTTGCCAGCTTCCAGTCTACTGGGACCTCTCCAGATTCCCAAGATCATTGAAAAATAATTGAGAGAGGTCCTGCAATGACGTCAGCCATCTCTTTAAGCACCCTGGGATGAATCCCTTCCGGACCCATGGACTTGTATGGATCCAGGTAGAGCAGCAAATCCCACACACGTTCAGGGTCAGCTGGGAGTTTATCATTCCCACTCTCATTGTCCTCCAGCTCAGGGCACCCTGAGTCCCAAAGCCCTTCATCAGCGTTGAAGACAGAGACAAAGAAGGCATTAAACGTCTGCTTTGCCTATGTCCTTGCCTGTGAGGTGACCTTCCCCCTCAAGTAGTGGACCTATGTTTTCTGTGGTCATCCTTTTTCTGTTCACATAACTAAATAATAATAATAATAATAATAACCTCACACCTTTTTTTTGTTAATGAAAGGATTTAGACAGTTAACCTTCTGAAAGACATCAATGCATTTTTTCCTTTTTCTGATCTTCCTTTGCCTCTTCCTCCTCCCCATTGTAAAGGAAAGATGAAATGAAGGAAGGAAAGATTTCAAAATGTCTAAATGATTTGCTTGATATTTACACTCTCTAATGACCAGAAAGAATAATGCTACCATTCATATCCGCCAGTCAGCTTTTCTTTTCAACTGCTGTGCAGCTCCATCCAAATCCAAAGGGGATAAAAAAGTACTTTTATGACATTTTATTTAAGATACCTGTCCAGTATTGGTAGTGCAGTCCAGTAAGATTTGGTCTTGCAGAATAATACTTCTTTATGCTTCCTCTCTGTAGACAGGGACAATTAGCTGGAAATACAAAGCTGGGTTAGTTTTATTCTAAGCTTGTGTCTTCCAGTGCACTCTGACTCAGTAGTGTATTAGTTACTTTACTCCAAAGAGCTTTTCACTCTATGGCCAACAGCAGTGGCCACAAAGAGAAATTACCTCCAACAATGATTTTTCTGACTGCCTTGCTAGTGGCACTTCAATGATTATGGCAGTAACGGAAGAGCTGAGGCCACCATCAGAACCACAACTGTCAGATGTTTCTAGTATTAGAGGGGAATCCCAGATGGTGGCAGGCACCACACTCAACCTGTCTCTGCATCATCACTCTCTGTTGCAGTGCTTTGCCAGAGTTAGTTGACATGCTGATTTTTCCTGGTGGGAAATGCCTAGGAGGGGAGGCAAAGAAAAGATCATTAAGGTGGCAAATTCATATACTTTTTTATTATTCTTAATATAAAAATACACGGTGACAGGACAGTTGAAATTACTGTTCCTTAAGCTTTAAGTGCAGCTTGCAGGTCCCAGTTTATATACACAGTATACAGAAAGAAACAGCTGTGGATACCCATTTGATTTGCATTCAGGTGTGAAACATGGAACAGAATTTGTAACAATTTCTTATCAGTATAGCACCCTTCCTTCTAAAAGTGTTTGAAATTGCTTTGCTCTAGACAGACCATTACCAGGTAAATGACATAAAAAGGACAGAATTTAGCCAACAGCAGTAAATAAATAAAGAAGCTGACTTGTGAAAGAAGTGAAGAGGTCTGTGGTGGTTTTACTTGGGTGGGCAGCCGAGCTCCACCACAACCGCTCTCTCACTCCCCCTCCTGAAAGAGGGGTGGGCAGAAAATTTTTCCACAAGACTCTGGAAAGGAGCTCTGGGCACCTTCCTTTATGTGTATATGCTTCTGAGGTGCCTGCAAAATCTGGGGGTCCACATGCCTGGAAGGAAGAGCAAAACATTTGGAAGGGTTCAATGAAGAAATGGAGAGGACTGTTTGGTACTAATAGGTTGTCTGCTTGTCTGTGTAACCACATCACTATGGAAATGCGAGTACCTGCTGCTATAGCTGGATCAGGTGATACCCGTGAGAAAATACTGTGAAGAAAGTACATCTACATGGGGTGATTTGACAGAATGAGTTTTGTATCTAATTTTTAGATTCTTTCTCGTCTATTTAGCAGAATGCTGGTTTTGTTTTTTTCAGGTATCATACAGGCTTTTTGAGGACATGGGGCTGTTTGAAACCTTTAAAATTCCTGTGAGGGAATTTATGAACTACTTCCATGCCTTGGAATGTGGATACCGGGAGATACCTTGTAAGTACCAATTCCCAGCAGACAATAGTGCTTCCTTAAAGTTTTGGGTATTTTCTACACAGTTTGTTTCAAAGATTTTCTTCTCTCAGTATACCAGATACATTGTTTTTTTAAATGAGGTGCCTTTTTCATTAAACCTTCATATGTGTTGTCTGAGACCATAAATGCAAATCATATATTGCTGATATTGATTAATATAATAATTTACCACAGCAAACTGCTTCAGAAGACAGTGGTGCAATGTGTAAATCAAAAAAAAAAAAAGGAGGGGGGCACAAAAACTGGAAAAAAAAAAAGAAAAGCTCAGTAATAATAGCAGACTGTACTCAATGTATGAAAGCATACATGCTTTCTTGAACACTAACAGAAGAATATTTCTTCAGATTTTTCTTCTGCTGTGTCACTACCAAATGGATAGCTCTCTCTAATCAGGGGGTGGTTTTTGCATAGCAATTTCATTTGTCCTTTTTCATTGCATTTACTGTTTCATGTTGTATAATAATAATTCATGGGAAATGTTGTACAAGCCTGCAGCCACGTGAACAATGTTATACGTACAAAGAACTGTTTCCTGCTGAAGTGTGTATTCTTGATTATAAAAGTATACCCCTGCCCCTGATGGACTTTATTGAAACATTTCCCCCTCAGTGAGAGATCTGGATTTTTTTACACAGTAGCAGTGCTATGCTACCAAAAGAGACATACTTTGCTGAAATATACCAAGTAGCTGAGTGTCTCCTATTCTTCTGCAATTACAGCTAAGCTAGTATTTTTCAGTGTGAATAATTTATTCACAGAAAAAAATGCTTTCAGTCATTCCCAAAGTATTTACTAATTCAAATCAAATTTACCAAGCCACTTCTACTGCAAAATACTCTTTTTTTTCCAGGAGGAGGGAGGCAGTTATTCCCCCTTTTAGCTAACAGATAATTCCTGTGCTGAGGAATATAGGACACCCTGTTTTCTCCCACATCCCAGAAAAATGTCTGAAACATTGGCTTATTAAGGCATATAGTCTCTCTCTAAAAATATTAAATACAAATTGGAACAGCTACAATGTAAGGGATTGAAGGAAAACTGCTTCAAAATGCCTTCAAGCCAGGTGGTTTGGACTCTCTTCTGGGAAAGTGAGACACCAAATTTCAAATCTTTCCCTGTGTTTGAATCCGAGAAGGGATTTTAAACAGCGGATTATAGCCAGAGGGGTTATAGGTGGATGTTCCACAGTCTGTGCTTCCTATTGGAGCTGTTCCTCTTTGTTTTAAACACTTAACTACTCATAGGGGCTCCGGAATTTTTGTAAATGTAGCTATTTACAAACATATAGCCTCCATTTCCTTGACTTTTCTTATGTGTGTTTAATTTTATAGTCAAGATGAATATTTTGTCTAATACATAATTAATTTACCTTCCAGTTTTTCATTTCTGTGAAGGGGTAAAAAGGGGTAAAAAACAAAGCAATTTGTTTTTATTGAACCAGTCTTTTCTCTTGGTTGCTGAACTGAAAAATGAGTTGTTTACACAAAATTAACTATGTCCCTGCTGGATTAAGTTAGTACAAGTTTCACAAGAGGTTCATCCAGCCTTTACTCCAGAGAAAAGCATTAGACCCCTATGCAGGACCATCCTCTAGGTTTTGCATGAGATTGGTTTCTCAGGATAGATGTTCTTAGTACTTCAAGAAAAGCAGCAGGGAGGAGATCTCTTCCATATTTTACTTTGTTCTTTTCAAAAAATATCCATTCCTATGCTGCTTACTGTTTTACTTTATACTACTAATAAAAAAGTAGCTAAATATCTAAATGGAGAAAGTCAAAGGAGAGCAAGAGATTAAAGTAAGGGGTAAATACAAAGGCCAAGTGGCATGACATTATGCTCACATTTAGTGAGTAAGCAAAGTGACTGCAAAATATGAATATAATAAGCCTTTGTGTTACACCCATCTGCCCTTGGCAGGCAGGATTTTAGGCCAATTTTAGAAGTAGACAAAGTAGGCAGTTGCCTTGAGCATTGTAGTCTTTGGTCAGCAAGATGGTGAAGCTCTCCTTTACACCTCCTATGCCAAAACTGAGCAAATGCAGGCAGACAGCTTTTGCCCCGCTGATGGCAAGGGTTAGAAACATGGTAGCAGCATTGCTTCCCTGGAGGAGGCATGTGGCTGTTCCCAGCAGGAACTGGCAATCATCCATCCCTCAGCAGTGGCAAGGAGGCAAATCTGGCTCCCCAGGGTGCTTTCTCCATCCCAGCTCTTCTCCTTTCTTCCTGTTTTCCCACAGAAGGGTGGTTTTAGCATGAAGTTCAGCTTCAGTGCGAAGAAACTCTCTGTCAGCTGCCCACTGCCTGTCTTGAGGATGAGGCAGGTATAAAAACAGGTTGCTTACACATCTTACTGCCAGACCATTCTACATCCCGCAGAGTACGGAGTTTTTGTTACCTCCTCCTGTGAGTTATATTGATGGGGGCAACCCAGTGATGGAGTCCCACATTTATATGCTTTGGCCTCTGAATTGCATCTTTCCAGAACTGCAACAATGGTAGTGTAGCCACAAGTTATAATTCAAATAAGCAGATTGTTAGCAGCATTAGTTAATCACTGTAGAATATACCTATGCTCTGCGCAAAATTAACCTGAATCACAAGCTGAAATACTTGTGTTTCAGTGGTTCTACTCCAGATGAAAGTTTTGGTCCTCGTGCAGCAAAGTGTTATTCCTCTTTCAACATCGTGTTTGCTTTTGCCAGTGTATGTTTAGATGATACTCTGTGCTGAACTAGTGTGTGATCCCTTTTTCAGCCAGTTGTGTTGATTGTAGGATAGTTTATCTGGCCTTGAAGGATTTGGTGGGAAGAGCCTTGGAGTGACTTTTATCTCTCATTTCTGCAAAGAGAATTTGTAGCAAGCCAGATTACAGGAGTCAGGGCCTGAAATCTTATCCCTAGACAGAAAACTGCAGAAAGAACTTGTTTTAACTGTGGAGTGTACACATATCCTGAGTTTGACTTTGCAGTGCAGCCATTAATACAGCACCAACATTTGCTCAAGTAGAGTCAGGTAAGTGTTATCTGCCTTGTGTTTAGAAGTTGAGAGAACCACCTGCTGAAGTGGATGGGGCTTTCCCAATGATTTCATTTGAATCAGAGGTTAACAACAGATATTTAGCCTATGACATTTAACTAGTAAAAGGTAACCACTGGAGTAAAGGAATGGAGCTGGAAGCGTGGGTCAGACTCCTTGCTTAATGCTTTCTTCACAAAGTTTCCTACAGTGCAGGTACCAGTGCTTTGCTGTTGTTTTTCTCTTTTTGGACTGGTGTGAGACCAGCTTGATTGACTGTCATACAGTACCCACTAGATGGTGCTGATTTCCCTCCGTCGGAAATATGTTTAATAGCAAGGTCATTTGCTTTGTATCACAGATCACAACCGAATCCATGCAACTGATGTTCTGCATGCTGTTTGGTACCTTACTACTCAGCCCATTCCAGGACTGCCAACTGTGGTTAACGATCATGGGTCAGCAAGTGATTCAGGTATATTTAAATATGCTAGTGTATATGTTGTATTTTTTAAAGCTTTTGGCTTGAAATTTGCTGGAAGAAAGCCAAAAATTGAGAGTTGAGTGCAGTACTTGCTATTATAAAGACTTTTAAATTCAATAACCTGTTGAATGCTGCATGTGTATTTGTATAACATTGTAGCTGGTCCTCCAAAACCTATTTTACATTTAATGTGTGAATTGAAACCTTTGCGGTCACCCGTAATAACAGATGTTTATTACCATTTGATTTTTCAATAGTTTTTCTTCTAGGAAACTGTGTTAGGAGTGCTTTCTAATGCTGCTACAAGAAATAGTGTAGACTTTTTAATCCTCAAACCCTGCATTGTTTTGCTATTATGAAACCACTGGGACACGCAGGTAGTGGCATGTACTGCTTGGCTGCTGTGAAGTGTTCCTTTGCCATTCCTCACTGTCTCCAAAGAAGGAGAGTTGTTACCTCCTTGCAATTAGTTTGCAAGTACCTTTTTCTGCTCTTTTATGATTGCTACTTACAGGAAGCTCTTATTGCACCTATATATTAACTTCACCAGCTTGAGCAGTAGCAACTAGAGGACCTGTCTGTGTTTTTTGGGGATTCTGAGGGAGCTGTTGAAAAAACAGGAGTTTGGTCCCCAGAGAACATTTCCACTTTGTGTGTGTGTGCATTTGTGTGGCATTAGAACATCATTTGTGAAACTCTTCAGGATGTTTTGGATGGTGGGAAAGGTTGCCATTCCTTGAAAATTTTGTCAGTAATCATACCAGCAAATCTTGTTGAAGGATTTGTAGCTAAGGTGAATTGGGTGGAATGAAAGGACCTGAGTTTTGGGGCTTTTGGTGTTTGTAACTTGAAAGATGTTCAGTTGCATGCAAGTTCCATTCAGTGCATTGAAAAACATGCACATATACCAATTGAATTAACAAATTCTATTCCACTACTTTAAGAACTGATAGTATTTCAAAAACTAATCTATATGGTGAAACACTTAGAGGAAGGAATGCGAAGATCGAGTTACTCACAAAGGTCCAGCATGTCTGTTGGCCCTTGTCCCGTATCTTATTGTTAATGCCTTATGTAGTTTGAGATCAGGCTCTGCTGGATGGCTGGAAGATCCCTGGGGGATCTGAAATTTTTCCTTTTCAACAGCATGTCTTATTGCACTTGGTCATGTACACAGCATCAGAAAGTGTTCAGCTCAGGACATGTTTACTCTTCAGTTAGGTACTGTGAATTCTCCACTCCTCTTCCTGCTTTGCTACTCCCATCTGTTTCATCAAATCACTGAAAAGGTGATAAGAAATTTTCTAAACCTATTTATTTCTGCTCAGATTCTGACAGTGGAATCACTCACGGCCATATGGGTTATGTGTTTTCGAAGACATACACACCTACAGATGACAGTTACGGATGCCTAGCTGGCAACATCCCAGCCCTCGAGTTGATGGCTCTTTACGTAGCTGCAGCCATGCATGATTATGACCATCCAGGAAGGACCAATGCCTTTTTGGTAGCAACAAGTGCTCCTCAGGTAAATAAATCTCAGGCAGTGTTGCTGCCAAGTTTGGAAGGTCTATGGTAGCAGATTTTACTTGTCAGCGACACCTGAAGCTTACATTAAGCACAGTTATACCAAATATTTTGAAATAGCTTATTGAAGTTACAGAAATAATCACATGCGGATTGCCAGTAAGTCTCCTTACACACCTTCACCACACTCAGGGGGAGTGTTAAGAAAGGTATAGATAAAATGTCTTTGTGAAGGAGAAGCAAATGTTCTGCTGAACATCACAGAATCTATAACTGTTTGTGAAATAAGGGAAATATTACTCTACACAGTAAGGCACAGAAAGATTAAAATAAACAAACTGTGTAGTTTCTGGTGCACCATGCAAGTGAGTTTGTGCGCAATCATATATTTTCTGTTGCTCCTGTAGTATATGAATAGCTGCAGTCTTTTATGAATGTATCATTACACTATGATTCTACCGGGGAAAAAAGTAATCTCTGTTTTACAAATGAATAACTGAGACTTACCTAAGGTTACACAGAAGTTGCTGCCAATGCCTACAGTTGAATTCAGCAATTCTGAGTCACTGTTCATTGGTTTAATTATGAGATCATCTTTCCTTACTTTACATAGCTGACCTGCCTGGCTTCATCATAGTCTGCTGAAAGATATTTCTGTGCAGAAAGAAAGAATGAAAGGTGGTGTAATGACGAGAAGTTGGTTAGGGATGCAGAAATTATGGATTTACTCCCCACCTTGGATCCAGAATTTGTTTCTTAGCAAAAGGAAGCCACCTGGCCTTGCTCTGTATCAGTCTATAAACTGATAGTAATACTCATCTTTGCAACATATTTTGTGACCAAAAACTCTGACACTCTAGCTGAATAAATAGACTGATAGAAGACATACACTATTCTTAAATCCATATTTAAGAAATGAATGCTGTACCTTTGTGGTTGTTAATGTCAACAAAGGAAGTTACATCTGGGATAAATAATAGATTCTATTCTTTATGATAGATTTTTTTCATCTCAAGATGACAGTATATAATTGAATTGAAAAGTAATGAAAAAAGTCCTAACACTGGAAACTATGCATATATATTTGTGTAAAAATATACAAAATTTTACACATCATTTCTTTCCATAAGCCAAATAAGGTAGATTTTAGCATCGATAAATCTTCCATGTTGAGTGCATGTTGTCAGGTTTCAAACTGGAATTTCATTTGTTTCTGCATTTGGAATCAATGTAATGTGGATAAAATTGCCAGATACAAACATCATGGACAGTAATCCCTGTTAGTACTACGACTTGTTCTGGAAAACAGGGAAACACTAGCTGATAATATTGACCATGCCTGTGTATATTAAATAGATATATACATACGCCTAGATTATGTTAGACATTCGTTGTCAGATGATGAGGTTCAGTCAGGAACTAAAGACCCTTAAGCAGGGAAAGATCCAGATTTTACAAATAAGCAGCTACTATTCCTGCCAAAATCACATTTTAAACCTCAGGAAAATCTTGAAAAAAAAATGAAATCAACCAAACCTGAATGTCCCTCATGCATTGTCCCCACATTGTTCTTATTTCTGTAGTAGTGGTGTTTCTTTTGCTGAATATCTGCCCATGTTGCTTTCACAGGCAGTGCTGTACAATGATCGCTCTGTTCTGGAGAATCACCATGCTGCTGCTGCCTGGAACCTTTTCATGTCAAGGCCAGAATACAACTTCTTGGTCAACCTCGACCACGTGGAGTTCAAGCATTTCCGCTTCCTCGTCATTGAGGCAATTTTGGCTACTGACCTGAAAAAACACTTTGATTTTGTTGCCAGATTCAATGCCAAGGTAACAAGATTCATTTGGATTTCTGGTGGATAGTCAGAAAAGTTTCCGGGGCTTGGTAGCATCACAGTGAAATAATTAAAAAGACTGTTGTGTTGCTTTTTCTTCCAAATGGCCTCTCAGTTGCTGTAAAACATTCCGATGAATATTAATCTGACATTTTTTTACCTATTTGAATTTCGTGCCACAGCATCCTTTCTTATATATGCTTGTGTTTTTCAGAAGTTGGTTTAAGGCAGTATCTGTTGTCCTGTTGGTAACATACAGAAGCAGATTTAGAAAGGCTAATTTGCCCTGTTGAGGACAATTTGATGAAAATCCCATTTACATCCTACTTTTCAATATTGTTTTCTTCTCTGCTGGCATTTTAGACATTAGCAAAATGCTCGGGGAAAAAAAAAAAAGAAAAGAAAAAAGAGAGAGAGAGGTTTTACCACATTTCCATAACATCTAAATACTTAATGTGACTCTTTATCTGTTTAATTGTACTTTTCTATCAGCAAAACACAGATATAGTACGATTTTGAAATTCTTATCTGAAATGCAGTAAAAGATCTTTCTTTCCTACTTTGTTCCCAATGGGTAAACCCCTGAGAAAGGTCAGTAAAGATCTATTCTTTATGCTCAACTCAGTGAGTATAAAATCACAACCCTGGGAACCTATTTTTAAAAGTTATTGTACAGTTTCATCTAATTTCAATTTATTGGAAATGACTATCTATAAGTTTATTTTAATAAACTCCATCATCTATCCAAGTTGTAGGTACGTTAACTGGATAATATCTGCTCGGGAGCTGATATTGCCTACTTGTTCCTTGTATAAAACCAAACACAGTGTGTTTCTTGTCCTGGATTGGGACCTCCTAGCTGTTTTAGTTTCACAGGTATAATGTTTTCTTGTGGTATTGCTTAAGATGTATCCTGAAAGTCTGAAGCCTACAGATGTATGACTGGTTTTGTTTTCCATTACCCTATAAGATAATCTTTTTGTTCGGCTCTAAGGACCTGTAAAGAAAGGCCTTAAATTATGGTCCAGGGTAGACAGAGAACTGATCTGAAGATCCATAGAAGTCTTAACTCCTTAACTCGGGGCCCCTGTTAGTTATGTCCCACATCCCTCCTGGTGATATCAGAGGAGTTTCTTTAGGTCTTAATTTTAAACCCCAGGGCCATTTTCACCTGCTTAATTTCCTTCTAAAGTATTGAACTTATTGGCAGATTCTCAGCTGACAGGGTTCCCATGACAATAAAGCACAATGAATTCAAGCAGTCTGAATAAATCCTTTGCCTTTGACAGTTTGGACCAAAACCTTCACTTCTGTGAAAGTAAGTAATATGAAGGGAAAAAAAAAAAAAAGAGAGAGAGAGAGAAAAAGAGGAGGAGAAAGTGAAAATATTAAGCAGTATTTGCAGCTGATCCTAGATTTCTTTGAGTCATCACTGCCTTAAAAAGAGATTATTTAACTCTTGGTTAGAAAAACGTCTTTTGTACCAGAGTGGCCTCCGAGAGCAGACGTCACACGTTTGTATCTGAGTTGCTGCAACTCTGATAAGCTGAGCTCTAAATGATTATGTTATTTATTGAGTTGCTGAACTGTAGTTTAGTGTGTTGAGTGTATTGACCACAGTCGGAGAGACTGTAGAAGTCAGTGTAAGCCCATATAATGTAATCATCCTCCTATCAGAAAATCTTGCAGTCTGGAAAGTACAAGAAATAATCAAGGAAGCTCGCTGTCTGTCACTTTGGTGATATTAATGCATCAGAGCAGTTTCTGTCCTCTGACACTAATTATGTCAGATCATGTATATTAATAGCATAGCCCTCAACATTGTGGATCTACTCCTATATGGGACAGGGGACCTGGTGACAGAGGACACATAAGTTTCATCTAGTCATAACACAACTTCCTATCATTTTCAACTATTGCAAACTTGAAAATTAAAGCTGTGTTTCAAGGAGGGATTTTAATTAAAAAAATAATAATAATTAGACAGTAGAATAAAGTCCCTTCCACAGTCGGAGATGTTTTAGGAAAAAAAGCTGAGATGGGAAAATGTGACTAATGGCAGCAAAGTTTGGTATCACTGACCATTTGGAGATGGAAAAGGCCAAAGTCCTCAATGCTTTCTCTGACTCTGTCATTGTGGGTAAGACCTGGCTTCAGGAATCCCAGATCCAAGAGATGTCAGAGAAAGTCAGGAGCAATGAAGACTTATCTTCATTGAGGGAACACTTTAACAATCTGGACATACACAAGTCCATGGGAGATGGAGACAGACTTCTGCAGAGTGTTATGTGGTGACAGGCCGAGAGTCAAGAGGCACAAACGGAAACACAGAAAATTCATTAAAAATAGGAAAGGACTGTTTTACTGTGAGAGGTGTTGTATACTGGAAAAAGTTACTCAAAGAGACTGTGGAGTTTTCCTCTTGTTGGAGATACCCCAAATCCAACTGGGTGTGATCTTGAGCAGCGTCTAATTACTGACCCTGCCTTGAGCAAGGGGATTAGACAAGTCCAGAGATGACTTCCAATCTCAGCCTTTCTGTGACTCTTTGAAGCTTATGGTTTGGTTTTAAGGCAGTTGATAGCATCTATCACATTTCATTGTGGAAGGTATGGGAAAAATAGAGAAAAGGAAAAAAAATGAATCCTGTCAGAAAAATTTAGATCAAATAGAAAAATAGACCTGTTACATGCATCTTCATGCTATAATAAAATCAGCATGTCATTTAATGACAATTTATTTTTGTGCACAAATTAGGCAGTAATTTCTTGGAAAATGTCATGGAAAGTTTGCATTTTTTTTGTTTTCCTAGTAAATGCTTTCAGACACACATTATTTGCTAAATATTAATTTCTCATAATATATCTCAATGTTCATTGTTTTTCACTTATTTTTCTTTTTATAGATTGATCTGCGATTGATTGTAAATTTCAACTTTGAGTTAGCTCACCTGCTTACACTTGTGATTCTGTTAAGTAGCTGAACCACAAGGTATCCCAGGGCAGAATTTCCTCTGTGGATGCATTCTTACTGAGCAGTACTGTCATGGTTTTCCTTTCTCTGTCTGCCAGGTGAATGATGACGTTGGGATTGACTGGACTAATGAGAATGACCGCTTGCTGGTTTGCCAAATGTGCATCAAATTGGCTGACATAAACGGGCCTGCAAAATGCAAAGACTTGCATTTGCAGTGGACAGAAGGCATTGTCAATGAGTTTTATGAACAGGTAAATAAATGCATGTCCAAGGTGGTATCTGCTGGTTGCATGTTGTGGGCTAAACAGTCCTGCAGTGTGCTAATGCTGATGATGAGTGAAAACTACAGTGAACAGGGCTAAAGGGAATGCCTAGAGTTCAAATAGACCATTTGTTTGCTGGATCAGTGATAGTCCATATGACACTCAAGCTTCTAATGTGTCCTCGAAGACATCTGATGATGGGGTTTTGTAGAGGCTTAGCCAATCTAGTCTGTCAATATCTATACCATGTACATGGTGAAAAATTGTTCTTTTCCTATTTTTTTCTGTTGGCTTGTCATCCTTCTTTCAGTCTGATTTAGTACAAACTATGTTTTCATCCTTTCTTCCATATCTTTTCAAGACATCTGCTGGTTCTCATTACTCTTCTCTGCAGTGACTCCAGGCGGCTCACACTTTTGTTGACGTGCTCTCCAAAACTGGACACGACATACTTATTGAGGTGATCCAAACAAAGAAGAGGGATTATTTTAGTTTCTCCTTGGGCCATGTCCCTGCGTGCACAAATGCACAGAACCTTTATGTAATGAATACAAATGCCATTGTAACATTGTTGACTTTCAGTTTATGAGAGACTGACCATAGCTGCTCCCTACATGTTGATCCTAGCTCATATTTATTTTTTTTTTAATTGACATCACTTTCAGCTTTCCAAAGGTTTGTTAGTACAACAGCAATAATAATGCAAGACTCAGCTGACGGTAGCACAAGGAAGGAGAACAGCCACAGACTGATTTACAAAGACCTGGGAATATAGCCAGGCACTGGTGCTCTCCTGCCAGGTATAAGGGTGCTCTTAATTGAAACTTTTCTCATTATAATTTATTTAGGCATGCTGAGTGCAAGAGACAGAGCTGTTCCCACACTATTCCTCTGTTTCCTGAGTGGAAAGACATTCTGAATGTGCTGGTTAGACTGAATTTCACATCCTGTCTTTTCAGGAGGAAGCATGCAGGCTAAATCACTGAATCAGGCACTGGACAGTCTTCCTGGGGAGGGTAGACTGACTTAAAGTCACAGGATAACCCCTTTAAAGCCTCGTCATTTTCACTCAAATTTACTGTACTTAGAGTTTGAAAAAGTAGGATTTTCTTCTGCTGCTGCATTCTGGAGTATGTAAAGAAATGGAAGAAGGGTCAAAATTAAGACATTGCCCTGAAAGTCCTTCATTTCTTTAAGCAGTCCTGAGGAAAAGAAAGGGCAAAATACATATATTACAAGTATATTTAGTTCCATTTTTATTTTTTTTTTCTTTGTAGAAGAGAATGAAGCCCATTACAGCAGTAATTAACCTTCATCTCCCACATTTTCTTTCAGGAAATGCTTTTCTTTTTTTATTCCCATTAAAGCTCTCCCAACAAATCGTACTTCACCTAATTCTGGTGATGATCAGAGCTTATGTATGTGACCACTGCATGCAAACAAAACCTGGTAATCGTGTATATGATATGACTTTTCTTTGGTCCAAAACTAATTTCAGAGGGCAGTAAGTGCTCCAATACAGTGGTATCATCAGAGTGTCAGAAAGTGAGCTCTGAGTTGAGCTTGGGAGGAACATGTGTGAGAGGATGCTGTGTTATCCATTCCACAGTAAAACCTATGTTGTTGTCCATCAGTCAGAAAGGTGTGCTATTAATATTTTCATGCTCTTGGAAGATGCTCCAAAGGAATGCTGCAGATAATCTTTCTCATAATACTGTAATTAAAAATAAATAAACTTAAGAGTTATCTTCTCTGCAAATTTTGATTCAGAATAGCACATTTGTTATCTTTGTTACTGCCTTTACTTTTGGCATGGGAACTGTGGGCAAAAGTCTTTGAACCCTTCATTGGCGAATTACTAGAATTACACTGCTCAGTGTGTTTTTGTTGTTGTTTGTTTGTTTTAATAAAAATGTATACTTACTATACTGAGAAATCAATATGTACTGATAGATTTTCTGTTTTGTCTTTTGCCTGACATGAGTTGCCATCCTGACAGGATACTGGGACTTAGGAGAAAGCTGGAGAGGGACTCTGTCAGGAAGTGTAGTTGTCAGGAAGTGTAGTTAATGGTTTTAAACTAAAAGAGGGTAGGTTTAGATTAAATATAAGGAAGAAATTCTTCAGTCAGAGGGTTGTGAAACACTGGAACAGTTTGCCCAAAGAAGTTGTGGATACTGCATCCCTGGAAGTGTTCAATGCCAGGTTGGATGGGGCTTTGGGCAACCTGATCTGGTGGGAGGTGTCCCTCCCCATGGCAGGGACAGCTGGAACCAGATGGTTGTTAAGGTCCCTTCCAACACAAACAGTTCTGTGATTCTACGATGGGGCTGAAAACAAAGAGCATATTCTTCCTAGGATCTACTTTTGACATTAAGGACAATAAGTTAGATTTTCAATTTATTTACCCTATGTTAAAACCCAACTTTCTTTAATGAAATATACTATATCTGGTGTATCAAAACATCTTCACCACACTTTGGATCATCAAGTTTCTTCAGAGTAGGGAAAAGCATTCTTTTTCTCACTTCTGAAGAGGAAAATTTTATGGGAAGTTTGAACTTCCCCAGAACTGTTATTATCAAAAAGCATACATTCAGCCTATGCTGTGAGAATAGTGAAATATTTTTCTTGGGTTTCCTTTAATAAACACCAATTCCTCTGAGGAATTTAACTCCCATAAAATAACAAGCATTTTGCATATAACTGTTCAAAAACCCATACCATATTGTTACAGTGTGTTTCATTTTTTCCCCTCCACGTGTTCAGCATATTTATTCAAAGTTAGGCTAGACGTATGTTAAAAAGAATCAAAAAATGCGCTGCAATGTATTTCACATAATAAATCATGTTTTCACTGGACATGAAAAAAGAACTTGTAAACATTTCAATAGTCAGCTTTCTACCCACTAGTGACAACTTACAACTATGAAATCTCAGATGTGTTACTGTGAAGAAGAGCGAGTTGCACTTTTTAATTAGCTTGTTATTTCAAGGACGGGTGACATGTTTTAGTGTTTTGTTAAGACTAATATTCTGTGTTTAATGATTGAGTATAATGTTTTTGTTAGGTTATTATAAAAATGAAAACAAACAAATAAACAAACAAAAAAAAAACCACAAGGAAGTGAGATGTTTGTGGTACATGCTTCAAAATTGATTTCTCATTCATTGACCTTCCAAGCTATCAATGGGCTGTTGACCAGATAACATTGTCTCTGACTTTTGGAAAATTTAGATTGCCAGGAAATAAATTCAGGCAACTTGTAAATTCATGGAAAGTGAATAAGTCTGCCCAGATTCTAATCTGTATTCTCAAAAAAATAGATCTATGTTTTGCATTAATGCCTTAATTTGCATAACAGGTTTGATTAAAGGGACATGGGTTTTTTATTGTTGTTTTTTGTTGTTGTTGTTGTTGCTTGTCTGTTTGTTTTATTGGGGAAGTGGCATTCAGTCTTGACTCAGCTGAAAACTCACTGATATCACCAGAGTCTTTGCTATGACAGGGGTGAGTGAGAATATCAGATTTTGTACTTCAAGAAAGTTTGACCTTTTTTACATCATGTGAGGAGGCAAATAAGTCTTCCTATATCTCCTCTCAGCCCTCTCTCCCCAAGAAAACAGCAAAAAGCTTTATGGGAGAGATTTACTGCTTCTCAGTTATGCCTACTTTGATGGGGATCATTCTAGTATTTCCAGAAAGCAGATAATTATGACCAAAGCCAAAAGGAGATCTTTGTTTTAAGAAATGTGTAATAAGGACAACATCCATAAGAAAACTAGGTCAATGAGATGTCTCTGGCTTGCAGCAATTCAGTCTTGTCCCCTGCAAACAGTTGTCTGAGTACAAGGAGAATGAGCTTACAATCACAAAATCAGAAAACGTTACTGAAAATAATGTGAAGAAAGAAAGAAATAATCAGTTTGCAAACTTTCAGACTCAGTGCAAAGTACAGGACAGTGGTGGTGGGTACCATTTTGAGCAGTCATTGAAGTAACATTCTTGTTAAATTCACACTGTTGGTAGTGGGTCCTCTTACAAGAAAAGAGCTGTAACTTCAATGAATCATTTGACATGATGGCGCTGTAATAATGTCATGCTGGCATGGTATGGAAGTGGCATTACAGTAGAATTATTTTTCTTTCATCATTTTTAATTGGTTTGATGTGCATTGCTCCTTTTCATGACACGGTTTTTCTTTCATTCACTTCAGAGAAATTACTGCTGTTTTTCTTCTCCAGGGTGATGAAGAAGCTAGCTTGGGCCTGCCTATCAGTCCTTTCATGGATCGCTCTGCTCCTCAGCTGGCACACCTCCAGGAGTCTTTCATCACTCACATTGTGGGACCACTATGTAACTCCTATGACTCAGCAGGGCTGATGCCAGGAAAATGGGTAGAAGACAGTGATGAATCAGGAGACACTGATGAGCATGAAGAGGAAGATACAGCAGAAATGGAAACTTGTGAAAATGTTGAATCCAGTAAGTTACTCACAGTAATTTTTTTCAACAGAAAAACTTTCATATTGTGACCAAAAATGAAGAAGTCATATTGTAAAAGCGTAGAGACCATGAGCTGGTCATGTTCTACGTGAACCTCTCTAGAGTTACAGTGATTCAGTGCTGCCCTTGGTGAAGTTGTCGTGAGGTTAGTCACATTGGCACTCCCTTCCCTGTATCTCATCTGTCTACAAAGCACCAGCCTTCATTGCCCTAGTGAAACACTGATACATAGCCTTTTCTCTAACAACCTTAACTTTTCTGTTCTTCCCTAAATTTTTCCATGCCCAAAGTTCAAAGTAAACATTAAATAATATAGCATGCACAGGTTCATTTTAGCATCCGCCAGCTCTACAGGATCATCTCTCTAATAGCAGGCAGAACTACATGTTTCTGTGGCAGATTCACATTTATGGAATTGTCTACCAGATGGAAAGCTATGAGGTTGGTAACCAACAGCATTGAAACTGACATTTCTGTATTAAAAAGAAAGATGAAGGATATTCTCATTTACCCATTCTAGGGTCTAGCCTTACTTTTAAATTCTTAGTCACCATTCATCTCATTACTGTATTGTGTAATATTATGTGTCCCTGCCAGTCAAGTCCAACAATGCTGCTTTTAAGTTAAAAGCACAGGCCATCAACACTTGTCATACTGAAAACCAACAATTTTTTAGTCATCTTCTGTTTTCTTTTCAATATTCATAGAATCATATCATAGAATCATAGAAAGGCTTGGGTTGGAAGGGACCTTAAAGATCATCTAACTCCAACACCCCTGCCATAGGCAGGGATGCAACCCACTAGAACAGGTTGGCCAATGTCCCATCCAGCCTGGCCGTGAACACCTTCAGGGATGGGGCATCCACAACTTCTCTTGGCAACTGTGCCTCACTACCCATACAGTGAAGAATTTCCTCCTAATCTCTAGTCTAAATCTACGCTCTTTTAGGTTAAGACCATTCCCCCTTGTCTTATCATTATCTACCTGAGTAAAGTGTCCTTCTCCAGCCACAAAGACCCCTTTAAGTATTGAAAGGTCTCAATGAAAAGTCTCAATTGAAAGGTCTCAATTGAAAGGTCTCCCTAGAGCCTTCTCTTCTCCAGGCTGAACATCCCCAGCTCTCTCACCCTTTTTCATAGGAGAGGTGCTCCAGTCCTCAGATCATCTTTGTAACCCTTCTCTGGACTCGCTCTAACAGGTCCACTTCTTTCTTGTGCTGGGGGCCCCAAACCTGGATGCAGTACTCCAGGTGAGGCCTCACAAGGGCAGAGTAGAAGGTGACAATCACCTCCCTCAACCTGCTGGTCACACCTCTTTTGATGCAGCCCAGGATGCAGTTGGCCTTTGGGGCTGCAAGCACGCACTGCTGGCTTATGTTGAGCCTTTCATCCACCAGAACCCTCAAGTCCTCCAAGTCTTTCTCTGCATGGCTGGTCTCAGTGAGTTCTTCTCTCAGGCTGTACTCCTGTCTTGAAGTGTCCTGACCCAGGTGCAGCACCTTGCACTTGGACTTGTTGAACCACATGCGGTTCATGTGGGCCCACTTCTGCAGCCTGCCAAGGTCCCTTTGAATGGCATCTCTTCCTTCTTTGGTATCAACTGCACCACTCAGCTTGACGTCATCTGCAAACATGCTGAGGGTGCACTCAACCCGATCATCTATGTCATTGATGAAGATATTGAAAAGCTCTGGTCGCAAGACAGACCCCTGAGGGACACCACTCATCACCAGTCTCCATCTGGACATAGAACTATTGACCACTACTCTCTGGGTGCAGCTGTCAAGCCAATTCCTTATCTACCAGATGGTCCGCCCTTCAAATCCATATCTTTCCAATGTAGAGATTAGGATGTTCTGTGGGACTGTGTCAAAGGCCTTACAGAAGTCCAAGTAGGTGACATCAGTCAGTCTTCCCTTGTTGACTGATGCAGTTACTCCATCATAGAAGACCACCAGATTGGTTAGGCACGATTCACCCTTGGTGAAGCCATGCTGGCTGTCTCAGATCACCTCCTTGTCGTGCATGTGCCTTAATATTGCCTCCAGGAGAATTCATTCCATGATCTTCCAAGCACAGAGGTGAGGCTCATGAGTCTGCAGTTCCCCAGATCTTCCTTTCTACCCTTTTTAAAAATGGGAGTGATCTTCCCCTTTTTCCAGTCGCTGGGGACTTCACCTGACTGCCATGATTTTTCAAATATGGAGAGTGGCTTGGTGACTACATCAGCCAGTTCCCTCAGGACCCTAGGATACACGATGTTCTACCTCATGATAATATTTTATTATTCAAGCTGTTGCTTTTACATTTTGTATCTTTTTCAAAACCTTAAAAATGAATGTGTCAAAAGTTTTGAAATACCCAAAGAAGTTCTTCCTGCTTCCTTCTTACTGAATGTGAGGTGCTCATCTCAGCCATGCTAACATATTAAAAACTGTTTTCTTCTGGTTCCCTAAATTCGCTGTGACTGTATGGATCTGCATTAGGAATCTACAGAATCTTTTGTGTGGATATAGAGGTCTTAAAAGTAATTAGAAATTGGTTCCTATCATCAACACAGTTATGCACATTCTAAACCTTCATGAAACTTTCAAATAAAAGGTTGAGATGTGAGATACATGAATACTATGTGTTGTGGAGATGTTGGTGGAGATGTTTTTTTGATGGAAATGAAATTTAGGTAGATGGAAATAGAGTTGTTGCAGAAAATGTAGCTCCTGATAATTCACTGAAACAGCAGAGATATATGTAGAGTTATGAAAAATTAAGGTAGCCTAAAATTGATTTATTTTGTTACTATGCAGGAGCATGTAATTTTCTCAAAGTTCTTAACAGTCTTTAGTGATTCAGGCAAATTTTATCACCACAGCAAGTGTTCAGTGGTCTCTGCAGAGAGCAGCAAGATGCACCCAGGAAACCCAGGAGGAAATGTCCTGCTCTGGCATTGGCAGAGTAGGGGCTTCTTCTTAGTGCTAAACCTGAAGGTTTCCTACAGAGAACCAAGGGCTTTCTAATGAAGGATTGAGTTGGATTTGGTCTGTGCTCAGTGAAAAGCTCTTTGTTTCTGGTTCAAAAGCTTCAAGGGCTAAACGTTTTGGATTCTGACACAGACATACTTCAGGCAACCTGCAAATGCTAATCCACGCAAATTTATTTGGTACAAAACATTCCTGTACGTCACCTTCTTTAAAAAAAATCAGCAGTTGTCTTTGGAGGGGTTATTATTTCAGTTCTATCACTGATGTTGCCACTGTTAATAATCAGGGAAAATTTTCACCTTTGTAGCATTAAGGAGTTAATAATTTGTGTTGGATAGGCAATGCAGGCATAGAAAAAAAAAAAAAAAGCCACTTCAGAAAGCAAAACACTTGTGGTGCAGCTGTGTCAGGAGCCCTGAGAACTAACAGTGACAAAAGCATTTTTCAGATTAACAGGAGGGGACTGATGAATCAAAACCAGAGATATGAGATACTTCCTGATGGTGTTCAGCTATGTGACCACTTCAGTGATCAAACTCTGTTGCTGAAGCAATGTTGTGCAAAGGCTTTATGATCATCTTCACTGCAGTGGTAGAGTAGTAAATCTCTGTCTTTGACAAGGGAACATAGGAACAGGTTCCCTCCTTTGACTACTAATGCTTCCTCAGTTTGTTACCCTCCTACAGCACTTCTCAGATCAAAGGCAAAATGTGAGAAAACACAATCAGGATTATTTTATTTTTTCTAGAGCAGTGAGCAGAGATCTGTTTTGGGATGGGGGTTTAATGTCTGTGTTAGAGTAAGATGATTACTGTCTTGAAGCATTTAATCCCAAAACAGTGAGTGGAAACAGCTCAGAAACATATTTTGTGCATAATCGTTCAAACACTAGATGCCTCTGTGAGCTATATGGTAAGGGACAGCATGCAGTCCATGGTAAGACAAAGCTGGGGCTCAAACTGTGTGGGAAAAGTTTTCTCCTGGAGGTCTGGGTTGACAAGGCATTCTGAGCTTTTAAGAATCTTCACGCTTGTGATTTTAAAAATCTGTCGGTGCAATTCCTGTATGTTATAACACACTCTACTTCCTACACCTTCAGTCTGTTCTCCTTCTTCCCTCACAGAACATTAACATCACACGGTATTTTACAGGAAAGAAGAAGTTCAAGAGGAGGAAAATCTACTGTCAGATCACTCAGCACCTGCTCCAGAACCATAAAATGTGGAAGAAAGTAATTGAGGATGAGGAGAGGTTAGGTGGAACAGAGAAGCAAGGCGCAGAGCAATCCACACTGCACCAATCTTCAGAACAAATTCAGGCCATCAGGGAAGAGGAGGAGGAGAAAGGGAAGCCCAAGAGGGATGAAGAGGAGAACACAACTGTAGAACCAAACCAATGACAATATTTACAGCAGTATTTTAAGACAGATTGACTCATGCACAAACTCTTTCTCAAGCCAGCACAGCATTTAGACACAACACTGTAGAAGTATGGGATTATGCGCCTACAGCTGTTTAATTTGTTTCTCTTTCCTTTTTATGGTGAGGTACATTATTTAAACTCCTATGCTCAAGGAAGCTTTCACACTGCAACACCGGCTTTTACAGACTTTCTTTACAGAGATTTGGAGGTGGGGGTGGGGGATGGAATTATATGAATATATATATATAGCCAGGGTTATTGGCTGCGCACTTCAGCAAAATACAATTAATGATATATTATGGTCACTGTGATATTTACAGAAGGAAGTTATCTAAAGAAATGCTGCTTCTAAAGCACATTTGCAGTTAACAGTGAGGTATCAGTTAAGTAGCTTTTGCTCTTAATGCTGAGGGATGATAATTCCAAAGCTTTACATGAATGCCAATGTATCCTGCCAACATATATGTGTGCTTGAGGGGGGTGCTTGTGTGTGTGTGTGTGTGTGTGTTTGTGTGTGTGTGTCATATAGCATAGTTTGAGTTCTTATTAGACTAGCTGTAGCACATGTCCCAATACATGACAATGAACAGGAGGCCTGAATTTTAGAGAATTTGTGCCCATGAGGAAGCTGGAGCCCTTTGTGAGGAGCTCTGTGTTTCCTGTCATCCTCCAAGTCCTGCATTGCACACCGGCTGCAGGCCGCAGCCTTGTTCTAGCTTCATCTCTGTCTCCTCCTGCTCCTCTTCTGGCACTTCTCAGACTGCTGGCGAAAGGGAAGTGCCAAGGTGTTCATTTCCAGGGAGGCTTACGAGGGGTTGTGCAACACACTGCTCTTGTAAGGATCTGGCCCTCTGTCCACTTCTGAGTGCGTGAATGGTGTATCTGTTTGAGCAGGAGAGAGAAGAAAGCAAATGTGTGTGCGCACATGGAAACTAGAGGCATACTGCCATCTTTCCACCCCAGCCATATGCCTCCGTGCATCAGTGGCCAAACAACGCAATTTTGGAGCAAAGCTAAGCCAACATCTCCTGAGTGCAAAATAAGGGGAGCATGGGGTCATGCCTCAAAATAAAATGCGAATGTTGCATTAGGTGAGGGGTGGGAGAATGGTGCCAGTCCTGCGTATGTCTCAGCAATCACTCACATGAGCTTCAGAGAACTTGTTTTTTCAGTGTGAGGTGCTGGATGGGAGTAGTTTGTAGATGGCATTCTGCTTAGAAGCAGCATGTTTGATCCCACCAATATACTTACTTTTTGTTTGCTGTTTTCTTTCATTTTTTTTTTTTTTTAATGAGAGGAAAAGATTGGGCCTGTAGAAGAACTAATCTTTTTGTTTTGTTCTGTTTGTTTTTCTCTGTTGTTTATGCTGTGAGCCAAATGTCTATTTAAAAGGTTGAATATTCACTTTCAATATTTTATTTCACAATATTATATTTCTCAATGATTAGCTATCTAGATGTAAATATGGAAAAAATTTTATGGGTTCCTGTAGATAATGGTATCTTTAAGAAAAAGAAAAAAAGAAAAAAAATGATTTTTTTTTTTTGTAAAGCTAATTTTTTAAGGAATAAATACAAAAGCATTTTTTATACAGTGTAGCCATTTTCAAACCCAACAAATAAAGTCTTGAATATGTGTAAAACCTTCTGGGAAGCCACTGGTCTACAGGATCATGGCTTTAGCATATTAATGCTCTTTGGGACTGGCAGCACCAACCAGTACCACACAATTTACAGGTTGGTATTGTTGTTGTTTTTCACCACAAAAATAATTATATATATATATATGAAGATCAATATCTCTCAAAAATGGTTTGACTACATATGTTTTTTATATGCTAATCTTGCAGTCCCTTGCCAAGAAGAGGATTGCTTGTGGGAGTGAGAATGCTTGTGAAAGGAAGAGTTTGTAGAAGTCCTTTCTATATTAAATTGCTGACATTGCATCCATTGCTTTTTGCCATTGTTATGCATTCACAGTATTTCCTAGTCCTGTTGATACCTCCCCCAAAATGTTAGAAAACCCTTTCTATCAAAGCCAACACGTGTTGTCAGAGTTTCTTTTTGCTTTGCATAAAGAGGATTGTTGTTTCTTACCAGCAGAGAAGATATTTGCATTTTGACAGAATGACTGTAGAACATGGCTCGGGACGCTCTTACCAGCAGAAAGATTTAGTCAGTGGTTTTCAGTGAAATCAGAAGAACAAAGATCCAAATTCCACTATTGTTTTAAAGGGAAAGGATATAATTAATTCAAAAGAAAAAGTGCCATCTCAAGTGTTCTCCAAGATCTCACCAAGTCTCCACCAATTTCAGTTTGCATTGTTTTCATACCTTTTCTATTACTTTGATTAATCATTTAATTTGGGGTTTTCTTGTACAAGTGACATGCATACCTTATAATACCAGAATTATTTAATGTGTTTCATTCTGCCCTTAAAAATTAAACATAGAGATGCTTTAAAATATCACATCTCTAAGCATATTTTTCTTCTTTTTTTTCAGTGCATGCTCACTGGAACTAGATTTTTTATATTGATTTTATATTGCTTTTGCTAGAAGAAGATAAAATTTATTACACAAAGTGTCAGTGGGTGCCCACTTGGTAAAATTAAGATGAGCCAATCAAGAATGAGGCCAGATCCTGTGACTAAAGTTTCATTAACTCATGTAAGCATATATACAGGGTTGAACCAAGAAAAATTATCCTAAAAATGTGCTGAAAGGGAATTATTATATTTTTCTTATTCATCATTTTTAGTTGCCAATAGGTAAAATCACTGTCTGCTCTAATTTGTTAAGTTTTCTTTCTATAATAACAATGCAGCTGTTATAAATTACTACATTAATACACAAGCCCATTTGTGGGTGCAGTTTGATTAACTCAGGTCTTTTACAGTATGGGAATTGCTGACAGGCAATTTATCCAAACTGCTAGCAAAGAAGCAAAAGTATCTGGGACTGGGACTGATGATTTTTTTTGCACTCCACATAATTAATGGTAAAATCCAATTTCTGCAGGTATTCACTCCTTATCAATCTGATTTTGCATCTTTGTAACATATTTCTGGAAAAAAATGAACAGGGAATCCTCCAGGTTGGTTTAAATGTTACACAAAGAAAAGATCAGAGATATTTTATATCAAATGTGTGAATAAATTTGTTTGCCTTTTTTTTTTTTTTTGAGTAGATTGTGATGCAGACTGGTTTTTAGTTTTTATTGGTGGTGGTGGTTTTTATACTAGTCTCTAGTCCAAAGGAGGCAAATCTTTTGACCTGCAGTTACAGCACTGTTTTTGAGGCTAGACCTTGATGGTTTTCCACTTTGTGCAATCCTTTGGAGTTGCAAACCCTAAATAAACCACAACCTGTGCAGTATGTGGGGGAAAAAATGGAAAAAAAAAAAAAAAAAAAAAAAGAAAGAAAGAAAGGAAAAAAAAAAGAGAGAATTATATCATCAAAGTGTTCAGATTTCTGGATTTCTGGTAGGATATTTAAAGAGTTGATATGGGTTTCTGGTACGTACATTTTGTAAAGGGTTCATCAAATGATAGAGAAAGTAAGCCCTATTTAAACAGTTTTACAGTTAATTATATGTATATATGTATTTTAGTTTTCAATTCTTTAAAAACAGAGAGGGAGAGAAGTATCAGACTATGTTTTTCAGATTCAATGTTTTGCTTTTTCCACTGTAATGGCACCTGGGGGCTGATCCTGTTCCTTTCTAGTCTAGGAGAAGTTTGCTGTTTCTTTATATTGGAGGCTTTTTGTAGGAATTGCAGCTTCTTGTGCAGTGAGAAGAATACTCTGCTCATCATGTGGCAATTACATATAAACCCATTTGTCCCCATGTTCCCGGTTTGCTTAGTAGTCATATGTTTACTGTGAAATATAACTTCTCTCTTTATGCTTGTGGTGCAGAAGGAACACAATGAAGTAGAGATTATGAAAGCCTAAAATTAATTATTTTATTACCTTTTCTCTTATGGGGAGTCTAAAACTTTGGTTTTCAAGGATCCAAAACAATGTCTGGAAGTAAAAATTTCTACCACTTTCAAAGTGTCATAGTTTACTTCTCACGTTCTAATTTTTGAGGGAACCTGGCATTACATGTTTCATTTGATGTACAGAATGTGTTGACACACCTCTAAAAATCAGTTGCTTCCTCCAGTAGAAAAAGCATTTGATGTGATGCTGTGAGCCATAGATCAGAAATAAGTTGTAGGAATCTACTAGGAAAAAATAATTCCCCAGTGTTCCTTGCAGCATTTTAAATTTTTTTCCTCTGTAAATGAAATCCCTTACGGAAAGATGGAGACGTGACTGTGTCTCACCAATACCATCCCCTGTGACCTTGTGCAGGGTGCTGGCTCTCCTAGCAAATGACTGTCACATTCTGGGAATAGATGGTTCCTAGGCAGATGTGATTGGAGACTGCATTTTTAACATGTGTTTTTAGATACAAAAATATTTTTGAAAGTCTGGACCAACCTCTCTACTTTCCTTCCCTCCTTCCCTCCAAAATGCCTCAGGTAGCAGAATGCAGTGTGGAGAGGCCAAGGTTCTTGCCAAACCGAGCATCAGTTGGTGGTACAGCCCACGAGCACTTCCCAGACTATGTTCCAGTCTGGGCACCTCCACACCCAGTGCTTCATCCATGCTACCAAGCTGTGAACTGAGTAGGTGTGGAGTGGCTGTCAATTTAGGTACTTGACAGGCTGGGACTTAAGATGTTAGGGAATTTTGTCTATTTTCAAAAATAAGCTTAAGCACTTCTGAAAATTTTTGTCATCAGCATAATTCAGCAAAAGGTTGGTCCCAGGTTTTAATGAAGTAGTTTTGCAAAACCTCATTAATTACATGGCACATCCTGCTTGATCTGTATGGGGTGTGATCCTGTGGTGGGGTGATGGTGAGGGGGTTGCTGCTGATGTACATCGATGGAGGTTTGAATCCACCCTCCCACTGACTCTCCATAGGTACTGCCAGAAGTGTCAGTCAGTGTGAACCTGGGCAGGCAGCAAACCTGGCTCTGCCCAGGGCTGGGACCCAGAGCAGGCACAAGGTGCTTGACCAGCAAACATGCCAGAGAGATGCATCGGCTGATCCAAGTGTGGGAGAGGCAATGCAGGTGTGCTGCAGTTCATTCTAGAGAGGAACTGTAATAGAAAGGACACTCAACAGGCTGGGAGGGCAGAAAAGAGTTTGTGACTTCTTTCTCAGAAAGCAGAGGCTTGACTGTTGGAAAACCTTGTGATTCATAAAAGGTATAGTAGTTGCTATTTCTTTTTCAAGCATTGTTACGGTTGAGATGTTCCAAAATTATGTGTTTAAAGCAAAAAGGTTTCAGTTTAAGCATGAGCATGAGAATCTTGAGCATTAAATCAGGGCATGTGCCTCTCCCTGGTCTGCTGCAGGTGGGAGGCAGGTATGGACGCTTGCTTGTTCTCCTTAGTCTTGGACCTGGATATTGGTTTGAGAAGTTGAGTATTTCTCAGTTGGCAGCGCAGTGCTGCTGTAAGCAGTCCTTGAGTTTAGACATACAGGGAGAGTCAGAGTGGCAATTCATAGGAAAGAGAAAAGGAAAATATAGTCTAGCATGAAACAAACTTTATGGAACATGCTTAATTTTCCTTTTCTTTCAAAATCAAATGTTAATCCTACTGGAGTGAAATAAGCCTGGAGTTTCAGGGTTTTTAGTTGATGTTGCAGCATTGGTCAAAATGGTAACAGCATTAAAGAGAAATGTTCCCATTAACTGGGGCAGAGGAATCTTCTTCAAATAAAAGCACCTTTTGAGATCTGAGCAACTTTTTTTTTTTTTTTTTTTTTTTTTTAATGTTAGTAGGAGTAAAAGCCTATAAATTTGAAAGGAAGAAGTAAAGAAAACCTGCTTATGATGTGTCCTCAGTATTCAGGCCTCCTGAAGAACATGCACCTGTTAAGTGTTGTTGAATGGGTGGGGGAATAATTGAAATCAAGATGAAAGCTATTTTAAGTAATCATTGGAAAAGCTAGTAAAAATATAAATTTTTGAAGGCAAACTTTGAATTAGAACAAAATAGCACCAGTACATTTGAGAACAACTAAGATAAATCTTTCTTTGAATTTCATCACTTTCATTTAGCAAAACAACATTCCTCTGGAGGTAAATCAAAGCATGATTTTAGCCCCTGCTGTGGTAGTTATTGAATCTCCATGTTGGAGGGAGCAGTGCAAGAGTTACCCTCCATTTACTTGAATATGATTTATTCAGAGTCTTTTAGTGTGATTTACTTGGCAGGCAGGTGATTTTTGATGAAAAATTCATCACATCTCCTCAGTAGGATGCAAACCTTGCCCCCGTGAGTCCCTGTCTGAGGTCTTAGGGAGATGCAAGCTCCTCAGGAGCTGGCAGGCAGACAAGTGCTGATTTATTTCTGGAGAGTCCATTCTCACAATGGCAGATGGGGCAAAAGCTTGAGCTAGTTAACAATACTTCTATGGTAAAACTGAAACAACAATAAGCATTGTACAGCTTGAAAGCTTTCCAGCGTCATTTGAGGTATATGCAGAAATTCCCGAGTGCTTGCAGATGTAAAACAATTCCTTCTTAAAGGTGATTAGTTTAGGTATAATCAACCGGCCATGTCAGTGGTCTGTTGAGCTGACGTATGAAGTAAAAGAAGGATTTTTGATTGATATGTTCTAGTCCTCTGTCATCAAAGAAAGCTTTTCTTGGTGCTGGAGGAGGAAAAAATGATAATATTTATTTCAATTGAGATTTTTTAGGTGGCTGGACTGTGCTTATTGTTTCTTACTTCCTAAGCTGTGCTTTGTGGTATGTCTGGTGTGGAAATTGGAGAAGAGGTGAGACCTGTCCTGCTGCTGCTGGCATGAGACCTGGGTGCACCAAGGAGCACACCAAAATTTGCAGGCTTGGGAATTCTTTTCTCCCAGAAGTGACTTGAATGGGAAAACACATGCATTTCTGTTTTCTGGCTGTGTGGAAGCATAACGGCAGACGTAAGGGACTTTGCCACAGCTGTGGGCTGCATATCCTTTTATGACTGAAATCTCCTGTCCTGGCTCAAGGGCCATAGAAATCAGATCAAACAAGCAAGGTGCAGCACATGTTACGGCCCCAGCGAGGCAGACATGCATTTGCTCGCACATCTTCAGGCTTGCAGCAGGAGCTGTGCTCACACTGTCAGTCTGTGAATGGTGCAGGATGCAGCAGGAGGGAACAAATGTCAGATTTCAGAGCGCTGTTGTCAAAGTAGCTGGAGAAATACCTGTGGATAATGCAATCCAACTCTATACCCACCTTTCCATGGTTGGCTCACAGCTGTAGCCCCATGCACAGTGGGCTTAGATGCTCTGTTTCCCAACACCGTCTTCCTTTATCACAGCAACACTTACCAACAATTAATGTGAATTAGCAATTGCTTGTTGCTTTTAAATATCTATTTAAAGGAGATTTGTTTTTGTTATGTTGTTCTCTTACCCCAGTCATTTTGCCCCCGTGCTTTTATGAAAAGGAAAAATAAATATAAAAATACGTCTGTAATGAGAGCAGAGAGAAAGCAGTTAGAGTTTGCTAGGCATGTAAATACTTTTTTGGGTAGAAAGCCCATGGTCTGCTAAAGCTATCTTTCCTTTTTGAAATTCCTCCCTGATGCTGACACACAATGAAAATCTATATTTGAATGCAAAATTTTCATTTTAGGTATTTATAAACCTTAATGCAGTACTGCGGATGGTATCTAAAAGATCAAAGACAGCATTTATAACTGCTGTGTGGTGTTCATGGTATTTTTAATATTTCAGCCATGTCAAAATACATTTGGTCATTACTTTTCTAAAGTCAAGTCTTCTTTTCTTGAGTAATCAATGTAAGATATTTGCATGATGGAAAGTAATTTAAGTTCAATTTTTAAAAAGATGTGATTCATACTGTAGGTTATGTTTGTTTAACAGATAACATTTTCACTGAGGGGTGGCAGTTTATTTTTTCTTAGTGCTTTTGATAGAGGAACATCTGGGACATTTTCCGACAGAAACACATTTTCTAACCTTTGCCTCAGCAACTCCAGTGGAAGTAGTACCTTTCAAAAATGATGGTTTTCCAATATAATTTTGCCATCTGGCTAAAAATATGCAAGTATGTACATCACATACAAGCTATATTTAAATAAATAAATTGATAAATAAAATCCCATTTTCGTTGAAGTAATTAAAAAATCAATCCAGCAAGGTCAAAACACTTGCTGAATGAAAATTTGGGGTGTGTTGATATAATTGACATGCTTGCTTCCCGACCAAATTTTGGGGCCAAATTTTGTATTTTCAAATCCACAAAAGGCCAACTGAGGTTTTTGAGTTCAGAAAACCCTGAGGAATTATCTCCCTTCATGCCCTGTGAGCTCTAACTCCTGTTGACTCCCAGCGCTGCCTTGGGACCCCAGGGCACTGCGCTCCAGACAGATTTTGTGATGTTCATTCAGATTCAGCTTGAGCAGCACATTTCTGCAAATCACCACTGAATTTCCAAATTAATCCCTCCTGGATTTTTTCACCTCAGAAGGTGAGAGAAAGGGGGGAAATGTAATTTTTTACGGCTGCATTTGAAAAGGGTTTTGGATACCTTTGTAATTCCTTTGAAGCAATATTTTGAAAAATAACTGCCAACCAAAGTGGCAATGCAGAAAAGTGCCGTCTTGTTCAGGATTTGTACACACCAATTTTTAACACAGTGTTCTTTTCACTAAGTACTTCATATATTAATTTATATTTATATATTGTCAATATTGTTGTAACCAAGCTTCTCCTTTTTAAACACTTCAGGAACAAGGCCTTCTATTTTTAGGTGATTTTCATAAACGGAATAATTCTTTTCCTTTCACTAGTATCTTGCACTCAATACATGTAGCAATACTTAATATATTCTCTTCACAAGTATTTGTTAAGTGATTTAGCTAATGGCTGATAAATGTTTTGTACAAAATAGATTCTGTACAGGAAAAAAAAATCTTTTAGATAAACATTATTTATTTTTACTGTTTTGTAAGTTAGACACTATAATGAAGCTCCTTTTTGCCAGAATTACTGGAAGTGCCTCTTGGTAAAATGTATTATACAGTAAATATGTATTCAAAATTATTAGAAATACTTGTCACAAAATGAACAATGTGGATGTTGCAATGTGAAGACAAATGTACAACATAAATATAATTCTGTGGTATCCTGTTTGCTGTGTTTCTTTTTCCTTTATCAAACAAATTTGCTTTCAGCGCTCAGTTTTCTGCCTAAGTGCCAGGCAGCAGATGATCTATCACCTCTTCAAACTCTGATTCAGTAAGGTTGGTGGGAGGAGTTAAGCAAGTTTTATATCATGTCCAAAATCACATGCTCTCTCTGAGCCTTCAGGAGGAGGATACCAAATAGCTGAGCATCAAACCGCAGAGGTAACGGATAATAGTAGACAATCCTGAAGAAGGATTTCTCTTGGGCATCATTCATACTACATAACTTTCAGCATAGACAAGGCAGATTTCTAATTTGTTTCAAGGCCAGTTATGTGACTAAACACCAAGCTGAGCAGAGGGTGAGGTGAGGGCTGCTGGCTTTGTGGTGGCTGCCAGGCTCGCCCCTCTCCCACTCCTCAGTGTCCCTGTAATCCTCTGCTGAACTTCCATGAGTTGGCCAGCAGCTGTTTGAAAGTGCAGCCATTAAAAGTGGTCACATTTTGCCATTGAGTGTCCTGCCAATGCAGAAGGTATCTTACCCTTTCTCCATCTTGTTTTTTTCTCCTTTTTGGGTATGGCAGGGTTATGCTGGTGCATATGCATCATATATTCCTTCTTCTGAAATGTTTGACTATACCATAAAGCAGGTAAATATTTGAATTACCATTTCATCTGCCAGACCTGCTCTGTATGTGATTGTGACCCCTGCTCATATTTATTAGTATCTGGTTATTTGTAACTTTACCAGCAGAACTCTGCACTTTATTTCATATCACTAATAAATAGCACATTAAATGCTGCGCGACTCAGACAATCTGTTAGAAGGCTTCATTGTAAACATCCTTCTTTAATGAAGACCGGTATTTGAACATCTGTCATCTGTCTACTTGTCAGTCCAATATGGACCATACTGTTTGAATGTGCTTTATATGTTATGGAATTTTTTAGTCTTAGTAATGCAGAGTAGTTAATGTTTCCAGAGAAAATGAAATGTGTCACCTTAGTAGTGTTTTCCTTATTAATCACAAAAATAAAGTGGGACATCAGTAAGTGAAATCAATTTTAATGTAACTGTTTTGACAAGTATACTGCCATTCTACAGTGAAAGATTTTATAGTCCATGATGTGGACTAGTATTGATATGTAGCAGGTTTCTTTCATCACTGTTTATGCTTTCAAAAAAAGAAAAAAAAAAAAGAGAGAGAGAGAGAAAAAATAAAGCATCTTACAGCGATCTAATTTTCCCTATTTGTATGAGCTATCTATTCAAAGCTTCTTTTCCTATAACTTACGGATTACAATTTTTCAAAATATGGAAAAACATTGGCCACAAACCTGTCTGTTAATTTTGAAGTCCCATCGGTTTATCTGTTCTCTGGCTTAAATTCTGAATGGCAAAAATGTAAGGAAATTTGCACCAGACTATGATTAGAACTTTATTAGTTGGGAACATTGCCAGTGTGAAAGTAAAATATGGATATACCTATTCTAAACAAGATGCTCATAAGCCTGCAACTGGTCTGTTCCAAGCTTTTAATAACTCCATAGCACGGAATCATTTGATCCAGAGATTCAGAGCTGCCAAAAGAAAAGCACACTGCTGGAGTGACAGAGAAAAACTTTTCATTCAGTAGTCCTCATCACAAAGATGAGGCTACCAAGGTAAGAATGCACTTATCTTTAGAAATCACAGAACTCTCTCTGGAGTTCTTCAAACAGTGAGAGGTTCCCATGGGAAGGGATGAGCAACAAAACACAGAGTAGAAGCAGTCAATCTGCTAATGAGACCACACATGAGCATGCCTTTCCTGCAGTTCTGGTAAAACATAAAGGAGACCATGACGCACGGTCAGTAGCAGCTAAATTAAATGCTGCATTTTCCAGGTGTTCAAATTACTTTCAATTGCTCAAGCAAATCCACTGCCTAAAACCCACTTAAAGTGTTTCACTAAAAATAGAAAGCTCAGAGAATTCTTGGCACTCTGCTTAACATTGCTTTTTTTTTCTCCCCCCCCCACCCCCCTTTTTTTTTTTCCTTTTCTTTTCACCCTTCAATTCTCTCACTAAAATCCTGTGGAAAAATACATTATTCCTTGTGCCACCATGGGCTCCCTTGATATCATTGGTGCTTCACATATGATGGTCAGCTGCCTAATATCTTGGCACTGCCCTGTCTGATGCGATGAGTAGCTCTGGAATAGGCATCTCACACCACTCAAAGGTGTATTTTAACTACTCCACACTGGGATCCCCAAAAACTAGCAAGCTAAGGAGAAAACTGTTAAAACCAGTTACTTTGTTGAACAGCTTCACAATCAAAGCTTCACATACAAAAATTGTCTTAATTAGTTAATTCACATTAGCCGTGTGATAAAACATGCGAGTTTAAAATCTTACCTAAGGCTTTGATGACTTGTGCTATGCTCTGTCTGGACTGCTAGTTGTGATCACTAAGTAACACGGGATAGATGCAGTTATAATGATTTGGAAGCTTGATACGGATAAAAAGTTGCTGCAACATCTGCTTATCTGCAGCCAGGAAGCACGCAGCAGAAGGGTCCCATTTGATCTGCATGATGATTTCATTTGCAGTGACTGTTGCTGTTGCTAGTAAATTACTTTTCACCAGCTTTTGCACCTGGCAATTGTTTATTAACATGCTTGCCAAAGGCATTGTATTCAACAGATTTCACACCTTCAGTATAATAAACTGTTCTGTTAGAATCTTTACACCTTCTCTTTCCAAATTTTAACCTAAATCTTATGGTTTAAACCTAGTTCAAGGAACTTATCTGCACTGAAAGTGCTGTGGGATATTATTAAGATTAATGGTGTTAATCCCTAGTAGTTGGCCAAATTCCAGTTTCTCTTATTCTGTTCTTCTAAACTAAAATTCTACCAAAGCTAGTTACCCCTTGGAGTAACTTTCTGCCCTCAAGAGCTGTATCATTTTGATGGATCTTTATATTTCTCCATTGCATCCCCTCAGAACTGCATTTCCCCAGGGTCCACTGGGATTTTTACAAAGTCTGATTTTATATGGTTACACATATTACTTCCCTTCTTCTTAAAACTCTAGTCAAAACCTGTCTGGATCTGTAATTTGAAGGACCTCATCATTGAAGGACAACCTCCTGCCACTTTTACCTAAACTTTTACTTGGTTACCTTGTGCAACTGCTTTCAAGATAATCTACAGCCATTAAGTATGCTCCTATATGTTACCCTAGCATGGAGAATGTACATGGTAAAGGTGGTATTGTTCCATTGTGGAGCTGCAACAAGTGCTAAACTGAGCCCCAACTGCTATTTCCCCGAGTGCCTCAAACAGCCAGCGTGTATCTCTGTTTCTCTGATATGGAATGGATATGTGAGGTTTGTTCTGACAGTGGTTTTCCTATTCATTTATTTGTCTGACAAGGATTGCTTTATCAGCTAATTGTAAACATCTTTGCTGCATTTGCTTGTCACTGACTCCAAACTATGTAATTCCTTGAGAATCACAGAAAGCAAAAATGTATTTTTCATAAATTTTTAAAGTGAAATTATACTGAAATTTATGTACTCAGAGACATTTCTTTAAAAGAAATAGTTACTTCCAACTCATTGTGCTTTCTAAATTGCTTTTATTCTGGCAGCTGCATTTCCAGATTCAAGGGTGGTGGGACGCCTCAAGCTTACTGCTCATTGGACAAGGATTCAGGAGATCTGGATCTTTCAGGAGATCTGGATCTGTTTGGTTTTTTTCTTTAATTATTATTTTTCCTGAACTCTGTACAAACTTCCCGCATGGTCTTCAGCAATCATGAATGATTTCAGTTCCTCTCCTCCAAATGTAGTTACTACTTGCTATTACTTAAAAGGAAAAAAAAAGAAAAAAAAAAAAAAAAAAAAAAAGCTTGTTTTTGTCTTCTGCATCTTCACTCTTGCACTGTGCTCTCTGAGGGTTTAGGAGCTCACCACAGTAGGAGGACTCTGGGCCACAACAGTTGCTGCCACAACTGTCTATCCTTCCACATGAGTCATTCCAGGCACAGGAGAGCAGCTCAGAGTTGGAGCATTCACAAAGAAGCATAAATCAAATAATAAAAGATCATTTGGCAAATTGTCATGCTAAGTAGCTGAGAACTCATTCTGCTGAAAGTCTGTACATAGCTCTACTTTCTAATGCAACACTAAAGCTTGGGTATGTGCTCTCTGTCAGACCATAGAAATTACACAAGCTGAAATTTTAAGACAAAATGGCAACACGGTCTATCAAAACCCTGGTTATACTTTTTCTGGGTTTCTCTCTCCATTTGTTTTTTTTTTTTAAGTCAATATTTTCCTTTTATCAGATAAAACCAAAAGCTTCTTTGCAGTGTTTATGTGTGTATTCAGGTTTCAGTGTAATGTTTATATTTGCAGGCAAGCCCTTAAATGTCTGTTAGAATATGTTTTAACAAAACGTCTTTTACAAAAGAAAAAAGTTAATGTATCTGAACACTGGTGTTGTGTTGTTGTTGTTGTTTTATTTTTGGCACCTTTCAAGGGTAGTAATTTTCATGAAATGCGCTTGAAGAAGCAGCAGCCAATTCTGTGGAGCTTCACCTTAGAGATGGTGGTTTAAAGACTGACCCACAAACCTGCTGTATGATTGGTGTATTGACATGTCTATGAATTAAGATTACTCTTGTCCCAGCTATTCACCGTGGCTAGACTAGGCTTTGTAAATGTAATTCATTTAACCATGTACTTTAGAAATGAGGGTGGTCTGGCTTCTAATTTCCTGTAACAAACACAAGGTAGGAATGCAAAGAAAATGGAAACAGACCTTGAGGAACAGCATTTAGTCTGATCCTTTGTCCTATATCTGCTTTCAAGGCTTTGTTTCAATTATAGAATAAGCACATGTAAGTAAGCAATTTCTTTTGGGACTATGGGAAAGCAAAATCTTTCTTTAATTGTCTAGTGAGCTTTCAGGGAGTTTTGTGACATTGTGCTTCGGCAGTGCTTTAATGTGGTAGGCAGTGAAAAGAGAAATCTGGGTGAAGATTGCTATAAGAGGTGTCACGTGCTGCATCAGAATTGGTAGTGATTTGTTTCCCATGTCTCAGTTCTTGTTAATAAATCAAAGTAGGTGATCTACTGCATCACCTTCCTATGCAATATCTATTGTGTGGGAGGCCTGTGAGACTGATAAATTCCTACCTGGATGACACTTTGTTCTCTGCCAGATGGACTCACTGAGTTAGTTTTAGGGAGGATCTTCTGCTCATTTTCTCCAAGCATCTGGAAAAGAATTGTAGAGGACATAAATATGACTGTTGCTGAGGACTGCTATAATTAGCTTGTAAGTGAATGGTGATGCTCATTTGGAAGGTGTAAGAAAACTTCCATAATGGAAAATATCTCCCTCAGGGTGGTTTTGGTAAAGCTCCAGTTAAGAAATTATCTACACCTATAAAGAAGCCAGAGAAGAAATTCCAGTAAAAACCAACTGTGATAAAAAGCTGATGCTGAGGATTAACAGTGATACAAAAATCTAGAAATGATGAGAATATTGCACTAAACCTGATAGGCCTCATTCTCTAAAGTATTACTTCATCTTAAACTGCATACTCCCCTTCCCCTTCTTTTTTTTTTTTTTTCTTTTTTCTCTAAGGGTTGAGAACCATTGTGGTGAAGGCTACCAGTGGCAGAAAAACTGGAGTTTGTCAGAAGTCATTGGAGGAGACAAGGTCAGCAACAAAGATTAAAGATTAGGCAAAACTAGTACAGATCCTGTATTGTGTAAACTTGGTTTACCTAATTGAAGGAAACAGGCTAGAAGCTGCTCTCAGAAAGAGGTTGAAAGAACTCTTAATTCTCCTAATCACTAATTCCTGTGAGCTATTAGGCACACCGATATCTCTTAGAAAAGGGCAAAAGAGATTTCCAAGTTTCCAAACCAGCCATGTAAGGATATAAGACATATTAAAGAACCAAATGTGAATTACATGCAGTGTAATAAAATTCCAGCTGGATTAAGAACCCAAAATGGAGATATAATGAATGAATGGATAATAATTTGTATTAAATCTAGGAAAACAGAAATCTGCTCCAAGGTGCTGTGTTTGGCACCTCACCATTTTGAGTGTCAATGGGGTTTTAGCTGCCATGGCAACATACCCAACTGCAGAGGGTAGGAGAGAGCAAGGAGGGGGAAGGAAGAAGAATTTGTAGTTAATACCTTCTCTGTTTTTGTAATGAAATCTCACAAGTTAGCAGAACATGCAAGATTTATAACCTTTCTTAGTTCAAGTGACTGTGCTGAGAACCACATCCCTCACCATTACATGAACTTCCTATTTCATTTGCCATTTCAACAGCCATAACCATGTGACAGGAGAAACACGGGACTGGAATGAAGTTTGCAAAATTTTCCTTTAATTTTGGCAAAGAGCTTGACTGATTATCTAGTACAATTCTGTCCTCTCCTTTAATGGATCTCTTCATGCTGGTTTTACTTCATGTTGACAAGGACTTTGCCCAGGGGCTTTGTGGGAGTACTGGGCATACTAGAAAGAACCAGTGCCTAGACTGGAAAGTTCTGTAAATAACCTTTTCACCTCACATCCTATCTTTTCCCACCCAGAGCCCCCACACCCCCCCCCCTCCCCCCCTTTTTTTTTCCTTTTTTTTTCTGGCCCATTCTGCCCTGAAATCTTTCTTTTCCTGGGAATGAGCAATTAAGAAGATCAGGATTATTTTTTTTACTCTCAGCAAATCTTTGTCACGTGTTCCATCAAACTTGTAGCAGATTCCAAAGAAAATACCCCAGGGAGGGCTTATGTGCTCTCCAGGATTTCCAGCTAGGGCACCCAGCATTGCTGTTTGCCGTATGCCCAATGTGCTGGAGTTAATAGGAGGGGAGGAGGGAAGAAAAAAGTGAGGAGGTGGGGAAGGAGGATGGGGACAGATGAATACCAAGTTCTCAGGCAAAACAGGAGACATCAGCCCCCCCACCCCTATTCCTTCTCTACCTCCAGTATAAGTTGTACTGTCCTTACTCTGGGTAGTTTATAAGAGGTGGTCTTTCCCTCCAGCTTGTCCTATTTCTAAGTTGGGACTTGAGCGTGTGCATGAATATATGGGTAGGTATAAGCGGTAGAGAGAGCTTACCTAGAAAAAAGGGTAGGTACCATCTGTGGAGATTGCTGCTGCCAGGTAAGATTTGTTTTTTCTTCTCTTTGTTGAGTTGCCTTTTTGAGAGGACGTCTCTGTACCCGTCTCCTGTGGCCACCTAGTCTAGCAAGTGCAGCTCCTATGCCTGTGGGCTGCCACATAACAAAGGCATCTCTAAGGAGGCTTATTGCAAAGTGGATGTATTTCCAGTGGGGGGAAGGACTTTTTTCATTGCCTGGAGTTTGAATGAGTGGAAAGGCACTCCGGGAGCTGTCTGGTGGTGCCTCAGCCCACCGCATTCATGCTTGAAGGTCTCTTCCTTGGACCTGACCACCCAGCACAGCCCTACTTGCCAGCCCTCAGAAGGGTACAAGCCTCTGCTGCCTGAGCCGTCTCACAGGTGAGCTAGTGGGCCTGCTCTCAATGGGATGGGAAGTGATCCCATGGGAGGGGGCTCCTGCGTCCTGGCTGGCTGGAGCCAGCAGTGTAAGGAAGGATTGGTGCCCCAGCCCTGGTGATGAGCAGGGAGATGCTGTGACCACATAGTGGTCCTTCAGACAGTGTCACTAGCTGGGGTGTACATAGTTGTAGGGAGTGTAACAAAGTTTGTAAGGCTCCCTTCACTTCAGGGCACCTGCTCCAGTGCCCTTCTTTCCCATTAGAATGACTGGTGATACAATTCTGCCCATTTTATTTATTTCAGTACTCCCCCCAAAAAAGGCAATTTTAAGGTGGAGCTCACTTGGTTTAATTTGATTCTTCATAAGTGGGGTAAAACACCATCTTCTTCCCACCTTTATCCTCACAGAGAATAAAACATTTCTGGTGGTTTTGATAGTGTCTACTTTAGTTGTGTCCAAGAGAACCTCTGCTAATTTGGGGGCTGATAGTACAGAATGCATTAGAAGAATTAGGCACTCTTTTCACTTATGTACCTACTCTTCCTTGACTATTATGGAGAAGAGCAGCCTTAAATAAGGGAAACATTTCCTAAGATAGGAAACAGCCCTACAATGTTTTCTTAGTCTCTGGTAAAAGTTACAAAATGGATTTAGAAGGACTAATCCATGGAAGATCCGTTTACTAAATATCTTCAGAGATCCTTGAAGATTTCGGACTAAGCTTCAGAAGATGCTTAGGAAATTAGGAAATACTTCTTAGAGGGTGTCTGGTTGAAGGAAGAGAAAATACATTGTCTGTATGTACACATGGAACTGTTTATGCTTTGGTAAACTTGTTTTGTTCTTACCATATGGTTACTTGCTTATGAAAGAGCTGAATACTTTTACTGCCAGAAAACCTATGTTTTGGAAGATTGTGTGCAGGCTTAGTAATAAGGACTCATAAAACCAATGAATATATTTTTATCATTGCAAATATTACATGGTAAACATACTTACTAAAGATAACTAGCAAATCTAAATCTAAATATTGTGCCAAGATAATTGTTGCTCAGATCATACTTATAAACTATTAGTGAGTAAACAGAATGCACTTAATCCATATAATAATATCCTTTCAGTCAGGAGTTTGTCTTCCAATAGATATAGCTTTAAGAAATGTTTGTGTATGTGCATGTACATCCATATATAAACACTTCTGCAGTCATTAATAGATCAGGTAAATAATGTATGATTATATTCATCTCAACTGAGTGTGCACAGACATACATAAATATACACAGGGAGAGCTACATGAAGTTTGCTAGATACAGGAAGTTTTAATTTAGCACTGTAAACTTGAGGGGGTTGAATTTGACCCAGAATGTTTCAGTGGTGATGAGGTAACTGCATTTCTCTTGTATTATCAACAAAATGAACCTTTCTTAAACAAGGACAGTGGTGCAGGCCGAACTCCAGCTCTTTGTCATTATCAGCTTAACTGGTCCAGAAACCTGACCACAAGGAAATGTTGTGCCACTCTTTGGGATTGTTCTTTCCAAGCATTCCTGACACATCTGGGATAGAAGAGCTGACATGGATTATCTGTCTTCAGGTTTCTTGGCACACTAGAAAAATAGTTTCCAAGATGATAGGGCAAAAAGCTAAGGTTGTTGTTATAATATCAATGGAACCAGAAAAGTGCTTGAGCAGCACTAGACAAGTTTTTGGTCAGTGAAACACTCATATTTATGCTTGTTGCATGAAATAGGAAATATTAGGGCTAATATTGCAGTGGTCTGTGGTACTTTTTGAGCCCTTTACTCTGCTCTCCATCTTGTGTTAAGAGCTTCCCTCAGAGATATTATCAGAGCATCTGAAATGGTACTCTAAGATACAAGGTCAGAGGTTGCTTTGGGTCCTTTGCTGTCCTTTGTAAAGCTGTGCCATAGTTACAAGTAAAACCTGCAAAACTTGTGTGGCTATCAGTCCTTCCTAGGACATTTTTATTTGACACCCAGAGTGCCAGAATAAATTGTAATAATTCTTATAATCTGTTTATACTCTTGAGCATAAGTCTTGTTTGAGCACCACTGTTGATTCTCTGTCCTTTCACGAATTGTACCAGCTCAGTGTGGTCTGATGCAGTCAGGCATCACACATTAACTTGTATGACGTGGTCAAGCTCCGGTGTGTCATATTCCATCTCCACACCTCCATGGCATTTCTCTTTTTGTCCATCCCTGTATATGGGGTGCAGTGGAGGAGACTGCAGGCCCATGCTATTTTGCTGGACCTTCCCAAGCTGGCTATTGCTTTGCTCAGTGATAAAGTCAATTAACTCCAACCACATTTCAGATGTTTTCCTTTCTCTGTCTTTTTTTTTTTCTTTTTCTTTTTTTTTTTTTCATTCCTAAATTGCTGTAATAGTAATATGCTGTAATAGCAATAGCTAGAAGCTATTATTTCATGTGCTTACCTGGCAGCATACCTTATATGTGTGTCTTGTCCATACTCACAAGTTTGAATGAATTTATCCTCATATGAGTTCTGTGAGGTATATCCTGTCATTTTCCATTGTACAAGTCTGTGAGAAGGGCATGCAAAGTGACTTTTCCCAAGTTCACAACATCACCAGCAGAGTAGGAACAGTTTATGTTTTCTGCAGCAAGCACAAACCATCCTTCTTTTGTTATTGTTGTTTTAAAAAATATTTGTATACTCATTAGTGCTGACAAGGAAATGCATTACAGTCCCTGATGTGGCAGTGTCAAATGCAGTTATTTCTCTTACATGCAGTCACTACCTTCTGTTTCATCTGATGTCATAGAGAATTCTTACTGGAAATTTTGGTACCTGATTTATCTCAGTCTTTTTGCCTTGCCTATATGCTAATAAAGTCTAGATACACTTTTGTTGTTTTCACATTTCTGAAAGTACAAGTACCTGTTGTACGCACCTTGGAATTCATGAATACAAGTGTATATAATGTATATATATATAAATTCTTAAAACCATATCTGTATCTTATTTAAGATCTGTGCTTTAGATAAACATAACAGAATAGGAACTTCTATTCCTATTTTCAGCCAGCAGCTCTATAAACATAGTGCTGCTCAAAAGTGAGCACAGAAGCTGATTTCATAAATATTTTCAGATCTGATTTAGAGAGATTGAAACTAAAACCAAAGTAATGTACTATGTAAGCAGAGATTTAAGAATTACTGCTATCTTTGGTTCTCAAAGTGCAGTATTTAGATTTTCTTTACTTCTTTGTATTTACCTGCAAAAAAGCAAATTCACATTTTTCCTGTAACAATTGACAAAACCACTGAGCCCTAAGGACCTATCTGAAATGGCAAAGAGAAATAAACCTCTTTATTCTTGTGTAACTCATTAGCTATGATCAGACGATTAGAACTAATGTTTCAATCTAAAACAATTCAAGTCCCTCATTAACAGGGCTAGATTTCCTTTGATCTAATTACTTAATGTCCCACATATATAGGAAATTTATAGATCAACTCTGAGAAATTTCTGCAATAATAGTCCCATCTAGAAATGTGAATTTACATACAGATTCCAGAAATGTTATTTAAAATGCCTTATTTATTCTGCTGGTGATGCTTGGCCAAATGCTCAATGAAATCACATTGATGAAAGCTTGAAAACGAAGATGAAAACTGTTTACTGAGTATGATTTAATCTTCATTATTATAGGCAAGTGGATTGCAAATTTCCATAATTAAACATCCAGTGCACTGGTCAGATTCTCTTGTGAAGTTTGATAATTGCTGTTGTTGGGAAAACAGTACAGCAGGGTGTTGCTGTCACATGACAAGCTTATGACAAGGCTGAGCTAATAGGATATCCTTTTAAAATGTTCTTCATGTTTTCTAGTTTAGTGGCAGGGTATATCATTATGGAGATTTCATCAAAAGAAAATACTCAATATTTCTCAAACAACACAATCCTGCCTGTTGACCGATCTTCATTCAAATCTGAATCTTCTGCTTCCAAGGAGAAACAATCATGTTGTGGAGGTATAAAGGTAGAGTAAGAGTTTTTGAATATTTTAGTTAGGACTTGGAAAACCTCATTTTTATTTTATTTTATTTTATTTTTGAAATAACCCTTTTTAAGTTGTGATTATGTGTTGGTGAGTCAGTACAAAGCTATTGAAGTTACTTCAAAGTCACAAAAAAAAAAATCTATTTCTTATTTGTATTTGCCTAAGTTTTGGCAATATTTAAATATAACATGTTGGTTGAGGCTTGGGTGTTATGAGATCTTCAATGCTCATCCTGGAAGGTCAGTTGTATTGTCTTTATTGTACCATCGTATTTTACTGAAGTTAAGAACAGAGTATCAGAAGCCAGATACCACAGAGAGCTGTTAGCACAGATTGCTTTTTTAAGATTGTAACCATGGCAGTCTTCTAGCTCTGGGGAAAAAAAAAAAAAAAAAAAAAAAAAAAAAAAAAAAAAAAA